>CM050911.1:25724676-26289676 GCA_027742785.1 Vigna reflexopilosa
TTATTCACAAAACTAAAGCAAAAACATGAGTCAAAGCAAGTTTCTGAGTCAAAAAAGGTGTATTTAGTATTAAAAATTAAGTATAAAAGTAACGGTTTTTCAACCGTTATCAGCATGCCCCTCTTCTCTCCAAATTTATGAGTTTTATTTTCTTCTCCTTCTCTCTAAAATTCTCCTCTTTCTCTCTACAAATTCTCACATTCTCCTTCATCTGATCATCAATCAGGCCGTGTTGGTGGCAAGAGCTTCTCTTTTCACCGATCAAGTTGTTGTTTTGGAGTGGGTAAGTTAAATTCCTTCGTCCTTTGCAGTTTTTGTATTTTCTGTTACATGCAAGCACTGTTCAGTTTGCATGTGTTCATCAACTACTTCTTTGAATCCGTTTTTTGTCTTTGATTCTCTAGTTGGTTCCTTTTCACCGATCAGAAATTGGTAGGCTGCCTTAGAAGTTACTTGCGGGTTAGGAAAAATTGTGGAAACTTAGGAATTGTCTGGTTTATTCGAGGTAAGGGAAGCTAGAAATTTAATTATGTCTTTCTGTGTTTGGAATTTCTATTTGAACGTAAGCATGTTTGAATAATTGGATGTTTGATTGAATTAAATTCAAATTCTGTGTACGGCTGAGACTTGTGAACTGGTTGGATTTCCTACAGAAAAGTGTTCGGTCTGTTCAAATTTTTAGAAGAGAATAAGTGAAAACGAGAGTTTGAGATTTAGAGATCCTTTAGATTGATGTTAGAAATGTTTAGGATCGGTGGGATACGTTTAAATTGATTTATAATTCATGTTTGAAGGATTAGAAGTTAAGAAAAATATCTTGTTTTAGTCTAGGGGGCATTACTCATAATTCCGTAGAAGTTTTGCAGAATTATGCATAACGCCTAGTGGTTACTATTGACCATTTGACCGTGTCCTGTACTCGGTCATTAACGAGGTTCGGTCTCTTTGAAGTTCTATCAATTCATGACTGTTCGGTCTAGTCACAGTCTTCGATCTTAACCTAGTATTTAGTTTAATCATAGTCCTAAGTCTTAGTAGTGCTCGTACTAGCACTCGGTCTTAGTAGTGCTCGGTCTTGTACTAGCACTCTGTCTCAATAGTGCTCGATCTTTACTAGCACTCGGTCGCTTCTTAGTACTCGGTCTCGTACTTGTATTCGGTCTTGACTGTGTTCGGTCTCTTATGAGCCTTACTTGTTAAATATCGTTCGGTCACCTTAGTGATCGAATCTACTTGAATATTATGTCTAAATCCAGAGTGTTCGGTCTGACCTATAAGCATTTGGTCTAAGTTTTACAAGTTCAGTTTGAGCTATGAGCGTTAGGTTAAGCTCTTAGGATTTGGGCTAAGTTCTGAGTATTCGGTTTTCTCTAGTGGTCGGTCAATAATAGTGCTCGGTTATTTCTTCAGTCCTATCTATTAGGGACCGTTCGGTCATGTTCTATGGGTAGTGAGAAACCATTCAGTCTCTAACGTTCACAGGGTTTTCGGTCATATGAGTGAGGATATGCTAGTTGAATGAAATTATTTTGAATGTATTTGGATTATGTTTTTCAAGTAATGTGGAAGAGAATTCCAAGGAGGAATGTCTCATGGATGGTTATTGAATTGTAAAGTATGAATATGGATATTGCTAAGCTGGCGTTCATCCTGAAATTCTATGAGTATCATTCTCACATGGAGAAAGATATTTCATTTGTGAGAATAGCAGGAGGTCTTTCCACCTTAGGGTGTCGAGGTAGGAATCATGGGATTAACCTTGGGTAGTAGCTTGATTGGTGTCGGCTGTTACACTACCACGAGTGCAAGGACGACTGTAGCTACATATTCATACAATATGGATGGTCAAGTCATAGTGTTCGGTCTATATATGAATTGTGGTGTTCGGTTTGTATATGATTACTTGTATTCGGTGTTGGCATGATGAAGCGTTCGGTCTCACATTGTTTGAACTTGTATGAAATGTATGGATGTATTTGTAATTAAATTACACTAGCTTACCCTTATTTTTTGTTTTGTCTATGTTTCCTGTTTGGTTCTTCTTTTGTAATGATCACCTTTGGGTATGAGCAGAGGTAGAGGAGTGCTCAGTGGAGCAAGCTTTAGGAGAAGAAGATCCAATCGTTTAAATATTTCGCTGTTTAAATCTTGTTAATAGTGTTGTTTTAACCGTTCAGTTAAAACTTTCTCTTTGTACAACCGTTCGATTAGTACAACCGTTCGATTATGCACTTAGTTTACAGTAGTATAGAATTTTTGTAAAGTTTAAATTTTATAACTATTTTGTTATGACTGTAAGATTAACTTATTTCCTAGTAAATGTTTTATGTTAATATATATATATATATATATATATATATATATATATATAGTCTTAGTTTAGATAAAGTATTATTTTATCTTTAATTATATTTTAAAACTATAGTATTTTCTATACTAACAATTCTTTTTTCATTTTTGTATCACATTGTGACAAATTGTTGTAGGCTTTTAGATTAGAAGAGAAGAGTAAATAAAAAAGATAAGAAATTAGACCTAACGTGATTGTTGATAGGAGGATGTGAAAAGAAAAAGGTTATCAGGATTCTCCAATTTCATCTATATCTATATAAATTGTGTTGTTTTATTTTAATTATATTTTAAAATCACAATAACTTACATGTTAGTACAATATAACAATGAATCCTTAGCATAATGAAGACCTTTTAGGGGGTTTGTATATGATAATAGTTACATAGAAAAGATCTTAGAATATTAAAACGGCCAAATGCACTTATTGTTGTCAAGAGAAGATGCACAAAACATGTGGATTGTTTACGCGGTTTTCACAATCAAATAATTCTATATAATATATTTTATTCTATCATATATATATATATATATATATATATATATATAATTTTGAAAATTTTAATATACGAAGAATGTAAATGTAGTGATATATATTTGAATGCGAGACACTGAATAAATGAGCTGGTAAACCATTAAATTATGCATCAGATCATTATTTATAAATTTATCTCATTATAGTTAATTTAAAAATATATATTCAACACACCATGGTTATTTAACATTCCATTTTTAATAGTAAAATACTACTAAAATGAATATTACATAGAGGATAAATTAAATACTATAAGAAACAAACCTACCAAAGACAATATTTATACCTGTAGATTCGTCCGACTTCTCTATTAAATCCCCTCGATCACCTATCGCTGAAGTAACTAAAACAAATGTCTCCCTAAGCTCACACCAATCAGGTGATCATCGCAAGAGAGAAAACATACAAGGACAGACAACAGAAAAGCAAGGGTAAACTAGATAAACAATAATTATTCATATTACACAATTATTTAACACAATTAGCTTACATTAAAAACAACACAATATACAAAATTTAACCATGCATCAACTACTCAACACGACTCATCCAGATTTGTATAAATGTCAAACTATTGGTAGTCTTTGCACTTGTATAGTTCAGTTGGCACTCCCAACACTATACAAGGTTAGTCCTTATACCAGTATATGGCTAAACTCTAAGCCTATAGACAAGGACCTCTCTCTATTCTCACCACTCACACCGTTCTTCTCTATTTGAGCATGAACATTGCTTAGAGTGTAGGGATAGACTTACCATTCCAAAGCTCCATACATTTATACAAGAAAACAACAAAAACCTCTACAACCACTTCCAATCATCTCACCCTGAGATTTCCAAATCTACTCAATTATATCATTCTAATTTACAATCATATATATAAACATACAAGACACTCTTTCAATCAAACAACATCAATCAATCCATGGCATAAGGATACTCATATTTAGGTAAGGAATACAGCTCTGAAACCCTCACCAACAGCTCCAGAAGGGTCCAAAACCCCCAAAACGATGTAGAGAACGTCCAAAACGGACATCCAGAACCCTGAAAACTCCCTAAAATATGTTGTAGAGTTGCCAAGTGGTGCCCAATTCCCCACAGGGCCGCTTGTCGCAAAACCACATCAAATTGGACCTTGGAGACCCTACCCTCAACTTCAAAAGACCACTAGGACCCTCCAGAACTTGAGAAAACTTAGAGAACCCTGCTGTCACTCAATTTGACACTTAAAAACTCACTTTTCACTCCTACAAGATACCTAATTTCATTTCTATCCTTTTAAACCCTCAAACCAGTTTGCGACCTGCATAAAGAAGTCAAATTGCACTTGCTAGGACTCTCCAAAACGACATAATACTCCCAACAGTCATACTTCTCATTTTCACCCCCTAGAACCCAAAAATGGGCTAAAACCACAACCTATGAAGCCATTTTCCATTTCAGAACAAATTATACTGGTTTAGTCATCTAGACAAGTCCTGATAAGTGTGATAACATACCCCTAACCTTCCAAAACAATGTAGACCTCTTACCTCACCATTTCACTACTTAACACCCTCTTTTTGACTAAAAACCATGCACCTACACCCTCACAAGACCTCTACTCCAATATAGATTAGATTTTACTATTTTAAGAGTTCCAACAAGTCTAAAATACCTCAAAAACAGTCTCCAAACTACTACTGCTATTAAACCATCATTCCCTCTAAAATTCACCTCTCAAAACCCCCAAATTTTACTCTAAAATGGTATAGAATACACTCAAGTGTTACTTCTCAATTTCAACTTCATACTATAACTATTTTAGGATTTAAACCAAATATAATAGACCCAAAGACCTTTACCAAACTGTAGAATTCCCTTTAAACTCACTAATCCAAAATTTGACATGCTAACACCCATCACTTTAAATCTCCAATTTATACATCAAATCCTCAATTCTTCCAACTATTAATAATAACACAGTTTTATATCAACAACATCTCCATTTCATCATACTATAAGTTATACAACAACCATACATTCATAATTTTCAAAAACACATCATAAAAGGGTAATTACTCATGTTTTTCCAAATTTCACACCATTAACAATCATATAATCACATGCATACCAAATGATAGATTGTAAACATCTTACAACAATTATTACAAGCAAACTAGCTTCCCTTACCTGAAAACTCTTCTCTTTCACTATAATTCCCAAGATCGCAAGTCTTCAGACGAAAACCCTCTTTCAAAACCCTAACCCCCAAATTCGAACCCTAAACTCGATCGCGAATTCAATCTAAGTCTCTACCTTTGCTAAGAGGATTGAGAATGAGATCCCCATGCCGTGAAACGTCGCTGCCGTCGTACACACGAGCAAAGGTTGTCCTATCGCGGAGAAGGAGTCACGTCTATTGTCGAAGTCGCCTCCTTAACATGCATGCAACGAATCCCAACTTCGCAGGAGAAAATAGTCTTCTTCTATCGTTTTCCTTCTCTCATACCCTTACCCTTAAGGTTTCAGAAATGAAAGAAGAAAGAAGAAACAAGAAAGGGTAATGGGGAAGAAAAAGAAGGAAAGAAGAAAGAGAAAAAAAAAAGTTCTTACAGTTATCATTTAATAAAATATCAAAATAAATATACATTTATATATTGTTATACTATAATCAAATTGTTTTGTTACAACACAGCTTTAGCACAATTACACGAATAAAAGATATATTTAATTGACCCATCTTTATAAAATAAAGAAGTTACCTAAAATTAAAAAACACATAACATTTATATTACTATATTATATTATATTATATATATATATATATATATATATATATATATATATATTGTAGTAGAAAAAATGCTTACAAAAACTCAAACCGCAATTTCTTGAGGCGTGTAGATTACTGTCCTTAAGGACTTATCCGTGGTGTATTGCAAAGTCCCTTAGGATACAACAGGAACTTCTCAAAAGCATTCGAGGATCACATAACTAGCAAGAAACTCTGATAGAGTTTATATCCAGGATAATTTTTTGAAAAGGAGAAGAGAATGAAACTAAAAACAGGAGAATGAGAAAGACTAACATGACGTGTTTTGGAATGGGGAAGAACTCTCTATTTATAGAGCTATTGTAAAATTAATTAACATTGAAAAATTTCAATATTGACATACTACCGTTGAACACCGTTTCTTTTGTAATAATCTAACATTATAACAATATATATATATATATATATATATATATATATATATAATTAAAAGTAGTATAACTATTAAATTGAAATTTATAAAATAAAATAACACAATAGGACAAACACAGATAAAAAAAAATACCAGCTATATTTTCACCAATATAAATAAAGTCAACAGATGATAGAAGGAAAACAAAATTAAAAATCTCAATCTTCCTTTTATAAACCACTTATTATTTATTTAATTTAATTTTAATATTTTAAAAATTAAAAATAAAGAAAAATATAATCCAATATCGCTATTATATTATTCATTATAAAATTATCATATCATTGATCTAACTAAAACTGAATTCAGGTTTTTGTAAAATATTGTTGAATAATTCGTACCAAAATATTACAACAACATAAGTATTCACTATAAAACTTAAAATATTAGTTGTGTATTTAAATTGTTTTTAGAAAAAATTACTTTTAGAAATTATTTTTTGTTAAAGTGGACATAAAAGTGTAATGCTTTATTTTTAAGTTTTTTTTTTTAAAGTAAGTTATTGACAGATCTTAATATGGAATGTTGATAAGAGAATATCCATTTTGTTTGGATTTAATTTCTTTCCCAGTAATAATTATTACATTTGTTGGTATCTGATCTGTATCAATATCATAATTAAAATAAATAAATAATTTTAGAGAGACTAAAATTACATGAAATCTATATCAATATTATAATAAAAATTAAAAATAAATTTCTAAAACTATTCTCATTACAAAAATTCTAAAAGGTTGTGACAAAACTTGATTGATTTATATTTTACTACCTACACTTTAAATTCATTTATTTATAACTATACCCTGGGCTTAATTCATCGTTCATCTCCATCCAAAACCAAAAACTTCATAAAAAAAGATAGTGTCATCAAACTTCAATAACATTATGTAGACACTAACTAAACACATCTAATTGTAATCAATAACATTATGTTTTTCACAGCAACATTATTCTTTAAAAGTGTATCATTTAGTCTTTTTCCTGGGGAAAACAAGACATGTTATTTTATAGAGTAATGAAAAAAAATTATAAATATATATATATATATATATATATTATTGTTTTAATATTAAATTTGTCCAGTAATATCATTAAATTAATCATCATATATTTAAAATACTGTTTCTTCTAAAGTCTTATTTATATTTGACTTCAACTCGTAAACAATATAAGACTATTGAATGTGATGGAACAATTATGAATCTAATCAACAAATTAAACATCCATCTATTTTACAAGAAAATCAATTTTTTTATTTTTCATCAATTGTAAAATTCTTTGGACTGTGATTATGATTAGAACTTCTAGTGCCAAACTGAAGAAAAAAGTACTAAAAATGATTGTGATTTGAATGGAAGAGGAGGGAGATTTCATTTCAGCTGCAGGCTCCAATGTCAACACCATGAGGTGCCAACCAAGTTGGTTCCTTGGTGACGTTAAATGAGTTGGTTCCTCCAATCATAAGTTTATCACGACTTTAGTCCAATTGATTCCTTAGATGACACCAATTAAATTAGTGTTTCCATAAGGTGAATCATATTTCCTTCATCTAAAATAAAGAACTATGTTTTTCTTTTTTAATTTATTTGTAAAGCTTTTATCTTGTCAAATACTTTTTTGCTTAGATGAGGTGTTGATAACGGTTGAAAATACCGTTGTCTGTGATGTAATTTTGATACTAAATGTAATTTTTTTGACTTAAAAACTTGCTTGGACACATGATTTTGCTTTAGTTTTGTGAATAAAAGAGTTGAGGTTATACTTTATGATTTTATCACTAAATTCCTTTAATTTTGTACGTTATTGGAATGATTTGAAAGAAGGGTTGAAGTATCAAGGAGTTGCAGTGCAGAAAAGTCAACTAGAATGCAGAAAAGTCAACCAGAATGCAGAAGAGTCAACCAGAGTGTAGAAAAGTCAATCAGAATGCAAAAAATTCAACCAGAGTGCAGTTTAGCATCGCAGGGCGATGAGCGCCATTTTTTTTTCTATATCGCGTCTGAGCGTCATTTGAGTGCTGCACCTACCACTGAGCGCTGACGACGCGTGTTTTGGGCCAGTTTTCTGTTAGTTTTATGATCTGTTTTGGGCCTGGACCCGTTTTCTGTTATTTTTCTGCCCTATTTAAAGTCCTGGACGTCTTAGGGTTTGTATCTTTTGATGGCTTAAGCACAAAAACACACTTTCACCCTTTGGGGGCAGATTTAGGGATGTGAGAGCTCTCCTCTTCTCTTTCTAGGGTTTTATCCATTTCATTCCATTGTACACCTAGTTTCTTCATGACGGTGGAAAACTATTCTCATTTGTTATTGGGGAAGATGTAACCTCTAAATTCTCTTGTATTTGAATTGATTCTTATTATTGCTATATGCTTCTTTCATTAATTGTTAGAGATATTCTTCTTTGCTCAAATGCTTGTGATGTTTTATTCATGTATGGCATAAATCTTATGATACGTATAAGGAGATTTTGTACTCCTAGGGTTGGACGATTTGGGGATGTGACAACTCTCCTCTTCTCTTCCTAGGATTTTTATTAATAGATATCTTACAAATCACGATTTGGGGAATTATCCCAAAAGCAATATTACCTAGACATAGGGATAGGAGGGTTGGTTGCCTTTAAGCTTCTGTGCATATGTAATGCAGAATTAATTGCTAGGGAGACAAGACATTGTAAACTAGTAATTAAGGATAAACTTTCTTCACCGAGACATCGAGTTTAAAGTAAATTAAAAAGTGACATTAACATTAATGAAGAAGATGAATTCGTTTATGCATGAGAGTGATTAGGTGAAATCTAAACCTTAACAACATATTCATCTCATATTATCAACATCATCCATTCACTTTTGTGTTTAGCCTCAATTGATCAAATTGCATGCATATTTACTTTTATCGTTTTGCATTAAAAAATCTCAAAATATTGTTCTAATAGTCTTAATTGGTTAAGCAAAAGCACAACTGTTTAATGTCGTGAGTCTCTTGAAAAAATAATACTTGGTCTTACCATTTTATATTACTTGATACGATTCGGTACACTTGCCGGAGTCTTAACAGGTGTAAAGTTCCTCTAGAATATGTTTGTTTTGGTTATAATAAAAAAATTAGATGATTTCTTCTATTAATTCTTTTGTTATGTCAAAAAAAATATTATGTAAAATTCAATATTTTTCTTCACTTTGTTGTTTTATATAAGTTTAATTATTCAGATAGTTCTCATTTTAGTGTAGTGTGTGAAGTTGATTCTCATTTTTTAAAAAAGTTTCTATTACGTCCTAGCTTTTGAAAAAGTTTCTTAATTAGTTTTTTTTTTAATTTCTAATAGCGTTAACTATATATGTTACCTATCAATATGTGGTTCTTTTATTTTTTTTTTAAATTTGTAAAATTTTTTATTGTCACTAGTGTGACAAGTGACATTATTAGTGTCACGTGACAGGGTACTATCATGTCATTGTATTAATTTTAATTTAGTCTCTATATTGTTTTTTTTCATTCAATTTAGTCATAATTTTTGTTAAAATAGAACAATATTCTCTTTCTACAAATTAAGACAAAATTTATTATTTGTATAAATATTATACTGATATTTTTATTAAAAATTACTTTTTAATATATTATATTATTGTGTATTATTAATTCATGTTTTTGTTAATCATGACTTTACCCATTAAATTTTAATATAAATATTAATATAAATATTTATAAAAATAATAAATTTGGTCCTAATTGAAAGAACACCAAATTTATTATTTCTATAAATGTATTAATTAATTTATTCTTATAAAAAATATGAATTAATAATACATTAGTTTTAAATACTTGCTTTTTTTTAATAAATATTTATACTTAATTAGTTTTAATCTTATAAAAATCATGGTTTAAAAAAATATGAATCAATAATATATAATAATAGAATATGTTAAAAATATATTTTTAATAAAAATATCAATATAGCATTTATACAAAATAATAAATTCTGTCTCAATTTGGAAAGAAATAATATTATTCCATTTTGAGAAAAATTAAAACTAACTAGAATCAAAGCAACATATATATGGACAAAATTGAAATCAGGACAATGACATTGACAAGTGGTAGTATCCTGTCATGTGGCGTTGTCTTGCCACGTGGCACACCTGGAACATAACATGTGACAACAAAAATTTTTACAAAAAATTTTAAAAAGTAAAAAAAAAAGAAATAAGAAAACCACAATTTGACATGTGACACGCCATTAATGTCGTTGGTAATTTTTTTTTAAAAAAAAAACCTAATTGAGACATTTTTTTTTCAAAAGTTAGGTAGCAATCAAAACATTTTTAAAAGTAGGAACCAACTAGACACACTTCGACCAAAGTGGAGACCATCCGAGTAACTATATATATATATATATATATATATATATATATATATATATACACACACACACACACACACTCAAATATTTGTATATAGTGAAAAATTAGTAGTGCGGAAAACATATTCAAAATCGCCTAATAGATTTTAGTTCTAAGAAAAACAAAGCCTTTCAAAATGTGGTGATATTTGCACAACCATAGGCTTCAGTTCTCTAAAAACCTGAAGCCTATTCTTTTGCCTAAGGTTAAATTTTTAGAAAAGCTACTTCCCTGCCACAACATTGCATTGTTGCTATGAACCTTTCACTTTTAGGTTTGCTCTTTTCTCTTGATTTCTCTTCTTGCTTTCTCTTTAGAATTTATTAGAAACAGCGGAATGGTTAAATGTATGAACAGAAGCAAGAGAGGGATGAATTGGTTTATTGATTAAATATTGTGCCTTTAAAAATTTTCCTTTTTTAAAATATGATTTCATAATAAGAATGATTCCTTTAAATATTAATAGTAAATAAAGAGCAGAGGGAAAGAGAAATCTTACACAAGTTGTAGTTAATTTATCCAAGACCTACATCTAGTTGCCTAGTCACATTAACCAAACTCAAACTAAAACAAAATTTTACAAACAAACAACCTATACGAGTTTCACAAGAAACTAACTCTTGAACCTTATCAGGTTGGATTTCTAACCTAGTAACACCTTGTTACTACATTGCATCTAAAAACCCTATCAAAAAATAGTGAAACAAAATGAAAAAAGAGAGTAATATGATGGAATGAATTCACCTAAAATGTAAGGACCAAGGGAATGTGGTGTTTATTAGTGGATAGACGAGTTGTATTGGTTGAGTGTTATAAGGCAAGGGTGTAAATACATGAGTTAAATGCTAGGTATGTTCATCCATATGGAAGATGTGTCTAAGTCCAAATTTATAAAGAATTTACATGAGAGGGTGAAACACCAAATACAACAACAAATTGAGAGATACATGAAGCATAATAACAAGGGGAAAAAGGAAGTCATTTTTGAAGAAAGGGATTAGGTTTGGCTCCATTTAAGCAAAGATAGATTTCCAAAACAAAGGAATTCCAAACTTAATTCTCGAGGTAATGGTCCCTTTCAAGTGGTCAAGAGAATTAATAACAATCCATATGGGTTAGATCTGCCCAATGAATATGAAGTGAATTCTACTTTTAATATTTGTGATCTTAGTACTTTTGTAGGTAGTATAGATGATGAGGCAAACCCTCCATATTTGAGGTCAAATCCTTTTCAAAAGGAAGGGGATAATGACATTACCCCTAGCCAAGAGACCAACCACAAGAGCCATGGCCAAAAGGATATAAGAACATTAATCTTCCTCTAAGCCTAGTTGGCCCACGCTAATGTTCACATGGGCATAGAAGATGCGGAGACCTAGTTTAGGTTTCTTTCTTTATAAATAATAGAATAGGTGATTTTTAGGCCTTGTATTTTGGGCTAAGTTGTAAAGAGTTTTCTTGGGTTTGTATTTGGACCTTATTTGAGCTTGGGCCTTATAGTGTAGTTTTGGGCCTAGATGAGATGGTATTTGGCTTGGGCCTTGGAAGGAGATGCATAAAATTTAGAGTTTCTAACCTTATATGGCACATGCTTTGAGTGCGAGTGTAAGACCCAAGAAAATTTAGGAACATTTAGAACTAATAAATGTATGAATTTATCATAATTTAAATGGGTTGGGTGAATACATGTAATAATTGTATAAGTGATTGTTAATTTTTATGATGTGGGAGAGCTACCAAAAAAAATTAAAAAAGGGTTATATATTAGGTTTAATGCTATATATAATTTTTGCACTAGCCAGTGGTGGAAGGTTGGTCTAGGACTCCATGTACGGAGATCTTGTGTCTAAACCTTGCCTGTAGCACTTGGGAATTTATTTTTGATTTTTATGCTATTGGACCTTTTTGGTCCATGGCTTAGGCCAGGGTAGCTGGGTTCGTCCCAATTCATTTATGTAGGGTGGGAAGTCATCTACAACATTAAAAATAAATTTTTATTATTTATTTCTTTTGTTCTCTATATTAATTTTGGCCAACTATATTAATTTTGGCCCAAAATGGTGAGTACCATTAAGTACGTTTTTTTTAGGCTTATGGGCTAGAGGGTGACAAATTTAGGCTTAGTTTAGGTGTATAAATACTAAATTAGTGAGGGTTAGATTCATAATTAAAACCTAGTCACCTTGAGGGAATTTTCAAAGAAAGAAAGAGGGCTTTCGGGTTTGTCATGCCAAGGTCTAGTTGAAAGGGTTGGAGTTTGAGTACATATATAAGTTTGCTTGGAGTAAAGGTAAGGGGACCTAGCTTTCAATGTCCATGTTTGAGAAATTATGTGTGAGTGCATGTCCCTTTTGTTTGGTGTGAGTGTTGTGAAGGTAATTGTATGTATCATGTGAGTCATGTTAATTATTTTAACCAAATATCATTGTATCCCATGTTTTTTGTTGAGTTATTTTCATCCTTGTATTCATAAATTATTATGAATGGTCTTAGGGTTAATATAACATGTGTTATGGGGTTGTCAGGTTATGCCTAGACCATATTGTTAGTAGACTATGTCGAGTTCTTTAGGGTTCATTTACATGAGGTTATGGTGTTTAAGGGATGATTGAATTATATGCCTTACTATAGTTGATTAACATGCATCCTATGTTGCTATAATGATGTTTTATGACTAGATTGACGTGTGAATGACATGTTTTGATGATTTCCCATATTAAGGGATGTTTTGGGCGTTTAAGGTGCATATTTTCAGGCTGGACGAGCTGTGGTCGAACTGTCCATGGTGTCTGGTTGAGCTGACCGAGTTGTCTAGGATTGAGTGTTCCAAACCTCGGCTTCAAGGTTCTAGAGCTAGAACTTGGACGTTTTAGGGTCATTTGCGTAGGGGTGGGGGGGAGGGTTACGTTGGCCAATATCCTAGGGATGTTGGTCGAACTGTTTGAGGTGTTGGTCAAGTGGTTTATGGTTTGGTCGAGTTTTCTGTCCAAGATATTCCAGATCATGATTTTGAGGTTCTAAACTTGGATTTGGACGTTTTTAGGATCATTTAAGGGTGTTTGATGCCAATCGACCTCCTGGTGATGTTGGTCAAGTTGTTTGAGGTGTTAGCCACACTATTGGTTGTTTGGCTAACCTGTTTGTCCTAGCTATTTGGGACCTCGGTTTTGGGGTTCTACAGGTTGGATTTGGAGACTTTTATAGTTGTTTTTGGGGTTCTTGATGTTGGCCGACCTTATGGTGATGTTGGCTGAGCTATTTGAGGTGTTGATTGAATTATTTGTGTTTTGGTTGAGCTGTAAGGTCGTACTGTTTAGGGACCTTGGTTTAGGGGTTCTGGAACTAGTTTTTAGGTGTGGTTTAGGTTGGCTCGGGGGTTTTAACACCTGGCCGAGCTGTCTATGGTGTTGTCGAGTTCTTTGAGCACTTTTTTGAGTTGGTCTAAGTGATTCTGAGCTTTTTAAATTACTTTATGAGTTATGTGATGTGATTACCAAGTATTGTAGTATGTGTGTCAAGTTGTTTGGAGTGTTTGTAGTGTTGGTAGAATTGTTTTTCCATACTATTATCTAATAAACCATGTTGTGGTGTTGACTATGGTTGAGGTGATGGATTGTATATAATCTTACATATTCTTTATCCATGATGCGAGAAAGTCCTTGCTTTGGTACAAACCCTATTTTGAGGAATAGGTAAGTCTCGCGTTGGTGCGTGACCCCTATTTTGGTGAACAAGCAAGACATGCGTTAGTGGATGGGCCCGTTTTGGTGAACAGGAAAGTCCCACGTTAGTGCGTAGGCTTGATTTTGGTGAATTGGTTGTGTATGTTGGAGTACGGAAGACAACATATAACGATAATGATTGGGGGAGGTGAAATGGTTTATTTGGATAAGAGTTTGGATTAACAATGTGTTTTGTGTTGTGAAATGGATTAATGTTATGAGCTTATACTAGATAGATGTATTATAATAATTGTATTATTATATGTTTTTTTGGATGTTGATGTTGTTAGCTCACCCTTGTATTTATGGTGATAGTTTCCACATGTAGTGATCTTATTTATACAGGAGCAGATGATATTATAGATGATATTGGTGATGTTGATGTGGTGTGGATTGAGAGGTGAGTGAGGAATTAATTTCAGGGTTTTCCAATTTTATTTCTTTTAAATAAATTATGTTTAGGAATTTTAGTACAATATTTTGAGTTGTATTGAGATTATTTATTATTTTCACGAGTTTTAATTAATTTTACAACGACGTGATGGAGTTTTTAAATATTTCATTATATTGTGATGGTACTAGAGTTTTATTTATCTTAATCAAATAACGTTCTTTTACTTACGCGTTAAATCCTAAATTAGAGTGTTATAGTAAGGCTCTTGTTAAAGGTCCGGTAAGTGTACCGAATCATATCAAATAATATAAAATGGTAAGACCAAGTATCATTTTCCCAAGAGACTCACGACACTAAACAATTGTGCTTTTGCTTAACCAATCAAGACTATAAGAACAATATTTTGGGGTTTTTGAATGCAAAACGATAAAAGTAAATATGCATGCAATTTGATCAATTAAAGCTAAACACAAAAGTGAATGGACGATGTTGATAATATGAGATGAATATGTTGTTAGGGTTTAAATTTCACCTAATCACTCTCATGCATAAATGAATTCATCTTCTTCATTAATGTTAATGCCACTTTCTAATTTACCCTAAACCCGATGTCTCGGTGAAGAGAACCTACTCCTAATTACTAGTTTACAATGTTTTGTCTCCCTAGCAATTAATCATGCATTACAATGTCCTTCTATCCCTATGTCTAGGTAATATTGCTCCTTGGAGAATTTCCCCATGTCTAGATTTTCCCGTATGTGTCCATATCGAAAAAATCAATAATCATGCAATTGAATGAGTTAAATAATGCATGCATAAAGTGTAGAGGGAAAACCCTAACAATTAATGAACAAAGCATATATAATAATAATCAATTCAAATACAAGAGAGTTTAGAAGTTACATCTTCCTCAATAACAAATGAGATTAGTTGTCCATCGTCATGAAGAAACTAGGTGTACAATGGAATGGAAGAGATAGAAACCCTAGAAAGAGAAGATGAGAGTTGTCAAATCCCCAAATCTGCCCTCAAAGGGGTGAAAAACGTGTTTCTGTGCTTAAGCCATCAAAAGATGACCCCTCTAGTTCATCTGGGGTCTATTTATAACTCAGAAAAATAACAGAATTTTGGCCCAGGCCCATAAGTGCAACTCACCCGACAGTAGGTGCGGCACATGGTATCACCTCTCACCTCTCACCGCTGCAACTTACAGAAATTCCACTGAATAGTCTACCGCTCGGCGATATGTGCGATTCTCATCTCACCCCTTGGCGGTGCCTCTTAAGTGCATAACAGGGAATTCATTGAAGGTCACACCGCCCGACGGTGGTTGCGGTTCTTTGTTTCTTCACTTTTCCACCTTCTTTTGCATCCAACACTTCTGTTCCTTCACTTGTTTCATCAAACTCCTGATAAATCCTGCCAAAATAAGGGAAAACACAACATAAAACCTAGAAAACCCACTTTGACTCTTTTCTTCTCTAACTTAAGCAATTTGCATGATTTCAAGCTAATTCTAAGTCATAAAGGGTGTGATTTAATATCATTTTTAAAATAATAGTTTTTGAACTGTTATCACAACCCCAAACTTAAAACTTTTCTTGTCCTCGAGCAAAACTGTAACTTGGCTTGCATAAAATATATATACTACAACGGTCAAGCACATTAAAAAGCATTTTTATCTAAGACAAGTAAATCATTCATGTATGCTCACACAACAATGAATTCACAACAGATGCAAAAAAAAAATGATTGATCAATAGCTAGACAAATATGCTTCTCTTTAATGCATGGAACCATTCATCACAAAAGGCAGTGTTTCACTCAAGCACTCAAAAGTGTATAACTCAAGCACTCAAAAGTGTTTCACTCGAACTCAAAGGTGTATAGTGAGGTGTTGGTGTCTCTTTCACTCTACTATCACAATGTCACATAAATCAACTTTGCCATTCATTTAATCACATCAAAACACATTCACAAGCAAGTTATCATCATAAGGACTTTCCATGGTTTGTAACGTGGCTGGGCTAAGAAGAACATTGGTTTTTCTGGATCACAAAATCCTTGAGTTAAGAGAGTCATTCACAACTTTCTCATTCAAGCACAATTTGTCTTTAAACAAACCAATCTCACTTTTCCCAACTTTACCCTTTTTGGCATTGAGCTTTTCTTTCCTTTCATTCTATTTTCTTTTCTTTTTTTCATACTTACTCAACACTTAGCTCAATGCATATTCTCTTTTATTTTTTTTTTCTTTTTCAAATTTCCCAACAACCCCAAACTTGAACCTTTATCAGTACCCTATAAATATTCTCAACTCAACTCAAGGTAAAGATTTAAAAAGGGACTTTTTCACAAATTTAAGCTTAAGGTTCAAAGGATAGAACAAACATTGTTCTTTTGTTGGGTTTGAAAATTGCATTGGCTTATATGGGAGAAGAACAAATGGCCTTGATCATATGATACATGCAAGCAAATAGTGTAACAAAAAAATTTAGGCAAAATCGACTATGATTCCAAAGCAATAGCATTCAACAATAAAACTCTGGAACCCAACTTCTCATAGGTTAACTCAAAGGTTCCACAATTTAATATACATCCTGTCAAGCATATCAATCACAATTGAAACCATGGATCTGTTTTAAACAATTATGAACAACCACTATCTGTGCTTAATAGCTAATTCAAACATTAACTCAACCATGCATTTAAAAACCGTAGAGCAACACAAGACAATATTACTCATCACAAAATAGTTCATCACATAATATCAATCATTGTAGAACTATTCATTCAACCAAGTTCATAGGTTATTAAAAACAAAATTCAAACAAGCATAAAAATAAAAAAATCTTGATATTATAACATGCATCGGTAGATGATATCTTTCATCGTTAGCTTGTTCTATAACAGTATCCATCAGTAGATATTGTCATCTAAATCTTCATCATCATGGCATCCATCAGTAGAAGCTTTAACCTAGTAGCATTCATCAGTAAATACTGTCAATAACATTCGTTAGTAGATGTCTAATCACATAACATCCATCAGTAGATGCTAATCTTTCTTATCTTCATTGTTATCCCTCAGTAGACACCAATCTTTCTCATCTTCATCGGCATCCATCAGTAGATGCCTAATCACCTAACATCCACAAGTAGATGTTGTAGAAGCATCCATAAGTAGATGCTATCATCACTGCCATCAGAAGCAGCATTTAACCTAAAAAGACTTACACACACAAAGAAAAATCACATCCAAACCACACAATTAAATCAATTAAAAAGAAAAAGTTAGAAATTGGATTCCCTCCCAGCAAACGCTTCTTTAATGTCACTAGCTTGACCCAATTAAGCCCAATCCGGATTTCTGATGTTGGTGTTATTCCATCCTTCATGACACCAACAAAATCTCGGCAATTTTCTTGTCACTAACTCTAAGAATCCTCAATCTCAAGAACTTCGTTTGCTTTGATAGTCTTGACAACCCATAACCTTTTTTTGAATTTCACTGGTGTCCCAGGTTTGGGTTCATCACTTTTCACATCAGGGTATTGGTGAACCAATTCTCCTTTCTTATCTACCTTCTTCATTATCTATCTTCTTTATCTACTACTGGCAGTCTTCTCTACTTCCAAACCTCAAAAGAGAGGTCCTGATGATCTTATGCTCCCAGTACAAATTTTATCATGCATACACTAAAGAACACTGCATTAGAGCACACAATTAGCCCAAAAAATAAAAACAGTAAAAGATATATTTTTTCTTCTTTTTTTTTCTTTTTTTTAGAAAGATAAAGTCTAATTAGTTAAGAATCACACAAATAGAATAGTTATACCACGAGTCCCCGGCAACGGCGCTAAAAAGTTGTTAAAGGTCCGGCAAGTGTACCGAATCGTATCAAGTAATATAAAATGGTAAAACCAAGTATCGTTTTCCCAAGAGACTCACGACACTAAACAATTGTGCTTTTGCTTAACCAATCAAGACTATCAGAACAATATTTTGGGGTTTTTGAATGCAAAACGATAAAAGCAAATATGGATCCAATTTGATTAATTGAGGCTAAACACAAAAGTGAATGGATGATGTTGATAATATGAGATGAATATGTTGTTAGGGTTTAGATTTCATCTAATCACACTCATGCATAAACGAATTCATCTTCTTCATTAATGTTAATGCCACTTTCTAATTTACCCTAAACCCAATGTCTCGATGAAGAGAGCCTACTCCTAATTACTACCCTAGCAATTAATCATGCATTATATTGGCACAGAAACTTAAAGGCAATCGGTCCTCCTATCCCTATGTCTAGGTAATATTGCTCCCTGGAGAATCTCCCAATGTCTAGATTTCCCCGTATGTGTCCATATCGACAAAATCAATGATCATGCAATTGAATGAGTTAAACAATGCATGCATAGAGTGTAGAGGAAAAACCCTAACAATTAATGAACAAAGCATATATAATAATAATTAATTCAAATACAAGACAGTTTAGAAGTTACATCTTCCCCAATAACAAATGAGATTAGTTCTCCATCGTCATGAAGAAACTAGGTGTACAATGGAATGAAAGAGATAGAAACCCTAGAAAGAGAAGAGGAGAGTTGTCAAATCCCCAAATCTGCCCCTAAAGGGGTGAAAAACGTGTTTTTGTGCTTAAGCCATCAAAAGATGACCCCTCTGGTTCGTTTGGGGTCTATTTATAACTCAGAAAAATAACAGAATTTTGGCCTAGTCCCATAAGTACATCGCCCGACGGTAGGTGCGGCACATGGTATCACCCCTCAGCGTTGCCGCTTGAGCGTCTTCCAAAGATTCCACTGAAGAGTCCACCGCCCAGTGGTGGGTTGCACCGCCCGGCGGTATGTGCGATTCTCATCTCACCCCTTGGCGGTGCCCTTTAAGCGCATAACAGGGAATGCATTGAAGGTCACACCGCCCGGCGGTGGTTTCACCACCCGGTAGTGGCTGTGGTTATTTGTTTCTTCACTTTTCCACCTTCTTTTGCATCCAACACTTCTCTTCCTTCACTTCCTTCATCAAACTCTTGATAAATCCTGCCAAAACAAGGGAAAACCAAGCATAAAACCCAAAAAAAACCCACTTTGACTCTCTTCTTCTCTAACTTAAGCAATTTGCATGATTTCAAGCTAATTCTAAGTCATAAAGGGTGTGATTTAATATCAATTTTAAGTATCAAAATAATGGTTTTTGAACCGTTATCAGCTCTCCTTTAGTATCTCATAATTTTGTGTCATTCACTTAATTTGAGTTTTCCCTAGACTAGTTCTCTCTACAGACTTCTCTAGACTTCATTCCTTAGCAGTTGGCCTCACCTCTCCCTAAGATATCTCACCATAGCCAATCCAAACACTTCAAACCTTTAAACATCTTATTGCTTTCGCATCAACAACTCATCACGCATCCACCATATCATATAATGGATGCAAGCTTACTTGGAGGAAGGATATCATGTACACAATCTTTGATTTAATCCTTTGAACATAATGTATTAGTGACAATTAAATGTTTTGTAAAACTTCTTGAATATCAATGTTAAACGAATGAAGGATTTTTTGTATATTAAATTATCTATACTTGTGATATCTAAGATTTAACTGATTAGATGATGTACCTCATATCACCTAGTCAGACTTAATTGATGAGTTATAATTCAATAAAAGACTCTTTGGGCTATTCTTCATTAGACGAAGTACACGAAAAATATTATAAGGGTAATGTGACATCGGTATTACATAAAACACAATAGAAACATAAAATTAAAGTGAAATACTATTTTTCTTCTTTTCGTCGAGAGAATGATATTATAATCACTAAAAACTTCAAAATGTTTTTCTAGATCCATGATAACCTTCTTAGTAGTTTTAATGGATTGAAATTCTATTTTGATCTATTAATTTCACTTATCGTGAAATCAAAGAATTAAATTGAATTTCAATGTATTAAGATAAAGTAATTCAAAATCTTTGAAAAGAAAAAAAAATTGAATCTACTAAAAAACTTGTTTTAACAAATTAAAAACAATCCACAAAAATTATTTATGCTTTTAACCACTTTTAATCTATTTAAGCATTTATCCAATTAATTGAAATGTCTTTTGGAATTATTCCAAACTCAAACAAAAACATTTTAACATATAATTTTTTTAATCAATTAAAAACTTCATATGACCAAGATAAGTTTTAAAATGATTTGAAATAGATTTTTTATAATATCAAACTATTTAAAAAAAGTATTTAATCCATACAACATACTCCTTAAACATATTTAAGTATTTAAGAATGTTCAACAACTCCAACAACTCTAATACAAGGTATTTTTTTTTTCATCTAAGTACTTGTTTGATTTTTTTCATAGTCGCGATAATGAGAGAACATTGCTTCCATTTTCCAATATCCAATCAATCCATTTTTTCCTCCGTAATCTTCTCCAACTTGCTAATCAACTAGTTTATGAAGAAGTAATGAGTGAACTGGACAAAATTGGAGTGGGAGAAAATAAGTTGATCAATAAGTTAGAGAACAAAATACATAAAGTAATTGTCACACCATTCCATTGACAATTAATGTAACATCCCAATAAATATATAACCATAGCCATAATTTATTTAAGGAGTTAACATGAATAATTATAAAGAATAGTGGAGAAAGGGCCAAAAATAAAGAGAAAAGAACGAGAGATAACATAAAAGAAATGAGCTATCCACAGTGTAGGAGTTGATACAATTTACAGAATTCGACCGAACGATCTTGGTATACTTCAAGACCGCACGGTATTACCAAAGGGTATCTATACTAAGCGGAAGTAAAAAAAAAACTAATCTAAGGACCAGACGATCCTACACAGTTCTCCGGCATTGCGTCTATGGGTAGCTCGGCCTGCAGAGCATCCTCCAAGGTGTCTTCGAGATCGCCCTCTGCTCACACCCCAAAGGATGATCATTGCAATGAAGAAAACAACCGAACGGTTAAGACCGAACCACACATGGATAAAACAGGAAAATAAGGGTAAGCTTATGTAAATTTAATTAATCATTTTCAATATAGTTTTAAAACGTACATATAATTCACGCACATCAATATTCCAATCCATAAATCACAAGTCAATACATTCATATAGAAACCGAACGGTAACATCATAATAATTAAATTCCTCAAGACACTGTTCGGACGGTATGAACCATGTAGCTCGCCGCTCTTTACACCCGGGTGGACCTGACTAGGGTACACTCAACAGACCCCCACCCGAGGTTAGTCCAGTGGAACCACCTCGGTATAGAAATACCCTGAGGCTAAAGGACCTCCTGCCATTCCCACGCATGAATTACCCTTCTCTACCTGAGAAGGCGTACTCACGGAATATCAGGATAGAGCAGAACCTGAGTTTAACCATAGTCATACTTTACCAAATAAATTTCCAATTCATGAGATATTCCTCCCTGGAATACTCTTAAAATCACAAGGAATCAAATAATTTACCGAGCAAGGATAAGAGAACCAAGCATCAAAGAAAACTCGAAAGTGACCGAATGGTCGAATGAAGAAGAATACCGAACGTTTTATAATTTGAGCCGAATGCTTTTAGAACATCAAGAGTTCTCTTCAAGAAAGTGGGTGTCAGTATCAAACCGAACACTCCGTGGTTAAGTTAAGTGTCAGTGTAAGACTGAGCACTCTTTAGAGTGAGAAATATTCATTTAAAGACCGAGTACTTTCAAGAAATATTATTAATGTGTAAGGCTGAACGCTCAGTGGATGACCGAACGTACTTCCAACAAACAATAAGAATCTGAAACCGAATGCTTCATAAGTTACGTATTAGTCTAAGACCAAACACTTTATTAGCCGAAGGCTAGTATATGACCGAGCACTTCTCAAGGCCGGGTACTCTTCAAGACCGAGCACTTTTCCAAGGCCGAGTACTCTTCAAGATCGAGCACTTTTCCAGGGCCGAGTACTCTTCAAGACCGAGTACTTAGTTATAACTATAGCGTGTAAAAACCGAACGCTTTATTCAAAGAAATGGATTTTTATATAAAACCGAGTACTTAGTCTATGACCGAGTAACTTGAGTTATTGATCATTCGGTATGAGAACGAACGTTCTAAAAATAGGAGAAACCGAACGATCCCAATGACCCTTCGATTACAGATTCAATATTTCTACTAAGTTACATAACCTTATAAACTAATTTCATACCAAAGATCAAACATGCAAATTCTCATCATCAAGATCATACATTCCACAAACATATATTCATAAAATCATGCATACAGAATACTCATAATTAAATTTATAAGCTTCCCTTACCTTATAATCCCAGCTAGCTTCTAAGCCTTCAAAAATCCCAAGTTGTCCAAACGAAAATCTGATCTTTGCAAACCGTAGAGCTTGACACCGGGAACGATTAATCTGGAAGGAGGTTGATGATCGAAGGAGAAGAAGTGGTTAGAAATCTAGGGAGAAGTTTGGAAGTTCTAGAGAGAAGGAGGAGAAAATGGTGTTTCTAGAGGTTGAAGACGAAGAGTTTGCATGCAGAAAGTGGTACCATTTTCGAGTTTCAACTTTAAATACCGTCTCCACAAAAATCGTTTGGTCCACTCTCTGTCTGCCACTTGTCTTCCATTTTCTAGAAACTCACCCTCTCCCTGCCGCCACACGATTTACGATGGCGGGGAATTAAATGTGACTGCCACATTATCTCCCAATAACATGAGAGAACTCCAAAAACGTGACACCTATTTCCCAGAGAGAAATTAATGAGGTGTGACAATCAAAATGAAATATGATACTTTAAAAAAATAAAAATATTTTAAACACTCAATTAAAATATTAAAATTTATAAGATACTTAAACTTAATTTTTAATTTGTTTGGGAGAAAGAGTTCATTAAGGATTAAATTTTGGTGCAGGAATAAAAGTTGATGATTTGACACTTTTGGAAGAAAAAAAGTGAGGCCCAACAACAGTTTTTACAAGATTGTGTGGAATTTTGGGCTTGGATTGTACTCAATATCATAAGCCCGTGGCCAGTGTTATTCTTACACGCCTTTATTCTATTCGTACATCCTTTGTAGTTTTACGAAAATATCCTACACCAAAGTGCGTTTTCTTTTTGTATCATGACAAAAGAAAAGATATACTTTTATAATAAACATTGGAAATTTGTTGTTATACACAAACAATACATTTATCTGTTCATGTGCAAAATGTCTCTGATATTGAACATGTATTTATATTTTATATATTGTAAAATTTTAATCGCGTGACACTAATAAGAGCTTTCGTTAACCATATAAGTAATAAAATGCTATATATGTAAATAAAAAAGTTGTATTACAGTGAATCTTTGGTAAAGTCTTCACTTCAATTCAACGAATAATTTCATGTAGTAAGTTCCTAAAATTGATAATCATTTCAACTTAATAATATTGACATAATGATAACTAGCAAAGAGAAAAAAAAATCAATATTTAACATTTACCTCTGTAGAAAATAAAATAACTAAAAAGAAGAAGAAGAAACGGGTGTATGTGCAGCATGAGAAGACAAACACGAGAATGGAAGAGAGAGTGATGAGTAGAAGGATAAGATAAAAATAGAAAAGGGTGATTAATTTTATTTTTTAAAATTTGAAAAGCTAAAAATAGATTCTCCTAAAATTTCAGATTATTTAAAATATAATTAAATAAAAACAAATGAGTAGGAGAAAATAAAAGTGATAAAATAGAAATTGTAATTAAAGCAACAAATTAGACTTTGAAAACATAGAGAAGCAGGCACAATAAAGTAAGTCTAAGCTTGTTTATTAAATTCTAAAGAAGTACGGTCTGATGTTTGGAAAAATATATATCCCACTAATATTAAATTAATGTTTATTTATTTTATTTTACGTTCGTTCATCATAAATTATCTTGATGAAAAATTCATTTATATATAAAATCATTCTTATAAAAGATATTTTAATTAATTAATTAATTAATGGTGTAAAATATATGTATTGTAAAATTGAAAAGGGAGAGTAGACCTCTTCAAATATTCCGGCAGGGGTGGTATATTTTAGGGTTTTAGAGTATAAGTCATTGTCTAAATACAGACACAAAAAACAAAAATGTCGTTCTATTTATTAACTACACTGCATCGAACCCCAAAAACGAAACTATATACCACTAGTTAATTGTTTATACTCGTCAATTACCACTGTACTCTTGTTCACATAAACCACGTGTACCATTAGATTTGGATTATTAAAAACATAAATTATTTTTCTTCCTTTTAAACTCTCTCCGAAAAAGTGCAAAAAAACTCTATCGCATCTACAAGGCACCACTCATTATCATGCTTCTTCTTAGCTCATTATTTGTCCCTTTGTTTCGTATACTATCTTTTACATGAGACATTAGGCAACAATAATTGAAACCAAGAATCTTCTCTGCCTCGCATAAACTTTTCATGTAAAAATTAAAAGCGAAATTATTTAACAACAAATCATACACATTCTTTCATCATCTCTTCCAAAATAGCACCCTCCTTTTAAAATTGTTTAAAACCCACATTCAACTAATCCTGCCCCACTAGTGTGAACCTTTCATAACCTTCTTTTAAACTAGGTTACAAACAGGAATTTGTACCCTTAATGTGATTGATTAATTACAATATTAAAAGTTATCAAGACACATGAAATATATGTGAAGGAAAACGACTGACTTTAGTTTCATACCTAGGTTGCGTGTTCTGCTAAAATTAGTAGTTGTAAACCTCTTTGTCTTCTTGGGATTGGCAAGTACCTTTGTTTGGTTTACTGTCCGCCGTATTCCATCCTGATACCTATATTAAATTAGATGAAAGCTATAGTGATCTAACTTCTTAGGTTAAATTATTTCAAGATTCATATATCTTATTTTCTATGAACTGGCTTCTTAAGAACTTAAAGAAAACTAATTGTATAAGTTGATAGTGATATTTAAATTCATCAAATCAGATATTCCCCTCTCATAATCACTTATTTAGTAGCCAAGATTTATTAATATGAGTAATTTTAAATTTGTTGTTTTAGTTCTTTCAATCAAGAATAAACCTAGAAAACATCATTGGAATGGTGTTTCCCGAGTGTTTAATATAAGGATAAGCAATATAGTGCATGAAGTTGTTTGGTTTAGTTGACCAACATGGGTGACTTGCGTAGGCACAAGATAAAGTTAACGGAAAAGGAAAAGTGGTTCTTGGTTGGAGATGCTTATGTTTTCGTTAGTGGGATGTTGTGGATAGAAGTGATTGGGCAAGTGTTTTGCCATATGATGCAACAATAGTGGCTTCTTCTCTATCTTTCCTTAAAAGTATCCTAACCATGCATGGTTAACCTACATTCATCATAAGCAAATCTCATGATTAAAATGATATAAAACATTATTAACTTACTATTATTATACAAGATCAAATGTTAAATGAATTTTTTTTTTCAATTTTCTCCTTATATATAGGATAATTAAGATTTACTGAATACCTGTCATATCACTTTAGTGATTTTGACTTTTTTAACTATTTTTTGTTTTCGTTTATCAAATTTAATTTTGATACCAATGGTCCCAATAATAACTTATTATTAATGATGCACTGCTGAATACTATAATTTAGAGTAGACAATCATTATTAAAAAATACTTCTGAATGAAAAGCGAACAATGCGGCCGACATTCTTACATAGTGTCACGTAGCTAAATTGATTCCATTGTTTAATTAATCGTGTATATAAATATATATATATATATATCCAAAATAAATAATTCTGATATGATAATTAAGAGAGTTTTAATGACTTGTAAAAGTGAGAATGGATTATTTTCGACGTTTAATTCAATAAGCATTTAACGAGAATATTAAAGTACAATAATATTAATATAGAAGTGAATAAAAGGTTTTGTTGATAAAAATTGAATAGAGGAAGATTTAATTATAAAAGATTATCCGATGTTTAAGTCACAAAGGTTTATGATCTTTATTAATAAAGTTGTTTGCATAAAGTTGAAGAAAAAAAAGTTTTGATGATATTTCAAAGTCAAGTTTTAAGTGTTTTTGTTGTAAAAAGATCTTCATGAAGACTTGTCTTGTACTAGTTTTTGTAATTTAGGAGATTTATTTATAGGATGTGGTTTATCTTTGATTCTATGTATTGTTTGTCTTAGGTTGTGTTAAAATTCGTTTTGAATCAGAAAACCTCATTTTATATTCAAGATAATCGATTATCAACTTATAATAAACGATTATCATTAATTCATTATGACTTGTCATAATCGATTATCACGAGCAATTATGAGAATTTTTAAGTAAGTTTTTGACCGTTGTGCATTCATTAAATGCATAATCGATTACCATAAGTGAATAATAGATTATCACACGTTACTTTAGCTAACAACGGATTTTTGGAGGTGTCTTTGAGTGAGGTCTTTATAAAGATGTTTTAGAATCGCATTCTAACACACACAATTGAACTTGAAAAGTAAAGGGTGATCTAGGGTTTGTGTAACCCTTGTGTTGTGGCTTTGAGAACTTGGTATTGGCATAGAGCAAGAACTTTCACGGGAGTTATGATTGAGTGTTATTATTGTTGCTGAGTTAAAGCTTATCATCCTTTGTGAAGATTCAAAGGAAGTGTTCATCCTTTGTGAAGCATTAGGAGGAGGTGTTCATCCCTTGTGGTTTTTAGGGGAAGTGAGTATCATCTCTTGGGGGTAACAAGAGAGGTGTTTCTTACCCTTAAACTTGTCTTTCGGTGTGATTCTAACAGTTTTTTGGTTTGTGATAGTGAAGCATTAATTCTCGTTTGAGACTAACAACTGGACGTAGGATCTATGCGATCCGAACTATTATAAAAATTACTTATGAAATTTTCTCTCTTCCTTACTCTTTAATTTGTTTAAAATTGTTTTTAAAGAATTTATATTTTACGAGAAAATTATTAAAGGTATTATTTGCGATAAGAAACCAATTCACCCCCCTCTTGGTTTGCTGTACATGCTAACTATGCTATTGCACAACTTTGACAATAGTGAGTATGAGTGATTATTACGTACTTTATAAATACTAGTTATATTTATAGGATTAACATGGATCGTAGACCTATGTTTCCATTGGAATAATACTTATCTTAAGTATATATAAATAATGTAGTTAATAATAATAGAATAATAACCATAATATCAAACTATCGAGATTAATTATGATATAAGGATATTGCCCCAATAAATGTAGGTTTGAGTTGCTCTAGAATGAAAAGACTTAATGGGCCTTGCTGGGTCATGCTCTTTAGTATGTCTATTGGGCTCGATAGGAATATGAGCCCCTAGTCTCGGGAGTTTGATTTCGCATACATGATCATGTATGATCTCTTGGTCGGGTCTTGGCTGACTTGTATAGTTTGCAAGTGGATTGACCATTCGACCGAGCTTGTTGTGGATTGACCCTCTGGTTGAGCTTGTATATAGATTGGCCCTTCGACTGAGCTTCAGAGGTGGATTGATGTTTGTTGGATCGGCAAGTGTACCGAATCACACAAGTAATATAAAATGGTAAGACTAAGTATCGTATCCCAGAAGACTCTCGGCGCTAGACAGTCGTGTAATAACTCGATTAATTAAGACTTAAAGAAAACAAGATCATTGGTTTCAGATGCAAAAACAGGAAATTAAATATGAATGCAGTTTTATCAATAACAGAGTAGCACAATGATGAACGAATGTTGATTAATATGAGATGAGTATGTTATTGGGGTTAGATTTCACCAAGTTGCCTCTCATGTATGTAAGAATTCTTCTTTATACATTAATGTCAACGTCACTCACTAAATCAGCTAAACTCGATCCCTCGACGAATAAGCCTGTCCCAAATTACCAGTTCATGCAATTCCTAGCATTCCTAGTAATAAGATGTGAAGATCAAAAGCTTTAAGATAACCAAGACTCATACCCTCATCCTTGAGAAATATTACTCTTGGGAGTAATTCAACAAGAACCTGAAATGTAAGGAACCTCCCGACACTCATGTAATTCATAAATCATGCTAATGAATGAGTTAAACACAGCAAGCGTTGAAATAGATGAATTACTCTAACAATAAATGAAAAAACATATATTATTGAGAATCAATTCAAATACATGAGAGTTCACAAGGTTACATCATCCCCCAACAACAAATAGAGTTTAGTTCTCCATAAACATGGAGAAACTAGATGAACAATGGAGAAGAATGAGATAGAAAAACCCTAAAAATTGGGAATGGAAGCTCTCGCATCCAAATCCGCCTCCAGAGGGTAAGAGAATGTGCAGTTGTGCTCCTCTTCCCAAAGATGATAACCCTATGACATCTGGGTCTTTTAAATAGAGCGAAATAGAACAGAAACGAAGTTCGGCCCATATCGTTGGCGCTCAAGCTCCCCACTTAGGGCGTCCGGGCGGTGAGCGGCACTTCCTGACGCTCAACCCTCCAGAATGGCGCCCAAGCTTCGAGCTTTCGACGCTTAAGCGCCCCAAAGGGGCGCTCGAGTGGTGGACGACACTCTTAAGCGCTTAAGCCCCCTAAAAGGGCGCCCAAGCTTCGTGCTTCCCTCCTTTCTAGTGCTTTTCTAGGCCTTTCTAAGCTCCATCTTCTTGACACTTCACCTCTGCTTTCCATATTAATCTCATTTCTTGCCAAAACAAGGGATTTCAGTCATTATTTCATCAAACTCAACCTCAACTCTCTTATTCACACAACTTAACAAAAAATCATGATTTCAAGCAAGTTCTAAGCAGAAAAGGGTGCATTTAGTATCAAAATTACATCACATATAATGGTATTTTCAATCATTATCATAACCCCAAACTTAGAAATTTGCTTGTCCTCAAGAAAAATAGAATGTAACTCAGCTTTTCAGAACAATCACTACTATGACTCAACATTTTTAAAAGACTTTTCCTTCCAGGACAAGAAATCACTTTTATAATTTCAGCATAAAGATCTTAGTCAAGATGTACAAATGCCTTAATTCAATCAAAATCAATGTGATGCTCATGCACTTTCAACAAATGTCATCCTTAAAAATGATCAATCAACCAAGCAAAGATGTAATAAAAAATTCAAAGAACTACTCCTCACCAAGGAAATTGTTTCACTCAAGCACTCAAAAGTGTATCACTCAACTCAAAAGTGTATAATGAGGTGTTGGTGTCTTTTTCACTCTGCTATCACAAAGTTACACAAATTAACTTTGCCTTTCATTTAACCACAATCAAACATACTCACAAGCAAGTCATCATCACAAGGGCTTTTCATGGCTTGTAACTTGACTAGGCTTAAGTGCTTGAGTCATACACTTTTGAGTGCTTGAGTGAAACACCTTCCTTGGTGAGGAGTAGTTCTTCGAATTTCTGATTGCATCTTTACTTGGTTGATTGATAGTTCTTGAGGATAACATCTGTTGAAAGTGTATGAGCATCACATGGATTTTGATTGAATAAAGGCATCTGCGCATCTTGACCAAGATCTTTATGCTGAATTGATAAAAGTGATTTCTTGTCTTGGAAAGAAAAGTTTTTTAAAAATGTTGAGTCACTATAGTGATTGTTCTGAAAAGCTGAGTTACATTCTGTTTTGCTTGAGGACAAGCAAAGTTCTAAGTTTGGGGTTATGATAACGGTTTAAAACACCGTTATTTTGATGTGATTTTGATACAAAAAGCACCATTTTTCACTTAGAAGCTTGCTTGGACTCATACTTTTTCAATAAATTGTATGAATAATGTTGAGATTGTTGACAACACAATATCTATATCACTTTGGTTTTTGATGATGATAACACATTTTTAATAACACAAGTATTGTTGATGTGTTACATGTTCTATTGCTTATTGATTGATATCTTGTTGAACATGTTTTTGTGTTTATCTTGATATGTGAATGCACATTTATTGAGCTTGTATATGTTACATCATATCTGGTTGCATTACACATGTTTTGAAAGAAGAAAACCACATGCACTTTTATGAACTTACATTGTGTGGCATATTTGCAAGCTGTAAGTCAACTTCATTATGGGGGAAGTCGACTGTTATAACTATTTTAATACAGTCGGCTCTATTAGTAGCGTATTCGACTACAGGAGCATCTGTTTTATAGAAATCTATAAATAGACGAGACCTGAGTTGTTTCAAAGAACTTTTAAGAACTTTTGGAAATCTAACATTTTCATATTCTATGTCAGATTGTTTCTTTAAAGATTTGAGCTCCAAGAACTCATCAAGAAGACGATTGTGATCTTTCTTTGAAGAGTTTCTGAAGGAGGATTGTGTCGCGCTTATTGCTTGATCAGAATTTGCATAATTGGGGTGTTTCTAAGTTGATCAACATTGCTGTTAACATCCGTGGTGATTGCTGTGTTACCTGTTGTGACTACAGGGGTTGGTCTCGTGGAGTCTAGTACACTTTGAGGATTGTTCAAAGTGGGTTGCATATTGCAGGAGAGGGGATATCTTGCTGCAATTCTTGCTATGTGGTTTGCCTATATTTTGGTTAGAGGGTTAGAGAGGTGTTTTATATTTTTGACGTGGAGGTCTCTATAAAAGCCTTGTAAAAACCTTTACCATTAGAGTGCATTTGCTTCCTGGTACTGTAAGGACACTGGATGTAGACATTGAGGCTGAACCAGTATAAAAACCTGCGTTTGAATTCTCTATCCTTATTCTTTTACATTCAGTCGACTTTACAATTCATGTAGTCTACTTTGATTTTCCGCTGCACTTAATTTTCTATTACTTGCGATTCAAGAAAGTTTGTAAATTTTTGTACTTTGAATCAAAGATTGCGAAAAGACTCTTATTTTGAAAACTCACCAATTCTCCCCCCTTCTTAGTGTTAAAATGAAGCCTACCTCTTTCCCAACAAATAAGAGAGTTGAGGTTGATTTCAATGACTTTATGACTAATTCCCCTTGTTTTGACAAAGTTTTAAGTAGTACTGGAAGCAGAGATGAAGAGCCAAGAAGATGGAACTCAAAAGGGCCTAGAGAAGCACCAGAAGGAAGGACAAAACGAAACCCGGGCGCACAGAATGCAGGCTCCAGCGAGCAAAATCGGCGTCCGCCGCTCGGGCGCCCTCCCTAGTCGCCTGGGCAATGGGGTCTCGAAGCTTGGGCAGCCAAATTTGAAGCTCGGGCCTTACATGAGGTTCTCTCACCGCCCGGGCGATCTCCTTGGACGCCTAAGCGTCGACTTTCGTGGATCAGGCCCTATTTCTGCCCTATTTTGACTCTATTGTATCGGGCCCTGTTTTTGCAAGTTTCTGACCTTATTTAAAGGACCCTAGGGCTCTAGGTTTTGTATCTCTGAAAGAGAAGAGCATAGCAATACACTCTTTTCCCAATTCTTAGGCTTTCTTTCTCATTCTCTTCCATTATTCATAGAGTTCCCCCATGTCTATGGGGAACTAATTTATATTTGTTGTTGGAGATGATGTAACGTTGTAAACTCTCATGTAATTGAATTGATTCTTTATTCCATATGCTTTTTCATTAATTGTTAGAGTAATTCATCTATTTCAACGCTTGTTGTATTTAACTCATTCATTAGCATGTTTTATTAATTGCATGAGTGTCGAGAGGTTCCTCACAATTCAGGTGCTTGTTGAATTACTCCCAAGAGTAATTTTGCCCAGGGATAGGGGTATGAGTCTTGGTCGTCTTAACCTATTGATCTTCACATCTTATTATCAGGAATGCTAGGAATTGTATGAACTGGTAATTTGGGATAGGCTTATTCGCCAAGGGATCGAGGGATCGGGTTTAGGTGATTTAGTGAGGGACGTTAACATTAATGCAAAAAGAAGAATTCTTATATACATGAGAGGGAACTTGGTGAAATCTAACCCCAACAACATACCCATCTCATATTAATCAACATCCATTCATCTCTGTGCTCCTTTGCTATTGATCAATTGCATTCATATTTAATTTTATGTCCTTGCATTCATACCCAATGATCTCCTTTTATTTTTAAGTCTTATTTAATCTTGTTATTACACAACTGTTTAACGACGAGAGTCCTCATCTCTGTGCTCTTTTGCTATTGATCAATTGCATTCATATTTAATTTTATGTCCTTGCATTCAAACCCAATGATCTCTTTTTATTTTTAAGTCTTATTTAATCTTGTTATTACACGACTGTTTAGCGCTGAGAGTCCTTTGAGATACGATACTTGGTCTTACCATTTTATATTACATGTGCGACTCGGTACACTTGCCGATTTGTCCCAACACACACTTTCACATTAAGATGCGTATGCTAGACTATTGCAATGTTTAATGGAGTACATGGAATTGCGTTGAGTGTTTTAAACTGAAACTGTAATAATGGTCACAGTAGTTTGACCAAGTCTTCTTCTGTTTCTTCTATATATACTTCTTTGTATTACTCTTTCAAACAATGTTAATGAAATACATATTTCCTTATTCAATTCCAAGAGTCATATTCTCTCTGCTGTAACTCTGTCCACACATAGTTAACAGTGGTATCAGAGCTTTAGTTTCGATTCGGGAAAATTTGCAGAACCTTGGGGACGATGGCAAGCATGATACACAGCAATCTTCCAGTCTTCGATGGAAAAGACTATGATGACTGGTGTGTTAAAATGGAGGCAATTTTGGGGTATCAAGAAGTTGATGAAGTCGTGAAACTTGGAATTAAAGGAGTCAATGAAGATGATACAGCAGCAGCGAAGAAACTTCACAAAGAAGAACGACGTCTAGACTGCAAAGCAAGAATGCTTCTGCATCAATGCATTTCTCCAACCATTTTTCAGAAGGTTTCTAAAGCATCTACAGCCAAGGAAGTTTGGGACATTCTTCAAGAAGGATATGGAAATACTGGCAGAGTAAAAAAGGTACGTTTACAAGCATTACAACGTCAGTATGAACTTCTGGGGATGGGTGCAAAAGAAACTGTAATAGAATATATGGGAAGAATCCAAACATTGGTCAATGATATGAGGGCATGTGGAAAAATTGTAAAAGACAGAAAGCTGATTGAGAAAGTCTTGCGCACTTTGACACCTCAGTATGATCACATTGTGATCACTATTGAGGAATGTAAAGATCTTGATACGTTAAAGATAGAGGATTACAGAATTCACTCGTCGCACATGAACAGAGACTGTTGGAAAGGAAGAATGCTGAGAAAGCAGCAGCGACACAAGCAACGAATCAAGCGTTCCAAGCAAGAACGAAGCAAGGTTACAAGAACCATGGCAGAGGCAGAGGGAGATCGTGTGGTGGTGGCCGCAACGGAGGAAGAAATTGGAGATCGACTGATCAAAATGAAGAAGAAATTAGTGATGATCAACAAGAAGGAGATCGTGGAGGCAAAAGCACGAGAGGAAGAGGCAGAAAAGGGGTTGACAAACGAAATATCCAGTGCTACACATGCAAAAAATATGGACATTACTCTTCGGAATGTTGGCACAATGATTCTGCCAAGAAAAACAAGAATGATAGTGAAGCGAATTTGGCACAAGAAAATGGTGATTCATACTCAGAATATGTGGTATTGATGAATGTTGCAGATGAAATTCAAAGTGATGACAACAATAAAATGATGATGAAGACACATGACAAATGTTGTGGGTTTGGTAATGACGTGTGGACATCAGATGCAACACGTGACAAAGACAAAAATAATGAGAGTTCAGTTGTTAAAGAAAAACGTTATGCAGATGATGTTTGCATGTCATCTCCAGTTGCTTCGTACCTTCTTGACACGAAGCAAGATTTTACTAATGTGTTACATGCAGATCAATCACGACATGCAGAAGCAAAAGTGATAAATGATCAAGCAATGTTATCTGACAATCATCAAGAAAACACTGAGAATGATCAATGTTGGTATCTTGATACCGGATGCTCAAACCACATGACCGGTAGAAAAGAATGGCTTGTTGATCTGGATTCAAGAAAGAAGAGCAAAATACGATTTGCAGATGACAGTGTTGTGATGGCAGAAGGAGTCGGAAGAGTGGTTCTCACATGCAAGAATAGTGAGACCGCATATATGGATGGAGTTCTATTTGTCCCCACAATGAAAAGCAACTTGTTGAGTCTCGGACAGCTAATGGAAAAAGGTTATACCATGAGCACGAGAGGAAATTCGATAGAAGTGTTTGATAGGAGGAAACGCCTGATTATTAAGGCTCCCATTTCAAAGAACAGAACGTTCAAAGTCAATCTCAATGCAACATCCATACAATGCTTATCAGCTATGAGTATAGAAGAAGAAAGTTGGAGGTGGCATTATAGATTCGGTCACTTAAACTTTAAGAGTTTAAGTTTGATAAACAGCAAGGAGCTTGTAAAAGGAGTACCTGTAATCTCTACTCCTACTAAGATCTGTGAAGGATGTATACTGGGAAAACAAACCAGATCGAAGTTTGGAAATTCAGCTCCTAAATGCGCAAAGCAGCCACTTGAAGTTGTATATGCAGATGTTTGTGGACCATTCGAAATAGTCACATATGGAGGTAACAAATATTTTCTTCTCTTTGTTGATGAGTGGACAAGAAAATTATGGGTTTATTTGCTGAAAGAGAAAAAGGAAGTTTTCTTAACTTTTGTTAAATTTTGTGCATTGGTTGAGCGTCAATCTGAGCTGAAGGTGAAGCTTTTACGAACTGACGGTGGAGGAGAATTTAACTCTAATGAGATGAACAGTTTTTGTGAAGAAAGAGGAATAATCCGTGAAGTCATTGCACCCTATACTCCACAGCACAATGGATTGGCTGAACGAAGAAATAGGACTTTGGTTGAGATGACAAGATGTCTTCTGAAAGGAAAGAAGCTTCCGCATAGTCTCTGGGGAGAAGCTGTTGTTACAGCTGCCTATCTTCTAAATAGATGTCCAACAAGAGTCTTGAAAAACACTACTCCAGAAGAAGCTTGGTCAGGAATCAAGCCATCTGCAAAACATTTGAAGGTATTTGGATCTGTATGTCACAAGCATATCCCAGATGAAAAGAGAAAAAAACTAGAAGACAAGAGTGAGACATTAATATTGGTCGGCTATCACAACACAGGCACATACAGATTGTTCAATCCGAGAAAGAAAGAAATAGTGATTAGCAGAGATGTTCTGGTAGATGAATCAACATCATATGATTGGAAAGAGGCTGATTCAAATCCTGACAGATTGGTGACCAGTTGGTTAGAAGAAAAAGAAGGAGAAGATAATGGCCAAACGAATACAAGTAATGAGATCAGGGCTACAAGCAGTGATAATAACACTAGAAGGTCACAAAGAACTAGATTTCCATCAACAAGACTTGCAGATCATGAAGTATTTAGTGATAATCAAGTTACAGAAACAGGAGAAATCGCTTATTATGCTTTTGTTGCTGATACTGAAGTGCTGTCATGGGAACAATCAATTGAAAAACAAGAATGGAAGGAAGCAATGATAGAGGAGCTAGCTGCAATTGAAAAGAATGGAACATGGACCATGACTGAATTACCCGAGAACAAGCATGCAATTAAGGTAAAATGGGTGTTTAAAACCAAGCTTAAACCGAATGGCAGAGTTGCTAAACTAAAAGCAAGACTTGTGGCTAAAGGCTTCCTTCAAAGACCAGGAGTAGAATTCACTGAGGTATTCGCCCCAGTAGCTAGGTTGGAAACCATAAGACTTATTGTTGCCATTGCAAATGCAAAAGATTGGAAAATTTTTCAGATGGATGTGAAATCAGCTTTCTTGAATGGACCCCTAGAAGAAGAGGTATATGTGAAACAGCCTCCCGGTTTTGAAAAGAAAGGTGAAGAGTTCAAAGTACTCAAGCTAAACAAGGCCTTGTATGGACTTAGGCAAGCACCAAGGGCGTGGAATGTTCACATTAACTCCTGGCTGATAAAGAATGAATTTAAGAAATGCATGGTTGAATTTGGAGTCTACTCAAAACAGGTTAGTAACAGTGGTATTGTATTAATCTGTTTGTATGTAGATGATCTATTGATAACAGGTAATAATGAAGAAGAAATCAGTGAATTCAAAGAAAAAATGAAAGGAGATTTTGAGATGACTGATCTCGGAAGTCTAGGTTATTTTCTTGGACTAGAATTCTCACGTGTAGAATTCTCACGTGTAGAATTCTCACGTGTATATCCTAAGTGATATTCTGAAGCGGTTTGGCATGGAGAATTGCAACAATACCTGTATACCTATAATGGCCAACACAAAGCTGTCTTTGCAAGCAGAGGATGAAAGGGTAGACGCAACCTTGTATAAACAGATCGTGGGTTCACTCAGGTATGTATGCAATAGTAGACCTGATATCAATTATGGTGTTGGACTAATTAGCAGGTATATGGGAGATCCTAGACAATCACATCTTGGTGCTGCCAAACACATATTAAGATACCTAAAGGGAACAACAGATTATGGACTCTTTTACCCGAAGAAGCACAATGAAATGAGTGGAGTACTGGAAGCATGGAGCGATTCTGATTGGTCTGGAGATCAACTGGACAGAAAGAGCACATTTGGATACGTACTCAAGTTCATGGGAGCTGCATTCAGCTGGTGCTCGAAGAAGCAAAACATTGTTGCACTGTCTTCATGCGAGGCTGAATATGTAGCTGCGTCAGAAACCACATGTCAGTGTGCTTGGATTGAAGCGATGCTTGATGAGCTGATGATCAACTACTGCAAACCAGTTAAGCTCCTGATAGACAGCAAATCTGCAATCAGCCTTGCTAGAAATCCCGTGGCACATGGACGTAGTAAACACATCGAAACCCGTTATCACTATTTGAGAGAACAAGTTGATAAGAAGAAGCTCGATCTTCTGCATTGCTCAACGGAGGATCAAGTTGCTGATGTGTTTACCAAAGCACTTCGCCAAAACAGATTCGAGAAACTAAGAGAACACCTTGGAGTTAGATCTCTTAGTAGTTTCACTTTAGGAGGGGTGTGTTGAGTGTTTTAAACTGAAACTGTAATAACGGTCACAGTAGTTTGACCAAGTCTTCTTCTGTTTCTTCTATATATACTTCTTTGTATTACTCTTTCAAATAATGTTAATGAAATACAGATTTCCTTATTCAATTCCAAGAGTCATATTTTCTCTGCTGTAACTCTGTCCACACATAATTAACAGCTTGAGAAGCATTTTCCCAAGCCATTCAAGTTTTAAAACTAAAAGAAATTAAACGCAAATGTTCCGTGATATGAAGTAAAAATTACAAGTAAAAATGTTGTTAATTGAGAAAGGCCAAGTGTGGCTGCAATTTCAGTTTGCAAGAATGCCAATTTTGTTACGTTTTTGCTGCTGAAAAAGGGGCTGGAACAACAATGGTAAAGTTCTCTTTTAGTCCAAGCTTGTGGCCACTTTAACAAGTCTTCCACTCCTTAATATGCTACCCCTTTGAAGCAAGCAATCTAGAGTTTTTTTTTTAACCTTCATCACAACGTCACAGCAACCCAAACGAACCAGCAAACATTGATTCGAAACACACTTTACTGCACCAGTTTTGTTTTTTGTTTTTAATCAGTCAACCAGACTTCACTTTGGCTTTTTATCAAACAGTTTAAGTGCAGGAAATGGTTTCCAAAGAAGATTGGTTTAAAATGGCTGGTTTGAAATGCAATTTTGCACAGATACGTTTAAACACTTAAGTTGATGCTTGGAGCAGCTTTTTATTAACACTTTGAAGGTGTAAAAACATTCAAACAGCCAAGACATACGCAGCAGCAGAAATTGACTAGTTCACTTCCAAATTCAACAAAATGTGATGCTTGGAATGGTGATTTTGCATATGGACTGAAAAATGACCAAATGTACAGTGCATACATGTTTCAAATGGCAAAATACACTTGCACAAATGTTCACAATGCACTAAAATACACAGGTTCACCAAATCATAGTGACAGTTGCTTAAAATGCAGAAAAATGCATTGAAAACTGACTCAGATTTGATAAAACAATGGATGCAAAGCTGGATAGTTCAATCAATGTATAAGACAAGTCCTAAACAACTAGATCTAGCCTCAGAATTACAGCTAGGAGCTATCAAATGGTGTAAGACTCAACAATGAATTAAGCACGGTGCAGAAGCTTACATAAATCAGCAACAGTTTCGGAAAACCAAAGTTTGCAGCAACTCAACTACTCATTTTGCAATTCTGTGATTGATTGGAATTGCCATTACGTGATACATCTTTAAGAACATGAAACAAACTTGCACAATTCTTAAGAGACAAAAAATCTGGATAAAAACAGATAATTGCACATGCACCAGATTTGGATCTTTATGCAGAATTTTAAAACAGAATGAACTTTTTGTCAATGCTTTAGCTCATGTGATCAAAGCTAGAGAATGTCTTGTTGCTTTATATGATCAATGAAGAGCTATCACTGCACTGGATACACGTAAAACACAAATTAAAGCTGGAACAAAATCAAATACATGATCACAGAATGGAAAAACTACATAACAGCACATGACCGTGGACAATACGGAACTGAAAATAAAGCTGGAATTGAACCAAAACGAATTACTTGCACCGATTAAAATGAAGGAAAAATGCTATGGAACAGTGAATGAAATCAAGCATCCACAGAAACACAAAATCGAACCAAAACAGTAACGAAAACAAAATTCAAAACAGTGCCTGAATGGAACAGTACATGACAGGATGTGAAGAATGAAAGAAACCATGACTTATCTCTTGAAGACAACACGTGGTCGACCTAGCTCTTGATGCCAAATGATGGAAGCAGCCTACACCTTCAAGAATGGCAGCAGAATGAATCGATGGTTGGTTGAGTTCGGTGCACGCAACGTGTTTGAAGAAATGTGTGACAGTGTTTGGATGTGATGAGGTAGGAATTCTAACTCAGAAGGCTTTCCAACGGGAAAAGGAGCTAGAGGAAAAAACAGCTAAAATAGCTTCAGCAATGAACTCGAGAGAATGGCTGGACAATTCAACAACATTTCATTATCAATTTGAAGTTACTTTTTATATTGGTCAAGCTCTCTTTTATAGGAGAAGAGGAGCTTGGAAACGTGCAAGGCAAGCTACATTTTGTCAACGTGCATGATTCTAAGAACTGTGCAGAGGAAGCTATCCAACTGGCTACAAGTTCCTCATTGAAAACGTGCTTAAAGAGAAGGGAGGTCTTCCCACTGTCGTTGAGCGATTCTTGTGCGCTTAGCGCCAGACTGGCATATGCCTCTTCTTTGCCTCCTTTGTGCTTCCTTGCTTGGCAATTATTCAAAGTGGATAGGCATGGTTCTTACCCTTATTATTTGATGACCTACAAGAAAACAAAATAAATGTTTTTGAGTAAAGAGAACATGCTAAAACTTTAGAAAGAAAAGATGAAGTCCTTATTCAACTTCCCTTTCGCAGTCTTGTGAAGTTGATACTTCTTTGGATGGGAAATCCCTAAAGGGGTTGCCATCAACCTGTTTCATTCACTGTGAGTCATCACCTGTATATCAGCATATCATGCATCATCTCAACATCAATCAATACACCAGAATACAATAGCAAAACAAAGCAATACTCATCACAAAACTCAGCACAGTTGAATCAAAGCAGTGTAATTCATTCAAGCACAATACAATAGCAAAACAAATGATCAAAAGGAAAAACTTAGAAAGCTGGGTTGCCTCCCAGTAAGCGCTTCTTTAATGTCACTAGCTTGACCCAATAAACTCAATCTGGATCAACCAACTCCATGACTGTGGAAAGGCGTTCCACCTCACCACCCATATAATGCTTGAGACGTTGTCCATTGACTACCCAACTTCTTTGTTGGTCATCAGAGGCTGGATCTGTCAACTCAATTGCTCTATGTGGATGGACATTTTGATCATTAACGGACCAGACCACTTGGACTTCAACTTTCCAGGGAAAAACTTTAGTCGTGAATTGAACAGCAGCACCCGTTGTCCTGGATTAAAGATCCTTTTTACCAGCTTCCTGTCATGATAAAACTTCATCTTTTCTTTGTAATTCTTAGAAGAATCATAGGCATGCAGCCGCATCTCCTCAAGCTCAATAATTTGCCTCCTCCTCTTTTCTACAGTGTCACAAGGATCAAAATTCAAGAATTTTAAGGCCCACAGAGCTTGATGTTCCAACTCCGCTGGAAGGTGACATGCCTTTCCATAGATCATTTGGAAAGGAGATAATCTAATAACTGTCTTCATTGCAGTTCAATATGCCCAAAGAGCATCATCTAACTTTTGAGACCAATCCTTTCTTGATGAAGTAACTGTCTTTTCTGGAATCCTCTTTATCTCTTTATTGGAAACGTCAGCTTGCCCGTTTGTTTGTGGATGATAAGGCGTAGCTACCTTGTGTCTCACACCATAATGCTTGAGTAGCTTTGCTAGCTGAAAGTTGCAAAAATGCGATCCTCCATCACTAATGAGTACTCTGGGCGTTCCAAACCTGGAGAAAATTTGCCTTTTCAGAAATTTAATAACAATGCTAGAATCATTCTTGGGACAAGCCAGAGCTTCCGCCCATTTGCTTACATAATCCACCGCCACCAGTATATATTCATTATTGAAAGACGGTGGAAAAGGTCCAACTCTATGCCCTAACAATCAAAAACTTCAACCTCTAATATGCCTTGCAGTGGCATTTCATGACGTCTGGAGATCGTACCCTTCCTTTGACACTTATCACAGTTCATGGCATGATTATGAGCATCTTTAAACAAAGTAGGCTAATAAAATCCCAACTGGAGTACCTTTGCAGCTGTTCTTTCTCCACTAAAGTGCCCCCCATAAGGTGAATCATGACAGTGCCATAAAATCCCTTCCACTCGTTCCTTAGTCACACAACGCCTTAGAAGATTATCTGCTCCAATTTTGAACAGGTAAGGATCATCCTAAACAAACTGCTTTGCATCATGCAAATTTTTTTTTCTCTGTTGCCAATTAAGATCTTCTAGGATTACTCCTGCAGCTTTGAAATTAGCCATATCAGCAAACCACAACCTTTGTTGGATATACACGAGTGTTTCATCTGATAAGGATTCCCAGATTTCCGCTTCCTTTCTTGTAACTTCATTATTAACCAACCGGGATAAGTGATCAGTAATTAAATTTCACTTCCTTTCTTATCACGGATTTCCACATCAAATTCTTGTAACAAAAGTACCCATCTAATCAATCGTGGCTTGGAATCCGGCTTGGTTAGAAAGTATTTTATAACTGCATGGTAAGTGTAGATGATTGATAACTCTCAATATTTTCATATTTTTCTGTGTTTAGAAGTACTTGTTAGTGTATTTTAGTTTTTAATTGTTTAGAATTAGGATAAATTTAGATTTTTCTTTAAATTCTTTAGTTTTGTAAAATTGTCGTTAAAATTAGGATTTTAAAGGTATTTTTTTAGTATTTGTCATAAATAGGAAATTAGTAATTTTTTTAGAAATTCTTTCCTTTATTTTTGTTTAGATATGCTTTTATTTCTGAAATGATTTTTTTTTCTTTTCTTTAATTGTTGATTAATTTTTTGCAGATTGGGCCTTAGGCCTTGGTCAACTGGGCTAATTTTTTTGGTCAACAGAAGCATTGAGGTTGGGCCATAAAAGAAGTAAGCCGCTGGAATGCACCCACAACTAGGTCGTTATTGTAATCAGATTGATGCTGCTGCTATTGCTTTGACCAATTGGGGCGTTGCTGATGCTTATTGAGGTGCACCTGGATTATTCTACGCTGCTGCACATGGAATTGGCCTGGACGTTGCTGCCATACTTGGCTTCTGCTTGGGATAGTGAAATTGGGCCGTAGCTGATTGAGAAAGAAGTGGGCCGCTGGTGCACTAAGCAATTGGGCCGCTGCAAACATAGGATGGCCTTTGAGATGAATTAATGAAATAGTGTGTTTTGGGTAATTTGAAGCTGCACTTTTGCTGGGTCATTCTGCACGAACATCATATTGGCAGCAAAAGAAAAATACTCAAGCTAGGGCTTGGTTCCGGAGCAGAGAAAGCGAGGGAAGCGAGAAGGAAATAGAGCTCTAAGGCTCTCGTCACTTACCCAAAGAAGAACCTGCCCAGAGAAGATGACCAGTGAGCAAAGGAAGTTGACCGGACCCTAATCGGAGCTACAACGTGGTAGAGGATCAAGTGGTCAGAAGGATGCAAAGTGAATATGGCTGTCCGATTGAGAAGCACAAAGTGTCACGAAGCAAGTTCCTTTTCTTTTCCCTCTTTGATTTTCTTTTTCTTTTGGACCCTATAAAAGGGATTTTGTACACACTCTCGAATAGACTTACGCACTTACAAACACTCTCTGCAGTTTTTCATCTCGTTTTAGTTTAGGGTTTTTACTTTTTCTTAGAGTAGGGATCCTATTCGTGATTCTAGATTTCGCTGATGAGATTCATGGAACCGTGACAATCTGTGAGCTTCTGATTTGGTCATCTCTGGTATAGTGTTTGTAATTTTTCTTTTTCATATTAATAAAATTTGATTTCGTGTTTTTCTGTTATCTTGTTTCCGTTGAGATTGTTTTGTGATGTTGATGCTTGTAATGCTATTGTTTAGAAAATGAATTGGATTTTGATTCTCTGCAATTTTATGATTCCGTTGGAATCAAATGACTCTGTATTGAGCAATTTTTTTTATCGAGATATCTTCTCGAGTCAGAGAAGAGTTCAATACATCAAAATTCATCAGATTTATGTTTCTATTTTTTCTGTGTCTAGTATGTGTGCTTGTGTGCTATTATTGAACTGTGTCTGATAATTTTGAAGGAAAACATCAATAATATTACATCTGTTTGGATGTAATAGGACCCTGAGATGGGCCTAGATTTTCAAGAGGTCTTCTTGAGAGATGTTAAGCTTCATAATTATCAAACTAAGTCCAATTTCAGTTTTGTATTTCTGTTTCTTGTGAAACTGTGCATTGGTTGGATAAATGAGTGGAAAGATTCAACTTATAGTTTTGAAATATGAACTAGAATACCGTGGATTAGGATTCACATTATCAGGATGTCTTGCTGAGAACTTTAAGCATTCTTTTATTCAAACCAATGTGCATTTCACCTATGAATTCAATTCTGTTTAGAGTAGGATTTGATGATTCATTTTAGGTTTTGTGTTTTACAATTTAATTTAGATTTGATGCTTAGTTTAGGAATATGTCTTGACTGTAAATGCACTCTGTTAGACTTAGATTTTATTTCTGTTTTGAATAGTTTAGAATTTTATTTTTTTTCTTGTATTGCCTTTCAATTTCTTTATTTTTTTTAAACAGAGTTTAGTTAGACTAGTTCCAGTTCATTAATTTTCTTTTAGTTTCATTCATTTCAATTGTCCCCACCCAGTTTAATAGTAAATAAGTAGTAAATAAGTACAAGATCTTAACCATACACTTTAACCTTAATTAGCTGAGTCCTAGGATTGATATTTTGGTTGCCCTATGCTACATTAGTGGGGACCAGTTCTTTGTTCTGCCTTAGGCGACTAAAAGGCAGTTTAACAATAATCACTTTAGACCTAATGAGATAAGGTCTGAATTTCTCCAGGGCGTACACAATAGCAAGAAATTCTTTCTCTGTAGTGGCATAATTCAACTGAGCCTCATTCAAAACTTTACTTGCATAATAAATGATGTGAAATACCTTCTCTTTTCTTTGCCCAAGCACAACACCTATGGCATAATTACTAGCATAAAACATCAACTCAAAGTCTTGATTCCAATCAGGAGCTACAATTACCGGAGCAGAAATCAACTTCTTCTTCAAAATGTCAAATGCCTTAAGGCATTCATCATCCATCACAAATGGTGCGTCTTTGACAAGGAGTTTGCTTAATGGTTTGGCAATCTTTGAAAAGTCTTTGATGAATCTTCTATTGAACCCAACATGACCCAAAAAGCTTTTGATTCCCTTCATAAGTTTTTTAATGACTTCCACTTTGGCTCTGTCAACCTCAATTCCCTTGGAAGAAATTTTATGACCCAAAACAATACCTTCCGTTACCATAAAGTTACATTTTTCCCAATTGAGAACAAGATTGGATTGGGTGGATCTCTTAAGTACAACATCCAGGTTAGACAAAAACTCATGAAAGGAACTACCAAACACTGAAAAATCATCCATAAAGACTTCGATGCATTTTTCTATCAAGTCTGCGAAGATTTCCTGCATGCACCTCTGAAAAGTAGCTGAAACATTACATAACCCAAACAACATTTTTCTGTAAGCAAAAACTCCAAATGGGCAAGTGAAAGCCGTCTTCTCTTGGTCCTTTGGATCCACCACGATTTGATTATATCCAGAATATCTATCCAGAAAACAGTAGAAAGCCTGACCTACCAACTTCTCCAGCATGTGATCCATGAAAGGAAGGGGAAAGTGATCCTTCCTAGTAGCATTGTTCAACTTTCTGTAGTCAATACACATCCTCCATCCAGTAACAGTCCTTGTAGGTATGAGTTCATTTTTTTCATTATAAATAACTATCATCCCACATTTCTTTGGTACTAGCCTCAAGTAACTTTAGCACTTCTTTTCTCACCTCCTCCTTCATCACTGGATTTAACCTCCTCTGTGGTTGAGAAAATTGGTTTTTAGTCATCCTCCATGAATATTTTGTGCATGCAATAAGTCGGACTTATGCCCTTGAGATCTAAGATTGACCATCCAATAGCTCCTTTGTTGGTTTTAGTACTTCTACCAACTTTTCTTCTTTTTTTTGGAGAGAGAGAATTGTTGATGATAACTGGATTATTCCCATCTTCTTCTAAATACACATACTTCAAATATGGTGGTAACATCTTCAGCTTCAATTTGCTTTCCTTGACTTTCTCCTCTTTGTTGATTGATAACGGTTGAAAACATCATTATTTTATACTTAATTTTAATACTAAAAACACCCTTTATGACTTAGAAACTAGCTTAAAATCATGCTTTTGCTTAGGTTGAGAGAATAAGAGAGTTGAAGGTGGAATTATTGGTTTTATGCCTGGTTTTCCTTGTTTTGGCAGGAATTAAGATGAATTGGATGAAAGAAATCGAAGTAGTAAGGAGTTGGACTTAGGAAAAGCTGAAAATAGAACAAAAGAAGAATCGCAGCTGGCACTGGGCACCATTTTCACCGCTGAGCACCAAGCTTGGATTTGAGTTCTCTGTCTGGCACTTGAGTGCCACCGCTGAGCGCCAATTTCCACTGTCTCACGCCTGGGTGCCACCGCTGAGCGTCATTCTGAGTGTTGCACCTACTGCTTAACGCCATTTTTAGCGTTGAGCGCTAACTACATGGGCCTGGGTCAGTTTTCTGTTATTTTTATAAACTATATAAAGGTTTATATGGCCTAGAGGGTCTATCTTTTGACAAAAAGAGGTGCAGAAACACTATTTTCATCCCTCAGAGGCAGATTTTAGATGCAGAAGCACCGATCATCAACTTTTAGGGTTTTATCTTTCATTCTTTTCATCTAGTTTGACCTTGTCTATGGTGAACTAAACATCCATTGTTGTTGGGGAAACAATATAATCCTTTGAAACTTTCATGTATTAAACTGATTTATATTACAAATGCTTTACTTCATTAATTGTTAGGGTTTTTCTCTACATTCTATGCATGCTTTGTTTAACTCATTCAATTGCATGATCATTGATTTGGTCGATATGGACACATACGGGGAAATCTAGAACTGGAGAAATTCTCCCAAAAGAAATATTACCTAGACATAGGGATAGGAGGGTTGGTTGCCTTTAAGCTTCTGTGCGAATGTAATGCATAATTAGTTTCTAGGGATACAAGACATTGTGAAGTAGTAATTAAGAGTAGACTTTCTTTACCGAGACATCGGGTTTAAAGTAAATTAGAAAGTGACATTAACATTAATGAAGGAGTCGAATTCATAAATACATGGGGAGTGGATAGGATAAGTCAGAAACCCCAACAACAACTCATTCCATATTTTGTAGATCAATCATCTGTGTATTCTTTAAGTCAGTTGATCAACACTTGCATTCATGTATATTTTCTGCATTGCAAAACCTAAAATTTTCATTCTCAAGTCTTAAATAATCAACAACTCACATGACTGTTTAGACCACATTTAACAAGATTTGCCACATTGTGAAGATCAATGGTGTGCTAGATTACACAATAAAGCTTAGTTTGTTTCCTTTCTCATTGGGAGGCAATGCTAAGGTATGGTTGAACTCTTTCCCGGAGGATAGTTTTACTGATTGGGATGTTGCGGTTTCAAAGTTTCTAAACAAGTACTTCCCACAATCTAAAATCAACAAGGGTAAGCAAGAAATTTCTTCTTTCAGGCAAGGCATGGAAGAAACTCTTGGTCAAGCATGGGACAGGTACAAAAGCCTACTGAGGAAGACGCCCACACATGGCTTTGATGAAGCAACAATAGTCCTTTTGTTCCTTAGAGGTCTTGGCTCTCAGACGAAACTAATGCTAGACACCTCAGCTGGAGGTAATATAAAGTGCAAGACTCTAGAGGAAGCTTTTGAATTGATAGACAATATGGCTACTAGTGATAATGAGATGCATAATGAAAGAGGAGCTCCACCTCAACAAAAGGGAGTTCTACAATTACAATCTCAAGATGCCTTGCTTGAACAGAATAAAATCATAACTCAACAATTGGAGAATTTGACAAAGACACTCGCTTAATTGCCAAAGGAGCTGAAGAACGTTTCATAAGTTCAACAATAACTCTGTGAATTATATGGTGGTGATCATATCAATGGTCAATGTGCTTATCCAGTGGAGGCCTAGGAGGAAGCTAGTTATATAGGCAATCAATTCCAATTTCGCCAAGGTAATTTCAACCAAGGATGGAAACCTCATCCAAGCATGAATCAAGGTCAAAATGGACAAGTTGGACTATTCAATAGACCACAACAACAACCATCACTATGGCAACATGTATCTGCTTTGAATGATAGAACCACAAAGTTGGAAGAGATGTTCCAACAATTTATGCAGGTGACTACCTCCACTAATAAGAGCATTGAAGCTGCCATAAGAAATTTGGAGATGCAGGTTGGCCAACTGGCCAAGAGGATGGAGGATAAAGCAGAAAAACAATTTGGGGCTATCACTGAGGTTAATCCCAAGGAAGAATGTAAAGCCATAGTGAGTATAGTTGATGAGAGGGTGGAAGAGAAAGAAGAAATAATTGAGAGGCAAAAGAAAAGAGAATATGTCAGGGTGAGACACAAAAGAAAGAGAAGAAGAGGGGAGAGAAAAAAATTGAGAAAAATGAAAAAGTTCTTCCTTATCCTAAGGGGCATGAAAGAGTTGATAAAGAGAGATAATATGAACATTTTAAGGAGATTTTCAGACAATTGGAGATTATTATACCTATGACCGAAGCACTGCAGCAAATTCCTGCTTATAAAAAGTACATGAAGCAGTTCCTCAAAGAACAGAGATATCTAGATGGGGAAACTATTGATGAACAGGGTGCTTGTAGTCTGGCTTTGAAGAAGGAACGCCCTCCAAAAGTGAAAGATCCATGAAGTTTTACCATTCCTTGCATCATTGGGAATGTGAAAATAGGGAAAACCCTAATTGATTTAGGGTCAAACATTAATTTGATGCCCCTATCTGTGCTTAAGAAGATTAATAGTCTTATAGTGAAGCCGACAAAGATTTCTTTGCTAATGGCGGATGGATCACCTAAGAAACCCTATGGTGTGGCAGAGGATATTGTGATTCGAGTAGAGAAACTTGAATTCATGGTTGACTTTGTGGTGATGGAGATGGAGGAGGATAAGGAAATCCCAATTATTCTTGAAAGACCGTTCATGAAAACAGCCAAAGTAATCATCAATGTGGATGATGGGATGATAGTGCTTCAAGACCGAGAAAGAGGTGATCTTTCATCTCTTCAAAGTGGAGCAACAAATTAAAGGGAAGAAGACTAGTCATAAAGTTGCATGTAAAGATGCACCAGTGACTAGCCATAAAGTTGTCAAGCTGGTCATCAAAGGTAAAAATTGTTTCTTGTCATAGGTTAAGGAAGAAGAAAAATATGACAAAGGAAGGATGGTTCAGTATGACTTAGTGGATGCACAATTCAAACTTGGCACCCCTGTGAGATTCAAGAACAAGTTGTGGGTTGTGAAAGATTTTAATGAGATGGAATGATAAATATTGAAGCTCCATATTCAAGAAGAGTCAAAAAGGTGGATCGAAAGCAGTTGTTGAGTTGGTGTGATGAAAGCAAGAGAAACACCAACATTGAAGATGGAACTTGAGCTTTATTGGGTCAAGCTAATGACGTTAAAAGAGCGCTTGCTGGGAGGCACCTAGTGATTTAAAAACATTGATTTTTATTTTGGTGTGTAATTTTTAAATACTTTGGAACATTGTTTTGTTGGGTTATGAGCCTGCTAAGGCATAGCATCTACTGATGGACGCTAGATGATTGAGTATCTACTAAAGGATACTAAGAAGGAACACCTACTGATGGGTGACGGTAAGGTTTTCACCTACTGGTGGGTGTTAGGGGATTCATGGGTCAGGCTCATGACGTTAAACAAGCGCTACCTGGGAGGCAACCCAATTGGTTGAATTTATCTTTGTTTGTTTGTTTTGATTCTGTTCTAGTTGTATTATAGGGCTTTGATTGCTGAATGTGAGAGTATGTGGTGTGAGTGGAAAAGATATAAAAATCAAAAAATTGAGAGTGGAAGTTGAGGGGACTTGTTTAAAAACACTTAGGGAAAGCTAAAAAGGAGAAGAGATGTGCCACGCTCATCGCTCAACACTAGTCTGGCGCTGAGCGCGACTTCTGCAGAGTTGGGTTCTTGGGTTTTAAATTAGGCTCAGCGTAAGTTAGCCCATTAGAAATTTCTGTTACCCTAGGTCTCGCCCTAGCTACCCCATTCAGCCCCCACTCATTCTAGTTACTACAAAGCCTTCTCCAAATGATTCTCTCCACTTTCTCTTTCATCCCTCTTCACAAAACCCTTCCTCCACCCATTTTTACACCAATTCTCCATCCAAGTTTGGGGTTTTATGAGAGCACTGCTATTAGAGGTTGATTTCTTCAATTTCATTGGGCATTTTCCTCACATTAAGCATCTTCATTCAAGTAAGTATGTGCATTTTACATTCTATGGTTTTGAAAGCATGATTTTAAATGAATATGGTAGTCTAAGCATGATTCTTGAGGGACTTTGATGTTTATGCATGATTGATAACAGTTGAAAATACCGTTATTTGTCATATAGTTTTGATACTAAATACAACCTTTTTGACTTAGAAATTTGCTTTAACTCATGATTTATCACTAAATTCCCTTGATTTTGTAGGCTACTAGAATGATTTGAAGGAAGAGTTAAAGTACCAAACAGTTGCAGTGCTGAAAAGTCAAAGTTGAATGCAGAAAAGTCAACCAGTCAACCACAAAAGTCAACTATTCAACTAGAAAAGTCAACCAGTCAACCAGAATGCAGAAAAGTCAACCAAAGTGCAATTTTTCAGTACCGTCTAGCGCCTGGGTAGCAAGGAGGGCGCCCGGGCGGCACAAAATTTCCGTTTTTCCCTTGAGCGTCCTTTTTGGGACGCTTAAGCCCTACATGAAGACCCCTTACTGCCCGGGCGACCTAAATGTGCGCCCAAGCGTCGGGTTTCGCAGATCCGACTCGGTTTTGTGCTCTATTTTGATTCTTTTTGGACCGGGCCTTGTTTCTACTCTTTTCTGACTCTATTCAAAGGAACCAGGCACTTTAGGTTTTGTATCTGTGGAAGAGAAGAGCATAACAATACACTTTTTTCCTAATTCTTAAGCTTTCTCATTCTCATTCTTTTCCATTGTTCATAGAGTTCCCCCATGTCTATGGGGAACTAATTTCTATTTGTTGTTGGGGGATGATGTAACCTTGTAAACTCTCATGTATTTGAATTCATTCTTAATTCCATATGCTTTGCCAGTAATTGTTAGAGTAATTCATCTGTTTCATATGCTGTGTTTAGTAAGTGACGTTGGCATTAATGCATAAAGAAAAGAATCAAGACCGTAGGAAACAAGAGGAAGGAACCAGAGCGTCAATATTCTAACAAATTGCTCTCTAGGAAGCATGAACAACACTTCCAAATAGTCCAAGAATTTGGAGAGGAACTAGAAAGCAGAAATTGGGAGAATGTGGCTGCTTACCCTGCACCAACCAACATAGCAATTGTCAAGGAATTTAACACCAATGTAAGTTCACTTGGCAACAGTCATACAGAGGACTACATGAGTTGTGTAAGAGGGAAGATTATTCAGTTCAATCTAGATCCCATTAACAGGTTTTTGCATACTGAGTGGACTAGTGTTTAGTGTCAATTTGCACTGAATATGGAAGAGGGAGCAGATTTTGAGGACATGGAGAGGATATTGTGTGTGCCTGGAGGGCACTTTCAGAGGAACAAGAATGGTGTGCCTGTTCATATTAGGAGAGCTGATTTAACTCCTTTGGCGAAGAACTGGATGGAATTTACTCATGCCAACGTTCAACCATGTTCTCATGTGTCTAACATTATTGTCAGTAGAGCCACATTCTTGTATTGTGTGCTCAGTGGGATGAATATTAACATTGGACAAGTTATAGCAGATGAGATTCAGACTTGTGCCAGTACTGTGAACAATAAAGCGCCCTTGGGGCATCCATCTCTAAACACACACCTCTGTGAGTTAGCTGGGGTTAACAGTTCCACACCGCCGATGGAGCGACCAAGGAAGGCGATTGATGATGCCTACTATAAATAGTATTGCGGGGGAGATGAGGCAGCCCAGCCAGTACCACCACGTCATCCTCATAGAGCTCCTAGGAGAGGACCACCACCAGTACATGCACCGCCTCAGGATGCAGAGCCTTTTTATATGATAGAAATGTATATGTCTCTGATGGAGTCTAGGATGCAGGCATTGCACAGAGGGCAGGTGGCCATTGCGGAGATGATCATAGGGATGTATGATACACCCCTTGAACGACGGTGGACTATGGATGAATTCAACACTATGGTGGGATGGCCAGAGGATCAGGCATATGCCAGTGGAGCTGGAGCAGCTGAAGCTCCAGCCATGGAGGAGGATGATGAAGTTGACGACTATGAAGATGCTGAAGAGGGAGAAGAAGAAGAGGAGGAGGAAGACTCTGATGACAACATGGGATGAGGAGCTGCGATAGCATCTACTGATGGATGCTATCATCACTAGAGCATGATTTTTCTTATCTTTTGTTTTGTATTGTTGAACTTATTTGCTTTAGTTTTTGGATTAGGGTTGATGTACTCAATTTGACACCTATATCTGATGCGATGGTTTGATATTGATTTGCGTGTGATGACTATTGCTTGATGATGCTTTGATATTGATTGATGTTGAGATTGTGCACTATATGTTGATATACAGGTCGTTGTTCACAAGCTATGTGAACAAATGCATGATGTTGTGATTGTGATTATGATATTAAGCAGGATGTGTATCTGGAGTATGTGCAATATTGAATTAACCTATATGTGAGGTTTTGAATTCCAGAGTAGTTGTGATGAATGATTGCTATTTTCTTTGGAAGCATGAATGATTTTGCCCAGGTGTTTTATGATTGAATGACTTGCTTGCTTGTGTTATATGATCAAGGCCATTTTTTATTAGCCCTTTCTTAGCCAATGCATGATTTTGACCCAAAAGAATATGAAAACCCTTTTGAAAATCTTTACCTTGAGTTAAGTTGAGAATCATTGTATGGTATTGATAAAGGTTCAAGTTTGGGGTTGATTGGGAAAGCTGAAAAAGAAAGATAAGCATTGAGCTAAATGTTGAGCAAGCATGAAAAGAGAAAGAAAAAGAAATAGAATGCAAAGAAAGAAAAGCTCAATGCAAAAAGCGGAAAGTTGGGAATGAGTGAGATTTGTTTGTTTTAAAGAGAGATTGTGCTTAAATGATAAATTTTTGAATGACTCTCTTAACTCAAGGATTTTGTGATCTAGAAAAACCAATTTTTCTTGTTAGCCCAGCCACGTTACAAACCATGGAAAGTCCTTGTGATGACATGTGTGTGTGAGTATGTTTGATTATGGTAAATGAAAGGCAATTTTATTCTATGTGAATTTGGATAGTAAAGGGAAGGAGTGACCTCTAGAAACACCTATGTGATTGAGTGAAACACTTTATCTGGTGAGGAATGATTCCATGAGTACATGATTACATCAATGCTTAGTTAATTGATCATTCATAAAAATAACATCTGTTGGATATTATGTGATTATGTGAACACCATGATGAGGTAATTTGAATCAAGCCATGTGTACATCTTGACTGAATTTTGTTTGATGAGCTGATTTGAGTAATTACTTGTCTTGAAAGAAAGAGTTTTGGAATGCGTTGAACCATTGTATGGATCGGTGGAAGACTGAGTTACATCTTGTTTGCTTGAGGACAAGAAAAGTTCTAAGTTTGGGGTTGTGATAACGGTTGAAAACACCGTTATTTTATACTTAATTTTGATACTAGAAACACCCTTTATGACTTAGAAACTAGCTTGAAATCATGCTTTTGCTTAAGTTGAGAGAATAAGAGAGTTGAAGGTGGTATTATTGGTTTTATGCTTGGTTTTCCTTGTTTTGGCAGGAATTAAGATGAATCGGATGAAAGAATATGAAGTAGCAAGGAATTGGACTCAATAATAGTTGGAAAATAGCACAAAAGAAGAATCACAGCTGGCGTTGGGCGCCATTTTCACCGCTGAGCACCAAGCTTGCTATTGAGTTCTCTGTCTGGCGCTTGAGCGCCACCCATGAGCTCCAATTTCCACTATCTCACGCGTGGGTGCCACCGCTGAGCGTTATTCTGAGTGTCGCACCTACCGCTGAGTGCTATTTCTAGTGTTGAGCATTGAGTACGTGGGCCTGGGTCAGTTTTCTGTTATTATTATAAACTATATAAGGGTTTAGACGATCTAGAGGGTCTATCTTTTGACAGAAAGAGGTGCAGAAACTCTATTTTCATTCTTTCATTATTTTCATCTAGTTTCACCATGCCTATAGTGAACTAAACCTCCATTATTGTTGGGGAAACGATGTAATCCTTTGAAACTCTCATGTATTGAATTGATTTATATTACAAATGCATGCCCAGAGAGGGTATCTTTTGGCAGAAGGAGACGCAGAAACAGTTTTTTTACCCCTTGGAGGCAGATTTTGGATGCGGAAGCTCCAATCAATAAATTCTAGGGTTTTATCTTTCATACTTTCAATTATTTTCATCTAGTTTCACCATGTCTATGCTGAACTAAACTTCCATTGTTGTTGGGGAGACGATGTAATCCTTTGAAACTCTCATATATTGAATTGATTCTTAATTTATATGTTTTACTTCATTAATTTTTAGAGTTTTTCCTCTTTACTCTATGCATGCTTTGTTTAACTCATTCAATAACGTGATCTTTGATTTAATCGATATGGACACATACGGGGAAATCTAGACATGGGAGAATTCTCTCGAGAGCAATATTACCAAGACATAGGGATAAGAGGATCGATTGCCTTTAAGCTTCTGTGCGAATGTAATGCATGATCAATTGCTAGGGAGACAAGACATTGTAAACTAGTAATTACGAGTAGGCTCTCTTCACCGAGACATCGGGTTTATGATACATTAGAAAGTGACATTAACATTAATGAAGGAGTAGAATTCGTAAATACATGAGAGTGGATAGGATAAAGTCGGAAACCCCAACAACATAATTCATCCATATATCTTTCACCTGCGTATTTTCTTGGTCACTTGATCAACCTTGCATGCATGTTTATTTTCTGTTTTGCATGGATCAAAGTCAACCACTGGTGGAAACCTCACTCAAGCATGGATCAAAGTCAATTTGGGCAAGGTGCCGAACAATTTGATGGAATACCACAACAACAATGGCAGCAACAACACTCTCTATCAATGGCAAAGTTGGAAGACGCCTTTCAACAATTTATGCAAAATGCCATCTCCTCTCAGAAACGCACTGAAGCAATATCCAAAAGGATTGAGATGTAGCTTAGTCACTTAATTAAGAAAATGGAAGATTCTGGGGTTGATACTGAAGTTAACCCTAGGGAGGAATGTCAAGCTACTATCACTGGAAGTGACAAGATTTTTGATGAGGAAAAGATAGAGATAGTTGAGGAAAAGATAGAGGAAAAAGAAACAGAAAGGTTTAGTGAGAAAGAGAAAGATGAAGAGAAAGATGAAGAGAAAGATGAAGAGAAAGAAAAAGAAGTGGTTGAGATAAAAGAAAAAAAGAGAAAGTGTGTGAAATAAAGAAGAAAGTAAGAGAAAAGAAAAAGAGAAAATTGAGAGAGGAGAAAAGTAAGAAAAAGAGGAAGAGAGGAAAAAAGAAAAGATCACATGAAAAACCCCTTCCTCATCCAAAGGAGTATCATAAGAAGGAGAAGGAGTTTGAGTGCTTTATGGAAATCTTCAAAAAATTAGAGATTAAAGTTCCTATGATTGAGACATGGAAACAGGTGCTTGGTTTTATCAAAATTCTGAAGAAATTCAGTAGAAAGAAGAAGAAAAAGAAAGAAAATAGCAAGCAAGGAGAATACCAACACACTGATGGGTGTTTAAGCTTTCTTGGGTCAAGCTAAGGACGTTAAAAGAGCGCTTGCTGGGAGGCACACCAATGATTTAAAAACATTGTTTCTTTTGTTTATTTAATTTTGGCGATGTAATTTGAATATCTTTTGAACATTGTTTATTAGGTAGCATCTACTAAGGGATGCTAGATGATTATCTATCTACTGAAGGATACAAGGAAGGTCCACCTACAGATGGGTAATGGTAAGTTTGCACCTACTGATGGGTGTTAGAATGATTTTGGGTCAGGCTCGTGACATTAAACAAGCGTTACCAGTTGATTGATTTATGTTTGTTGCATGTTTTGATTCTGTTCTACTTGCATTTTAGGGGTTTGAATGAGTGGAAATTGCATGAAATTCAAAATTTAAGAGCTGAAATTGAGTGTTACGTGGTCAATGACGCTTAGGGCAAGTCATGAAGAGGAGAGTATAAATCGCGCTCACCGCTCAGCGGTAACTGGCGCTGAGCGGTGGCGTCGCAGAACTGGTTTTGGGTTTTTAAGTTTTGGGCCCAACGTGAGTTGGCCCATTGCACACTTTGCTTACCCTAGGTCTCGCCCTAGTTTCCTCATTCGACCCTCACTCACTCTTTTCACTCTCAAGCACTCTTCAAAGCATTCTCTCCATTTTTCCCTTCACCCATCTTCTTAAAAAGCCTTTCTCCACTATTTTTGCACCACTTCATCATCTATGTTTGGGGTTTTTGTGAGAGCACAACAATTTGGGGTTCATTCATCAACATTCACAAGCATCTTGCACACATTTGAGTATCTCCACCCAAGTAAGTCATACATTTTTCATTCTAGGGTTTTAAGAGCATGATTTTGTATGAGAATGATTGTCGAAGAATGAACTTTTAGGGCTTTTGATGTTTGTGCATAATTAATTGAAATAACCATTGTTTGGATCGATTAAAATGTATGATTAAGGTCTGGAACTGAGAAATTTGCATGTGGGTAGAGATTAGAAGCCAGCTAGGGCTGTTTTGCAGAATCTGAACCGATACCGCTAAGTGGTATGTAGCGCTGAGTGCGACTTCTGCTGTAGCTGGATTTTGTGTGCTTTTATGTGTGTTCTGATTGTAGGTGACGCTGAGGGACCCTGTTTTGCCCTCAGCACTGATATGCAGTGTTTTTGGACGAGTTTTGTGGTTTGCTAAATGCTTAATGAGATTTTCTTTGGTCTTGTGAATTGTATTTGATGCAGGGATGGCCTCCTCATCTGGCAAGAGGATCAAGACTATTGGAAAGAAGAGGAGGGAGCTAGAGAGATTCTATTCAAACAGGTTCCTCTCTAGAAGACATGAGCAACATCACTACCTTGTCCAAGATAGGCGACTCGTGATGGAGCGCAAGGCAGTATGGATTCTAAACTTGGCTCCATAGTTTGGAGAGGAGATGGAGACCAAACACTGGGAGAAACTAGCCACTTATCCTGCACTAGCTAACATTGCAGTGGGGAAGGAATTCTACACTAATGCAAAGCCATTGGGTAACTCCCACACTCAGGATTATATGAGTTATGTCCGTGGGAAAATTATTAGGCATGATCCTGAGATCATAACAAGTTCCTTAACATTGAATGGATAGGTGTGCAGTGTCAGTTTGCACTCAACATGGAAGAAGGGACATATTTTGATGATATAGAAAGCATGCTTTGTGTGCCTAGAGGGCATTTTCACAGAAACAATAGTGGTGCAGTTGTGCACATCAAGAGGGCTAATTTGACACCTCTAGCACAGTATTGGATGGCATTCTCTCATGCCAACATACAACCTTGCTCTTATGTTTCGGACATCACTGTTGCTAGGGCCATGTTCTTATACTGTGTGCTCAGAGGGATGAATGTGAACATTGACCAAATTATAACAAACGAGATACAGAGTTGCGCCACCACTACGAGCAACAAAGCACCTTTGAGGCATCCTTCTCTCATACACACCAGTGTTAACTAGCTGGGGTGGATATTTCTACTCCACCATTGGAGAGGCCAAGGAAAGCCATTGATGAGGCCTATTATAAGTAATATTGCGGAGGAGATGAGGCGGCCCAGCCAGTGATCCAGGGACTGTTGGAAAACAGGTTGGCTTCGTTTTTACACCAAGAGGGGGGTGAATTGGTGTTTTGTCAAAAACAAAATCTTTTCGCAGTCTTGCAATCAGAGTATTAAACTTTTTACACTTTCTTGAAATGCAAGTAATGAAAAATCATATGCAGCAGAAAAACGTAGTTGACTGCGTGAAAAGTAAAGTCGACTGCAAAGTAAAAATGTAGGGATAGAGAAAATCAAACACTGATTTTTATATTGGTTCGGCCAACAAGGCCTACATCCAGTGTCCTTCCAACCCAGGAAGCAAATGCACTATAATGGTTGCGGTTTTTACAACAAGGAATTTATAGAAGACCTCCTCGTCAAAAATATAAATCTCCTCTCTAACCCAAAACCAAAATATAACTGCAAAACAATACAACCAGACTTGCATCAAGAATCTCCTCTTCTGCAATCTGCAAGACCACTTTGAACAATCCTCAAAGTGAACAATCCCCTGTAACCAACAGGTTCAAATACCAGCAGTCTTTACAGATGCCAAGCCAAAAAAACAATGCAGCAGTCTTCAAGGATGCCAAGCCTGAATGTGATCAACTCAGAAACACCTTCTTGTGCAGATATTGATCAGTCTTTGTGTGCACGGAAGAACCTCCCTTTGAATCTCTTTCAAGAAAGATCACCACCATCTTCTTGGAGAATTCTTGGATCTCTTACAATACAGAATTCAATCTGAAACAGAAATGAAATTGTCAGTTCATCAAAAGTCTCTAAACATCTTCGTGTTCAGCCAATTTATAGATTTCTGTTAATCAGACAGACTCTCAGTCGATTATGCTACTAATTCAGTCGACTGGATTATGACAGTTATACAAAACAGTCAACCTGGTATCATACAGTCAACCAAAAACAAAACACATTTAATACAGTTGACCAAGACATCAATGCTCAACTAACTTTTAAAAATATAGCCGTTAAACTGCAACAACCTAACAGAATTTCAAATCAGATAATTAATACAGTTGAATGTGTGGCGCATATAGTCGAATTCAATCATGTAAAACATTTTGAAATTCTTTTCTTCTAAAAAATTCACAGAGCACTGATTCTCAAAATCTGTACAACGATTTTAGCATAGTCGAATCCATTAATAATGTAGTCGACTACACTAGAACTTTGTCACACAGTTATAAGTTCATGAAAGTGCTTGTGGTTTTCAGCTTTAAAACATGTGCAGAAAAACATATGTAATGATGCATTGCACATAGCACATAAAGAATATATACATGATCCAAATATATATCAATCAATCAACATAGAAACATGTAACACAGTACATAAGCATGTTCATAGATATAACAATCAATTTGCATAAGAACATGTAATAACAACAAACAACATATGCATGTTATTAAGCAATGTGTTGTCATCATCAAAAACTATATTGATATAGAAATTGCGTTGTCAACAATCTCAAAAGGGACGTCCTAGGAGGAGAGTTCCACCACAGGGACATGCACCAGCTCATGATGCAAAGCCTTTCCAGATGAGAGACATGTATATGTCTCTGATGGAGGCCAGATTACAGTCCATTCATAGAAGGCAGGTGGCCACAGCTAAGATGATGATAGGGCTTTATGATGCGCCCCCTGCACATCGGTGGACCATGGACGAATTCAACAATGTGGTGGCATGGCCAGAGGAGTAGGCACATGCTAGTGGATCTCGAGCAGCTGAAGCTCCAGATATGGAAGATGATGATGAGGACTTTGAGGATGTTGAAGAAGGAGAGGAGGAGAACTTAGATGACAACATGGGTTGATATAGCATCTACTGATGAATGCTATTTGCACTAGACCATGATTTTTCTATCTTTTTGTTTTTGAATTTGAACTCGTTTTCTTTTGTTAGCAGTGTAGGGTTTGATGTACTTGGTTGGAAACTTTATCTGATATGATGGTTTGACTATTGATATTAGCATGATGGGTATTGCTTGATGAATGCTTTGATATTGATTATGTTGAGATTGTGCACTATATGCTGATATACAGGTGGGTGTTCACAAGCGATGTGAACAGATGCATGATGTTGTGATTGTGGTTATGATGCTAACCAAGGTGTTTATGTGGGATATTTGGAATATTGAGCGAGCTTATATGTGAGGTTTTGAGCTCCAGAGTTTTTGTTGTGAATGCTTGCTATCTACTTGAAACATTAATGATTTTGCCCAGGTTTCTATGATTGACTGAATTGCATGTATGTGTTACATGATCAAGACAATTTTTTATTAACCCTTTCTTAGCCAATGCATAAAATTTTCGTCCTAATGCAAAAGAGCACAATGTGTTCTACCTTTTTTGTACCTAAGCCTTAAATAGAATTGAAAACCCTTTTGAAAATTTTTACCTTGAGATAAGTTGAGAATTACTGTGGGGTATTGAGAAAGGTTCAAGTTTGGGGTTGTTGGGAAAGTTGAAAAAGAAAAGATAAGCATTGAGCTAAAGTGTTGAGCAAAGCTTGAAAAGAAAAGATAGAAAAGGTAGAATGAAAGAAAGATAGCTCAATGCAAAAAGGGGGAAATTTGGGAATAAAAGATTGATTATAAAAGAGAGTGTGTGCTTGAATGATAAATTATCAAATGACTCTCTTAACTCAAGGATTTTGTGATCTAGAAAAACCAATTTTTCTTGTTAGCCCAGCCTCATTATAAACCATGAAAAGTCCTTGTGATGACATGTGTGTGTGAGTATGTTGATTATGGTAAAAGAAAGGCAATTTTGTTCTATGTGACATGTGGATAGTAGAGAGAAGGAGTGACCTCCTGAAACACCTATGTGATTGAGTGAAACACTTTATCTGGTGAGGAAAGATTCCATGAATTCATGATTACATCTATGCTTAGTTAATTGATTATTCATGAGAATAGCATATGTTGGATATTATGTGATTATGTGAACACCATGATGAGTTTTTATGATCAAGGCATGTGTGCATCTTGATTGGATTCTTTTTTAAGAGCTGACATGAGCAATTACTTGTCTTGAAAGAAAGGTTTTGGAATGTGTTGAACCATTGTGATGATTGGTGGAAGACTAAGTTTCATCTTGTTTGCTTGAGGACAAGCAAAGTTCTAAGTTTGGGGTTGTGATAACGGTTCAAAAACCGTTAATTTTATACTTAAATTTGAAAATAAACATACCCTTTATGACTTAGAAACTAGCTTGAAATCTTGCATTTTGCTTAAGTTAGAGAATAAGATAGTCAAAGGTGGTTTTCTTGGTTTTATGCTTGGTTTTCCTTGATTTGGCAGGAATAAACATGAATTGGATGAAGGAATTTGAAGTAGTAAGGAGCTGAACTCAGAAGAAGTGGAAGAAAGGCACAAAAGAATAGTCACAGCCACCGCTCAGTGCCAATTATTGTTGAGCGCTGGTCTTGCTGATGAATCCACTGGTAAACACTTAAGTGCCAACGCTGAGGGAAAAAATCAAGTGTCGCAGCCAACGCTGAGCGCCAGCCTCTTTAGAGAGTTCATTGCCTCCCGCTTGGGCGTCAACGCTGAACGTTATTTTGGAGCAGCCGACCTACCGCTGAGCGGTAATTCAATGCTGAGCACAAGTTTCTTGGGCCTGGGCTAGTTTCTGCTGATTTTTATGAACTATATATTGATTTGAACGACCCAGAGAGGGTATCTTTTGGTAGAAGGAGACGCAGAAACACTTTTTTCACCCCTTGGAGGCAGATTTTAGATGCGCAAGCTCCAATCTAAAAATTCTAGGGTTTTATCTTTCATACTTTCCATTATTTTCATCTAGTTTCACCATGTCTATGGTGAACTAAACTTCTATTGTTGTTGGGAAACGATGTAATCCTTTGAAACTCTAATATATTGAATTGATTCTTAATTTATATGCTTTACTTCATTAATTGTTAGAGTTTTTCCTCTTTACTCTATGCATGGTTTGTTTAACTCATTCAATAGCGTGATCGTTGATTTTGTCAATATGGACACATACGTGGAAATCTATACATGGGGGAATTCTCTCGGGAGAAATATTACCTAGACATAGGGATAGGAGGACCGATTGCCTTTAAGCTTCTGTGTGAATGTAATGCATGATCAATTTCTAAGGAGACACGACATTGTAAACTAGTAATTAGGAGTAGGCTTTCTTATCCGAGACATCGGGTTTAGGGTAAATTAGAAAGTGGCATTAACATTAATGAAGGAGTAGAATTCGTAAATACATGAGAGTGAATAGGATAAAGTCGGAAACCCCAACAACATAATTCATCCATATATCTTTCACCTGCGTATTTTCTTGGTCACTTGATCAACCTTTGCATGCATGTTTATTTTCTGTTTTGCATTCAAAAACCCGAATTTCGTTTCTCAAGTCTTAAATAATCAACAAATCACATGACAGTTTAGGCCAATGAGTCTCTAGGGAAAACGATACTCGAACTTACCGTTTATATTACTTGATACGATTCGGTGCATTTGCTGGAGTCTTAACAACTAGTCAAGATTAACTAGGTGAACCAGGAGTGGGTAAACTCAGACTAATTAGGATTGACTAGGTGACCAGAAGTGGTTTATAATACTTAGACTAGTCAAGATTGACTAGGCGAACCAATTGTGGTTTATAATACTCGGACTAGTCAGGATTGACTAGGAGAACCAAGAGTGGTTTATAATACTCAAACTAGTCAGGATTAATTAAGGGAACTTGGAGTGGTTTATAATACTCGAACTAATCAGGATTGACTAGGGTACCAGGAGTGGTAACAATACTTGCAACTAGGAGCACGTTAAACTTTTTGTAATCTCTAATAGGATTAATGGAACCCCTTATGGGTTCTTAAGGAAGTACTTGACATAGCTCGGACATAGTGAACCGGTGTAAAAATTATGTTTTATTGTTTTACTTCCTTAAAAGCTTTTATTAAGTTTTCCATGTCATCATCTTAAGAATACCCTTATTTGGTAATCCTTTGAAAACTCATCAGACACCTTTTGATAAAAGTTTTAGAAAAAACTATTCACCCCTCTAGTGTTTTCTTGTGTCTTTCATGATGTCAATGTTTACTACGATTATGTCTTGAGTGATAGGATTGTCGGCAATTCTCCCCGGTCGTGTGCCAAGTTGATTTGCTCTTGTTATAAGAAAAATTGTCTAGAGAATAAAGTTTCTAAGCAACCCAAGTTTTGAAGTTTAACAGTCACCATTAAACGAAATATTATTGATTAATTAAAACTATTTTCAATTATGTAGCATCTAGCAAAGAAACATCTTATAACATCTGAAGCCAAGAGCTAAAGTAATGCTTTCTAGACCCAATTGAATTGAATGAATTAAAAAGCCATAAACAACGTCTGAAAACAAGATTCTCTCAATTAAAATATCTCAATAGACTCTATGAGAAAGTAAGCTAACTTCTTATGGAAAACAGAAGTCTATCACCTATATAAGAATAAGACTAAAAAAATATGTTAATGCAGTTTTATACAAGCAAAGCATTCTATAGCGAATATCATCTAATAAGAGAACAAAAAAAAACACTTTAGCCTTAAGAAATCATCTTGTATTCTTATCATCTGATGAATACACATTTGTCTTACCAAATGATGCCTTAATTAGTGAAATGACAAATAACAAAACGTATTAAGAATGCTACATTGCTTAACGTTTATTAACATTTAAAACATTTAATACGTGTACAAAAAAGTAGTTCGATACTTATGTACTCTATCTCTTGATATACATGCAGATCAATAAAATAGAAAGATATGATCAAAATCACGGTAACCAAGAAAAAGGCATTTTCTCTGTCACATTATGAGAGAAGAAGCACATTCTTGGAATGTTTCAATAAAGCCATTTGCTCTGTCACATCGTACAAACACAAATTTTGCTTAAGGCTATGAGAAAAAGCTTTAGACCCTTTAAAGTAGACTAAAGTTAGACTTCACATCGAAAAACTATCAACTCTTCAAAAGTCAACTTCTTGGTCCAACGGTCATCTTACAAGAGAAACTATATGTAGTAGAAAGCTTGAAGAGAAGATGTTGTTGATGAAAAAACACATAATTACATAAGAAGAAAAGCAACAAGAAAAGATAGAAAAGCTCAAAGTGTTCTTAAATCGTCTAACACTCAATATCTTTTGAGAGAAAGAACTTTGTAAAGAGAGAAACACTTTCAAGTGTCAAAGATTGTATTTGTTGAGATTGTTGATAGGGGGAGCACGGGATTAACTGAACCCACAATCTCAGTGATATTTGTGTTTTTGATGATGACAACACATAATTAATAATAACACATATGTGTGTACTATGTTATGCATGTTATATGCTTATGCTCACTGTGTTGTATGTGTACATGCATATTTGTGAACATAATTGTATTGATTATAGCATATCTCTATGTTTGATATGTGATTTTATCTGAGTATGCATAATATGAGTTTCCGGAAATAAAAAACCACAAGCACTATGTTTGAATTTTAAAGTGTGGCAAAACAACAGTTTTAATTCGATTACATTATTGGTTAAATCGATTAAAACTCATGTGTTTGCACAAATATTTTTCAAGAGTGTTATGATGTGTTTTGAGAAGAAAAGTTTTCAAAAATATGCTAAGTGTTTCTACTTAATCGATTGCATGCAACTTTTATTCAACTAAGTTAGTTATTGATTTGAAAATTGTTTCAATGCTTGACATAACTATCACAATGTTCGTATTTTTGAGTATGTTGACCAAGCATTTATTACAAATCGATTACACTAATTTCACTTTCAATTAATGTATTTGACTGCTATTATTCTGTTATAACTATGAAATGTAATCGTCTAGATTAATAGTCGAATCGATTAAAATGCGTATGTTTTGTGTTATACTATATATTGACGCCTGGCTTGATTTCTGTTAGAAGAATTCTTTACAATTTCATATCTCTTTAGTGTATGCTTTGTGATCTTACAGAAGAGGGAAAAGCTCCATGAACCAAGAACTACCGTCGTGATCAAAGTCTTGAAGGTTTCTTGCATAGCAAGGTTGATTGTTTGGAAACGTTTGATCGTTCTGCACACGAAGGTGTTTTCTACGTGATCAGGAAAAGCTTTGGCAAAAACTTAGATTTGTTTGTATTCCCTGTGGTGTATACAGGAAGAAGAACGAGGTTCTTAACTTCGAGGGTGTCTTAAAGGGGTTGACAATAGAAGAGGATTGTTCTTGCTGCGTGTCTGTTTTTGTACTGCCTATATTAGATTAGTGGGTTAGAGAGGTGTTTTACATTTTGACGTGAGGTTGCTATAAAAACCTTAGTGTAAAAACTCAAATCTTTATAGTGCATTGGCTTCCATCTTAGGTTGAGTGGAAGGACACTAGATGTAGGCAGGTTGGCCGAACCAGTATAAAAAGCAGTGTTTGGATTCTCTTATCCCTTTTCTTTGCATATAGTCGATTAACCAATTATTGTATTCGATTAAGTGTACTGTTACATTGCATACGAATTTACTTGCGCTTTAAGAAAGGTTCAAAGACATCCTGTTTTGCGAAAAAGATTTAAAAAGCAAACATTTTTACACATCACCAATTCATCCCCCCCCCCTCTTGGTGTGAGAAAGGAAGCACTTCTTTTTTAACAGTATTGAATTTGAACACATATCCTCTCACTGAGAGTCATTCATATATACCTTATAGAAAATCCATTTTTGGATTTATTGTAAGTTTTGGAGAGAAATTAAATGCTTGGTTGTTCAACTAAGGTTTAATTGAATGTTTAGACTATTGTCTAGGGTTAGATTCTGAATTGGCTAAACTCAATCTAATCAGGTTGACTAGGAAACTAGGAGTGATGTTAATACTCATTGTAAACAGGAGTGGTGAGAATACTCGGTGAGATCTTTGAGAGACAAAACTTTTGTAATCTTGGAAAATATTAGTGGAATCCCTTACGAGTTCTTAAGGGAGAACTGGAGGTAGCTCAAGTTGAGTGAACCAGTATAAAAATCTGTTATTTACTATGTCTTGATCTAGAACGTTTTCCATTCACTCACAATATTAAAACCTAATGTCTAATCATCTTAAAACTTTTGCATATCATCTTAATAAAATATTAGATGCTAATTTCAAAAATATTTTAGAAAAACTATTCACCCTCTTCTAGTGATTTTCAAAAACATTTTTCACCAATATCTAGTGCTTTTTCCTGTAATTTCAGCTCGAACCTCTTCGGGATTTGTGTTGAGCTGATCAACAGCCATTCACTCAGCTCTTGCCATTTTATCTATTTTTTGAGGTGATAATTGGAATCTTGGGAGTTCAGTTATTTTGCATCTCAGTGTAGGTTGTGATGTTTGTGCTTGTCGTGCTCTCATTTTGAGTGGTACGAGTGTTTGTGAATTTCTTTTGTTATGTGCCAGGTTGACCTACTTCGTTCTCTTTGAGTCCGACGTTGATGAGATCAATCTCAGTTTTAGTGGAAGGAGCATCAGTCTCTCCCATTTGGTGCTAAGTTGACCTACTCTAGTGTAGAGGAGACTAGTCATGACTTGAAATTGACTGAGTTGGTAGGCTTTGTTTTGTTTGGGAGTTGTAAGGGTCCTCTACTAAGGAGTTGGGTTGAAGCTGGGGAGATGGTTTTTCAGTCTCTAGGCCAATCAACTTCTACTAATGTTCATGGTGCTCGTGGAGGTCCATCTTTCGTTGGGCGCAAAAGGGCTTCGAGCTCGACATCGTAATGTTGGAACTCGTGGAAGTCTGTCTTTTGTTGGTGTGAAGGGCTTCAAGCTTGGCCTTGTAATGTCTGTGTTGTACATTGTTCTATTGGATTATCATTTGCATTTGATGCTTCTTGGTCTCCATTGGGTTGGATTCCATCTCATGGGAAACTTGTGCTTGACTCCAACTAGTGACCATTGGAAAGTGAGGCCAGGGAAAAGTTTTGTCGAGGACCCACGGTGGGTGCCAAATGATCTTACCGGGATATTGAGCGTGGATTTGTAGACAGGTAAAAAGATCCTAGTAGTGGCTTGAAAGCTCTTGCTGGTCAAAATTGATCCTTTATTGTTTAGAGGGAGGAATTCACCTGCAAAAGACTCTCTGATGCTCAAGACAGTAAGAGAGTTTAGGACTTTTATGAATATAATGAGTATGAGTGATTATTAAATGAGTATTCATTGGAGAATACTAGTTGTATTTATAGGATCAACATGGACCCTAGGTCGATGTTCCATTGGAATAATACTTACCTCAAGCATATAATAGGTTTTGGCTGCTCCATAATGAATAAGTTTAATGAACCTTGTTGGACTGTACTCTTTAGATTGTTTATTAAGGCCAGATAGGAACAAGAACTGTATAAGTATTCTTTAGGATAGTATGTTGTATATATAAACCCTTTTGAACCTGTGAATGGAGGTCGTGAAGATAGGGTTACTTAGTCAACTTTGTTATTATATACTTTAGTTATAACACATTCTAGTTGTTTAGCTTTTTTTTTATAATAGAAATACCTTTAGAAATCTCATAATTAACTGAACAAATAAATCATAAGCTTTGGATCTCTTGCTTCATTCTTCAATTTGTGATCTTCATCTAGATATGTTTAAATTTCTTTATCTTGATTTTCTAATTCTTCTCGTAAGATAGCCCTAGTAAGGAATGGTAGCTTAGTTTTTCTACTCTCATTTTAATGCTGATTCTATTTCCCAAGAGTTTATATATTTCTTATTCTTATTTTGAACATAGATTTACATTTTTCACAGAAAACAAAATTTGTATAAAATATTATTTAAATATTGTATAGTGATGTCGAAAATTTGAGTATCTACACTTTAAATAGGTCACACTATTTATTTTATAATTTTTTCTACAAAAAGTCCAATTGAGCTTAAATTTGTTGCATTAAAATCCTGATTCAAAGAGGAGTATAGAGATAAGGGACTCAAGGAAATAACTTAATTAAAATTGTAGTAGAATAGGAAGAGATAACATTATTTTAGATTTTCTTTTCTTGTGAGGGTAGAATTGTAATTTCTTATGGTAGTTAAAATAGTTAGCTTGTTCAAAAAGCTTGTCTTTTAAGTTACTTTCTTACTTTGATTTTTTTAATAGAACAATTGAGACAATAAAACATAACATTAAAACTTTTCATTCATAGTTATAATAGTTAGTTTGTTGTTTTATGACTTTTAGGACTCTCTTCTTTACTCTTCTATATAATGCACGATTCACTTTCTTTTCTATAGTTCTTCATTTCTCTTCTCTTTTCTCTACTCTCTACTTCTCTCTTTTCAATTTTGATTCTATTTAGTTCATTAATTTATATTTCAGTGTTGTTGTAATTGATTATAATTTTCAATTTTGCATTACTTTTGCATTTTCTTTGTTGTTTTCGGTTTGATTTTCAATTTTAATCATGTTTCATTGATTGTTTTTAGTTTCTTTACATTTTGTACCGATTACAGTTTAATTTACATAATTTTCACTCATAAAATTAAGTTTATTACTTGTTCTATTCATTTTCTATTTCCAACATTATTGTTTGCATTTCTAATTTTTAGTTTACACTTCCAACAATATTATCATCTCATTCTAGTTTTTAATGCTTAATTCAATTCTAGTTTACTTTTACAATTTCAAGCCATTACTTTCTCTAGTTTTTTGTAATTTAATTCAATGTTCATGAAACTGTGTTAGTATAATAGCAAATTTGATATCATGTCAATTATGTTTTTTCTTGTAATTCTTCTAATTTTCAACTCTTCTTCAATAATTGTTTGTTATGAATGTATACAATGATTTATCTATATGTTTATTAAGTACACAAGGATTTCATATTTGATCCCTTTGCATATGAGAATGAAGAAGAATTGACCATGTTTAAGATTTGATATTCTTTAAGTAGTGTTAAAATTTGTCTTTTTCTTGTTGTTGTTTTGTCTATTAATTACCATACTTGTTTAGTCCATATTGTCTAATGCTTTCATTTTACTATTTTTTTTCTATTACTTTCGTCTAATGCTTTTTATCCATTGCTTTCGTCTACTACTTTCATCTAAGGCTTTCATATACTATTTTTGTATACTATATTATTTTTTCTATTATTTTAGTATAACGTCAATCGTGCAATGCTATTATCTATTGCCCTTTTATACATTTGATAACGGTTTAAAACACCATTATCTGTGTGTAATTTTGATACTAAATGCACCCTTTTTGACTTAGAAACTTGCTTTAACTTATGTTTTTGCTTTAGTTTTATAAATAAGAGAGTTGAGGTGGAACTTAATGATTTTTTGACTAATACCCTTGATTTTGTAGGCTATTGGAATGATTTGAAGGAAGAGTTAAAAGTACCAAACAATTGCAGTGTTGAAAAGTCAAATGCAGAAAAGTCAACCAGTCAACCAGAATGCAGAAAAGTCAACCAGAATGCAGTTTTTCAGCACAGAAATCGAAGCTTGGGCGTCTAATTGAAGGCCCGGGCCTTACATGAGGTCCGTCCACCGGGCCTAGTTTTGTGCTCTATTTTGATTCTTTTGGACCGGGCCTTGTTTCTACTCGTTTCTAACACTATTTAAAGGACCCTAGGGCTCTAGGTTTTGCATCCCTGGCAGAGAAGAGCATAGCAATACACTCTTTTCCCAATTCTTAGGCTTTCATTATCATTCTCTCTTCCATTGTTCATAGAGTTCCCCATGTCTATGGGGAACTGATTTCTATTTGTTGTTGGGGAATGATGTAACCTTGTAAACTTTCATGTATTTGAATTGATTCTTAATTCCATATGCTTTTTCATTAATTGTTAGAGTAATTCATCTGTTTTTATTCTTGCTTACACAATAGCATGATTTATGAATTGCATGAGTTTCCTTAAAATTCAGGTTCTTGTTGAATTACTCTTAAGAGTTATATTTCTCAGGGATGAGGGTATGAGTCTTGGTCGTCTTAATCTCTTGTTCTTCACATCTTTTTACCAAGAATGCTAGGAATTGTATGAACTGGTAATTAGGGACAGGCTTATTCACCGAGGGATCAGGTTTAGGTAATTTAGTGAGCGACGTTGACATTAATGCATAAAGAAGAATTCTTATATACATGAGAGGAAACTTGGTGAAATCTAACCCCAACAACATATCCATCTCATATAAATCAACCTCTGTTCATCTCTGTGCTCCTTTGCCATTAATCAATTGCATTTTTATTTTCTTTATTATTTTTGCACACAAACCCAATGATCTCTTTTTATTTTATTTAAGTCTTAATTAATCTTGTTATCACACAACTGTTTAGCACCGAGAGTCCTCTCAGATACGATGTTTGGTCTTACCATTTTATATTACTTGTGCGACTCGGTACACTTGCCGATTCAACCCAACAACATTGTATTTTAATTTCAGTTTTAGGAGTTTTTTTAATATTTTAGAATTCTTACAAATTTCAGATTTTACAAATTTAATTCAATAGTTCTATTTTGGATTTTCTTATCCTACACATTAGTGCTCTTTCATTTTACTATTTTCTATTTTTGTATAACTCAATTCTCCAAATTTTAATTTGTTAAGAAAGAAATCAATTAATGGATTCAATTGATGTATGTTCTTTGAACTGACTTAGGTTAACTTCGATACTATATTAGTTAAGAGAGAATTTAGTTTTTGTTTGAAAAGCCTTATGGGATAAATGTTTATAAAAGAGGTTATAAGTATTGAAAAAATCATCTTCTAGTCGTACCTACTTCGTTTCTCATAGATAGAAGATATACCTCTTCTTTTCCTCTAGTTAGCAAGGTAGTTCCCACCATCACAATGAAAAGAGTTGTTTATCCTTCTAGGAAGTAAAAAACCCCAATCTATCCTGATGAGGTACCTAAGCCCATAGGAGTAAAAAGGAAAAGGGAGTATAAGTTTCCTAAAATCAGTAAACCGTAGTTTTTTAGGATACTCAGGGAAGTGGCTACATACCCTTCTAGTTTTTCAAATTTTATTTCTTCCTTTGATATATGCCCTAATAACATGGCCAAGTTCTTTGAGATTGAGGATTGTAGTGTTAATGATAAGGTATATATGAAATTAAGTATCCATGGAGAAAATTTTACCTTTGTCTATGACTTTTTCCTCAAATAACTAGACATTTTTTCCCCCTATTTTCTTTTTAACTGTATATTCTTAACAATTATGAATGTAATGCCGACTCAATTCCATCCCAATAGTTGGGTATTCCTTAAAGCCTTTGAAATAATATGCCAACAATTTCATATTTACCCTACCATAAGTTGATATCTACTTCTACCAATTAAAACAAGGTGTAGAAGTCAAAGGAGAACCCCTTAATGGAGCACAAAACAGTCCTTTATTTTCCATATACACTTCCTTTGTTAAGCTTTAAAAATAAATTATTCAAATTGAAGCTTTCCTCATTGGATCCAGAGAAAAAGTTGTTTTTATATTTAAATCAAACTCATCGGTTTCCCTTGTACACTAGAAAGGCCTTAACAAATTTAAGTCAAGGGTTGAGTACCTTCTTGATGTTGAGGATAAGATACATATTGAGATAATAAAAAACCTTCCAAGACCGTTAAATGCATAGAACTCCTTAGCAAGTCCTTTGCTAAGGATCGTAAGTCTCTTTTCTAGAGTAAAAGTCTATTCAATAATAACTTTTTATATAATCTCTAGCTATGTTTTCGTTGCACTTTTTTACACAGACATTATGGGGAAGGGATTTAGTTACAAAAAACTCCAAGTTGAGACCGATGCATCAACAATCAACAAAAGGCTATGCGCTAACTTTCATAAGCCCTAAAAGGAGAAGATAACTAACATTGGAGGTAAATGTTCCTTTGTTGTCATTAGGCCATCACCAATATCTACTGAATTAGATATCCCAACTGTTGATTGTCAAATTCAATATCAACATCAACCAACGACCACATTATCACAAACACTGCTTGGAAACCCTTCATCTTTGACTCGACAATAACATCAGTATTCAGTTATACCTCAAACTCCCCCATAACTAGGAACCAACAAGCAACCACTCAAGTTGTTGATGAGAAGTAAAGAAGGACCGACTACCCGAGTCAATCATGTTTGCACTTCAACGACTAACTCTAACTCCTTATGGAAGTTGAACATGAAAATGAGCCAAGCGAGAACCGGTGGTAGTGGGTGTCTTGGGCCTTATGATGTCGAGCTACTAAACTTGGTGGCCCTAAAGGATGCTTGGACTCAACAGAGACAACGTTGACTAAAAGTATGGCAATAGTTCAATACTGGAAAGGGTACACCATCGACAAGGCCCAATTGACCACCAAAATTCAAGAGTTGGAGAAGCTCATAATAAAGAGGGAGAAAAAAAAAGGGTCAAGAATGGGGAAAAGAAAGAAAGAAAACAATGATCTTAATCAAACAACATGAATAAATTGGAAGTTGAGGTTATTATATTAAGAAAGAGTTCGGAGGCCACTAGCAAATTGAAGGGCAGACTAGAGAAGGCCAAGGCTTAGAAGAAGAGATTGTCAAATTAAACAAGAGTAAGAAAACTAATGGCAAATAAGGTCGAGCTTTCTACAATTAGATTGAAGAGCTATGCTGAAGGTTTCGGAAAGGCTATGCACCAAATGTTTTTCTTTGCTCCTTCTATTTATCAGATATGATAATGGGACACAAACTAAACAAGTTTCATTATCCCATAATTATTTTTAAAGAAAAAATTTGTTCTCATTTCCATATTCATATTTAACAAATATAACATTTTTATCTCATTTTTATCTTCAGTGAGTATCTGGTATATGTACTTATATACACATACATATTTTTTTTACTATTTCAACATAAACTTATTAATTTTTATAAAAAAATATTATAACAAAAAAGAAGAAGATATTATCAAATATTCATTATTAAATGATTGTATTATTATTTTTCTAATATCAAATTTGGATAAAAAAAATTATAATTATATACATTTCAAATTATAGTATTGAATAAAATTTTACAAAACTAAAATATTTATTAATTTTGCAAACATTATGAAATTATAAAATATTTTTTAAAAATTATAAAAAACAAGTATCCAAGTTTAAAAATATTTTAAATGTCTATTTAATTCATTTCTCAAAATTTTAATGAAATATTTTTTTATAGTTAATAAAAATTATAATACACCACTTGAACAAAATGACACAAAGAATAAAGATTAAATTAATAAGAATTGAAATTTAGCATAGATCTTTAATTTTTGCAACTTCACCTATGTTAAATGGTAATAATCAAGATTCGTGATAAAAACATTAAACTATCATATTATAGTAAACACAATGTCTTTAATCAATTACGGTAATAAAATTATACTTATGATAATGAGTTAGAAAATAAAAATAATAATATAAAAAATCATCAAAGCAATATTCTACATGATAAAAATAAACAACAAATAAAAATAATAAAAAGAAGTAAAAATATCAAATGTGTCTTGAAACAATTTTGATACATCATTAATAAAATCGTACAAAAAAAACAAATGTATAATTAAGGACATGATAGGATTAAAAGGACCTTGATGATCTAAGAAAAACTTTTCAAATATCAACCTAGTCAAACTATTAAGAGATAATGAAAATTGTTTTAGAAAAACAAAAGTTCTTCATATGAAACAAAAACTAAGCATCAAAGAGAAGAAACATGGTAAGCTTTTTTATATTACCTAGTAAATGAAGGGTTATGCCATTGAACACTAGAAATTAAAAGTCAAATATTTTTATGTGAAAAAAACAACAAATAAAATTAATAAAAAAGAAGTATAAATTTCAAATGTGGAACATAAAAACTATTACTACAATTAATAATACACCATTTCAATATAACAGCACAAAGGTTATGATAAGAAGGAGAGTACCTTGGATATGTGAATGAATTTCATGAATATAAAACAAGCTAAACAATTAGAAAATAAAGGAAAATATGTGTAGTGAAAGAAAAAGAAAGGTTATAAAACTAAAGACTAAGAGAATAATATATATATATATATATATATATATATATATATATATTATTTTAGGTTACTTAATATTTTCCAAAGAATACCCACTTCATAATAATCATTCTCACCATATTCTAAAAGATCTTAACTCTCTTACTGACTTAAGCGCCAAAGAGCCTTTTGCAAGTGGTCTCCCCCCTCCATCAATAGCAAGGAGGCCCCTTCTAGATAAAAGGAACAATCCAACCAATGTTAGGATCTTGTCACCTGTCCACAAGTCCAGACAGAAGATTCGGGTAAGAATATTGGGGCCACTAGGCCCCTAGTAAAATAATTCCATGGCCTTAAATTTGCATGGTCATCACGCATAACTACCCAACAATGACCAAGCAGTATTGAAACGTAGATGCTCATATAGCAACATGATAAACAATGAAGATTATGATTAAGGCCTTGTGCAACAATAAGTTGACCTTCAAAAGTTGGCAGAAATTGACTAGCCTGAAGAATGGAGAACCATCTCCTTGGACTCAGTCATGCCCCCGCTAAACATTCCAGGTACCATCCGTGAAGACAAGCGAAGCTCGCAGGCAAAAAACTCGCCAATGCAAGAAGCTTTTCGACATCGTCCTTCCTTTTGATAATGGTGACGACACCTCAAATGTGGATGCCATCATCCCCCATCCCTTGCAACAAAAATTTACCTGTATTTTTTAGGCTCTTCCATGGAGGGTGCGACCAGCTATGGCTCCCTTGTCCAACAAGAACTTCTGTTTTTCATTTTTCCGCCTTTTCAAACCTGGAGGGAAGATTACCATAGCATCATCGGAACATCATCACACAACTGTAGTGCATAGTCATTGTTTAGCCATACTCGTTGGCCAAGGCCATCGTGGCATCTAGTAATGCTACCAAAGATCAACTATTAAGATCATAACCTAAACATTGGCCACCATGATTCCTCGTGTCGTCGACACTCACTGCCACCACAATTAAGGTTTAGCTTCGCTATTTCTAATCCATCTTGCTCACACTACCCTTGACAAAGCTGGTATTCGTAGGCCTTCATCGATGTTGGGGCTTCCTCTCCATCTTTTCCAACAAGGTGCAATTTGAACTCTAACCTTAAAACCAAACTCCCGAGACTGGAAGGGCTTATGTTCCTACCTTGTGCAATTGGCATACTAAAGAGCATGACCCAATAAGGTCCTTTAAGCCTCTTCATTATGAAGTAGCCCAACTTTTGCCTATTTGGCTCATATCTACATATTATAATTAAGTCTCAGTAGTTTGATATGTTGGTTATTATTTATCATTTTGTTACTATTTATTATATTGTTATTATATTCCCTATGTAATTATTATTCTAATAGGAACATAAGCTCACGATCCATGTTGATCTTTTAAATACAATTAGTATTCTCCAAGGAATACTCACTTCATAATAATCACTCTCATCCTATTCTAAAAAATCTTAACTCTTACACTGATTTGAACATCGAAATCTTTTTTGTAGGTGGATCTCTCTCCTTTTTCAACAACAAGAAATTCCTTTTTAAATTAGAATATCAATCACCTATCTTCAAATTCACGCTCAATATCTAAGTAAGAACACTTTTAAATGTGAGAAATCCTAAATCAATAACATGCATATGTTTGAGATTTGAGCTTTAATGGCTTGCAGATTTATGATATGCGAGCTTTAAGGTTGAAAAAATATTATTGGTCTCACCACTACTTTAGGTTACAAATATACTTCCTGACTTTTTTAAATTAAATATATTAAATTTTGTATTTTATTTTCACCCTTAAATTTATATATTCATCGCATACTCAAATAATATACTTATATTAATACATGATTGTTTCTAATGTATACTTGATTTTTCTAATCTTTTAAGTATAAAAATGGTAAATTTTTAAGAGAAACAAATATTCGTTGAAAATTTCTAAGGTAGCTTAATGATATTCCATTTGTTTGAACGAGTTGTCTAAAAAAATTAAAATAAAAAAAATAAGAAAATAAAATTAACTCTTCCATAAACTAAAATGTTTTATGTATTAATTAGTTAAATTAGTAAAACTCTAGTGTATAATTTTTATAAAAAAATCATTTTTTTTTGTATAAATTAATTTTAATTTATAAACAAGATTTTTTTTCTCTGAAAAAGTTTTTATAAATGGAGAAGGCTTCCAATTATGTCAAAAGTATATTTTAATTTTAATTTACATTGAGGATAGTACACACACTAGGATTACGCATAGTGGCCCTACATTATCACTAATAAATTTTTAATAGTGGTTTAGTTCTTGGTTTAGTATTTAATCATGTTTTATTAAATTAATGATCTTTTAGTACTATTTTCTTCACCGTCATTGTAATTTCCCACCGGTTCATAGTTCGTCATGGTAGGTTGCGTATCTTTTCTCAATTTTAGTATTATTTTCTGTCCTTTTTTGTATTTAGCTCGTTTAGCTTCCTACGCGATGAAAAAATATTTTTTTTTTCAAAACAACTCAAATATTAAAATGATTATATTTTTCTCTTGAAGCAGGACTCAAAATTGCATGTTTATAAAGAAGTTTCTTCCCTCGGATTACTGTTGGGGAACTCAGCTCTTACTTTGATTTTAATTTGATTTGATTAATGTTTTTCTAATTAAGGTGGTTGATTATGTCTGTTTATCACGTGACAATCTTAATCCTTAAACGTTTACCCATCAAATTGCAATCAGCACGTATGTATATTTAATTATTAATAATGTACACAAAAGAAGATCTTGTAAGGGAAATGGGAGTGTCCATGTCTTCAAAACACATCACTTTGCACCATAAAATAATAATAAAAAAAATTTCTCATACGGTTCCATGGACAACAACGCTAACAAATACTGAGATTATTTTTTTTTACTTGAGATTCTAAAAATATTAAACTATTACTTCAGTGTAATAAAAATATCTTGACATTCTAATAATAAATTCTTATAACTAATATCCGTTGTTTTGTTTTTTGTTTTTCTTTATAATCATAAAAGTTTACTTTTTGTAATGATCATATCAAATTAAAAAGCACATTGTTAAGTGATGTTAGGAGATTGTTTCTTTTTTATCTTACAGTTTTAAATTTAGATGAATACTTATTAATTACATAAGTAGTAAATTTCTATATAATAATCACAATTGGGAAAGAAAATTTCCGGTGATTTTTATTAATTGATTTTCAAATAATTATAAATATTACTCATAAATTTATAAAAAATAACATAAAAAGTTTACATTTTATAAATATTACTTTATATTAAATATATTACGTCTTTCATTTTTTTTAATGATACTATTATGTTATTTTATTCTTGATTCAAAACATTTTATTTCTTTATAGGAAAAAAGTAAAAAAAAATATTTCAAAGGCTAGTTATGAAAAAGAAAAAAAAAATAACGAGCAATGATGAAACAAAAGACTATACTTAATTTGTATAGTCTTGATCAATGTAGTCAAAATTGATTTATAGTACCGTTATTATTTTGTAAAATTATCCTTAATCCTCAAAGTTCTCTAATTGTTTATAGTATTTCAATCATTCTTTTTTATTAATGTTTTGTTCATTCTTCTTTTTGTATGTTTGGCCATTCTTTACAAAAGGCACTTTAACACTTAAGCAAGTGTTTGGTATATTACAATAAATATAGTGGTTCAAAAGTATTAAATGTTTCACTTATATTTCTATTTATAGTGTTCTTGATGAGCTCTCACCATTTGAGAGGCCTAATTGTAGCCCAATGACTTTTTAACCTTGTTTGGTGTGATAATTCGTAAATTAGTCTCCTAATGATACCTCTACACTAACCGATTGGTTTAAGGGTTCAACCTGATGTCTTTTATTGATCGGATGGAGTCATCCATCATAATGTCATGTACCTCTATGCTGGAGCGAGGGGTTTGCAAAAAACGTTCATATTTTGGATATTTGGTGTCTCCTACCTTGCATAAGACATATTTTATTAATTTTAATTTTTATATATAGGAACATGTTGTTTGTATTAATTGTTGTGCATGTGTATGTTGGGTTTAGGGTAGTTAGTAGTATAACAAGTGTCATGTCCACAGAGATTTGGTAGAAAATACTATGTTTGAACTAGTTTGATCATCCATTGTATGGTAACAATGATTTTGGTATGTACAAAACATATTTCATTTGTGAAATAAGTGTAATATGTGTTGGAAAATAATTTGGATGCTAAGTGAGTGACTTGCAGATAATAAAATTGTGTTAGACTTTGACTTCACCATTTTTCCCTCTCTTGTAATATATTTATCAATACATATGATGTTGCCAATGATCAAGTTCTAGGAGTTCTCTTAGGTGTAACTCTAACTCCATTCATGGCACCTAGAGCCTAGAATTATCACCCTTCAATATGATTTCTCAGTGATTGTTTAAATGGATTACATGCATTAAAATCAAGACTTTATCACCAACTGAAAACCTAGATTTATTCCTAACGTCTAAAAGCACACAAGATAACTGATAGGACCACAACTTAAGACTAATTCCATTGAATCTTAAGACAATGAAGTAAGATGAGTGATCAACTCATCCAAAGTTAAGAATAAATCTCTTAACAAACTTTAAATCAAAAGCAAACATACATAAATAAAGATAGTACTAAATACAAGAGAGTTCAAAACAGTTACATTTCACTTCAACACTTATGAGATTTAGTTCCTTAAAGTGAAAGGAAAGAAGTTACAACATTGAAGAAACTCCATCTCCTACTCATTTAAAGATATTCTTTAAAAATAGAGGAAGGTGTGAAGAGACTCCCTAAATCTCTCTCCAGAAAAGTTTCTTTATAGACTTTAACAGCATGGCTGCATCTAACAACATGGCTGCAGTAGTGGCATCCATGGCTCCAACTGTGAGATTTCCTCCCTAGGTGAGTTTGCTTTATGGCTTAAGTTACGCAGTTCTAGGCTATAGCTTCCTTAGATTGCTTTTATGTGAAGTATTCTTCATGGCTTGAGGAAACCTTCCATGATGGTTTTCTTCATGTGGCTCAAGCCCTAAATTTTAGTGTTGTAGTCGTCTTGTTCTAATTTGCTATAAAGTGCTTAGAAATCCTCTGTTTTTTTTTTTAAATTCAACTTTGACTCTCCTATTTCATCCTAAAAACAAGTAAAATTGGGGTGATTAACATGTATATTTCACGGAATCAAGAAAATATAAGTGCCAAATTAATATTAAAATCAACTCGTATTAGACACTTATCAGTACATTATTAACAAACTTGAGGTGCCTCCCAAAAGCGCTTATTTATCGTCACTAGTTTAACGCCTATATCATTAAAGATCTCCTGGTGGAAGTAATGATCTTTCAAAAGCACCACCTAAATAAGCCTTTATACTTTGATAATTAACCATCAAACTTCTATTGTTGGTTGGATCCTCTATTTTTATTGCTCAATCGATGGTGTTGAGATTGTTGATAAGGGAAGTGTCAACACTTCGGCAAGTGTACCGAATCGTATCAAGTAATAATAAAACGGTAAGTCCAAGTATTGTTTCCCTAGAGACTCATAGGCCTAGACTTTCATGTGATTTCTTGATTATTTAAGACTTGAATAACAAAAATAAGGGTTTTATAATAAAAAAATGAAAATTAAATATGAATGCAAAAGTTTTGATCAATTAACCAAAAGATAACAGAGGTGAATGATGAATGAATGAATTATGTTGTTGGGGTTTATGATTTCATCCTATCTACTCTCATATATCTAAGAATTCTACTCCTTCATTAATGTTAATGCCACTTTCTAATTTACCCTAATCCCAAATGTCTTGGTGAGAAGAGACTACTCATAATTACTAGTTTACTATGTCTACTCTCCCTAGCAATTAATCATGCATTACATAATTCACACAGAAGCTTAAGGCAATCGGTCCTCCTATCCCTATGTCTAGGTAATATTGCTACCAAGAGAATTTCCCCATGACTAGATCTATCTATGTGTCCATAAAGATATAATCAAAGATTATGCTATTGAATAATGTCTTAAACAAAGCATGCAAAGATAATGGAGGAAAAACTCTAACAATTAATGAATAAAAGCATATGAATAAAGCATCAATTCAATATATGAGAGTTTCAAAGGATTACATCAATTCCCCAACAACAATGAAGGTTTAGTTCACCATAATCATGGTGAAACTAGATGAAAATAATGGAAAGTATGGAAAATATAACCCTAGAATTGATAGGTTGGAGCTTCCGCATCCAAAATTCGCCTCCAAGGAGTGAAAAGAATGTTTTTGCGTCCTTTCTGCCAAAAGATACCCCTTTTGGGTCGTGCAATTCTATTTATAACTCAGAAAAATAACAGAAATTTGGCCCAGGCCCAATAGTCCATCGCCCGGCGGTGTTATCACCGCCCGACAGTAAGCGCGAAACTTTGGCTCACCCCCCAATGGTGCCCTTTAAGCATCTGGCAGAGAATTCTTCAAGGAGTACACCGTCTGGCGGTAGCTGCGAGTCTTCTTCTCTTCACTTTTTCTCCTTCTCTTAAGTCCAACTCCTATCTTCTTCAACTTCCTTCATTCAATTCCTGCTAAATCCTGCCAAATCATGGTAAAACCAAGCATAAAACTAAGAAAACCAACTTTGACTCTCTTATTCGCTAACTTAACCAAATTGCATGATTTCAGGCTAATTCTAAGTCATAAAGGGTGTGTTTGATGTCAATTTTAAGTATGAAAATAACGGTTTTTGAACCGTTATCTTGAAGCATTGGTTTAGCTAAACCTTAATCTCACAGTGTTCTGGTTTTTTATGATGACAACACATTATTAATAACACATGTATTGATATGTGTTACATGTTCAAATCTTTACTGTGTATGTATTCTTGAAGAACATGTTTGTGTTGATTTTTGTATATGTATGCATATTCACTTCTTTTCTACATGATATATCTTTTGTGATTGCATAACATATGTTTCAGAAAAGAAAACCAAATGCACTTTGTTGAACTTATATTGTGTGGCAAAACTGCAAGTTTTAAGTTGACTTCGTTATGAAGTAAGTCGATTAAAACTCGTGACTTTGCACAGATTTTCTAAAACAGTGTTGTGAGTAATTTTACAATTAAAAGATTTTTAAAACTGAATTGAAGTGACATAGTCGACTGCATTCGCAGGGAATTCGACTTAGTTAGTTAAGTTTTGAAATTCTATTAATGCTTGTGAACTATAACGGCTATATTTTGATTCTATGTTCAAGCATTAATTGCAAGTCAACTGAATTTAATGTGTAATCAATTAGGTTGGTTTGACTGCTACTAATTGTTTTAACTGTTATAACTGTCTAGTGACAGTAGACTATATTAGTGGCAAAGGCGACTATAGGAGTGTCTAATTTATAGAAAACTATAAATAGACGTGATTCTGTAATTCGCAGAGACTTTGGTTATGCTAACAATTTCATTCTATTGTTTCAGATTGTGATCTCTGTGAAAATGCTCCAAGAACTCATCAAGAAGACCGTGGAGATCTTTCTTGGATAGTTGCTTGAAGAGCAAGGCTGTGCTGATAGAAAAGTTTGATCATACTGCACATTGAGGTGTATTGGAAACGTGATCATCTAATTCTCTCAATCTTTCGAAGATTGTGACTGCCATGTTGTGAATACAAGAAGAGGACGTGCTGCGGTTTGGGATAACTTTGAGAATTGTTCAAAGTTGACAAAGACTACAGGAGAGGGGATATCTTGTTGCTTTCTTTGGGTGTTGTACGCCTATACTTTGGGTAAAGGGTTAGAGAGGTGTTTTATATTTTGACGTTGAGGTCTCTATAGAAACCTTATTGTAAAAACCTTGACCATTATAGTGCATTTTCTTCCGGGAATAAAATTTGTACTAGGAGCACAAGATCATCAGGACCTCTCTTTTTAGGTTTGGAAATAGAGAAGACTGCCAGTAGTAGATAAAGGAGATAGATAATGAAGAAGGAAAATAAGAAAGGAGAATTGGGTCACCAACACCCTGATGTGAAAAGTGATGAACCGAAACCTGGCACACTAGTGAAATTCAAGAATAAGTAATGGGTTGCCAAGACTATCAAAGAAAACAGAGTTCTTAGGATCCTTATTTTAGAAGAGTGAAGTTGGTGACAAGAAAATTGTTGAGACTTTTTTGGTGCCATGAAGGAAGGAGGACCACCAACATCAAAAATCCGGATTGGGCTTAATGGGGTCAAGCTAGTGACGTTAAAGAAGCGCTTGCTGGGAGGCAACCCAGTTTCTAACTTTTTCTTTTTAATTGAATTATTTGTGTGGTGTGGATTTGATTTCTTTTTGTGTTTGAGTTTTTTAGGTTAAATGCTCCTTCTGATGGCAGTGATGATAGCATCTACTCAAGGATGCTTCTACAACATCTACTGATAGATGTTGCTATGAAAGAGGACGGTGAATAGACATCTACTGATCGATGTCACTGACAACATTTATTGATGAATGCTATTGGGATAGCATCTACTGATGGATGTTAGAAAGTTTAAGTATCTACTGAAGGATACAGGAAGGTACATCTACTGATGGGTGTTGGTAAGGATTGCATTTACTGATGGGTGCTAGAAAGATTTTGGGCCAGGCTCGTGACGTTAAACAAGCGCTACCTGGGAGGCAACCCAGTTGATTGAAGTATTTTTGTTGCATGCTTAATACTGTTCTAGTTGCATTTAAGGCTTAATTGTTATATATGTGAGTAGAGTGAGTGGGAATTGCGTAAAAATTAAAATTTGAAAGTTGAAATTGAGGGTTACAGGGTCCAAGACGCTTAAAGCAAAGAAAAAAGGGGAAAAAAGCCAACTCGCGCCCACCGCCGGGCGGTGAACTCACCATTGAGCGGTGGCGTCGATGAGTGCTCAAGTGGTTTTTAAAGATGGGCTTAGCTTTCTTGGCCCATTGCTCGATTTTTATTCCCCTTAGGGCTTGCCCAAGTGTCCACTCCCAGATCCCCAACCTCTCTTTCACTTTCAAACACTCTTCAAAGGCTCTCCCATCACTTCTCCTATCATCCCACTTCTAGAAAACCCATTCTTCATCACTTTTGCATCATTCCATCATCAAAGTTTGGGGTTTTCTTGAGAGCATTGCACATGGGTTACATTCATCATCATTTAACAAGCACTTTGCACACATTCAAGGTATCTCCACCCAAATTAGGGGACATGTTCTTATTGCCGAGATGATCATAGGCATGTACGACACACCTCCTGAACATAGGTGGACTATGGATGAATTTAATAATGTGGTGGTTTGGCCGAAGCATATGCAGCGTAGTGGATCTGGAGCAGCTGAAGCTCTAGAGATGGACGAAAATGATGATGATGATGATGAAGACTTTGAAGATGCGGAAGAAGGAGATGAGGAGGACTCTGATGATAGCATGGGCTGAGGAGATGAGATAGCATCTACTGATGGATGCTATCTGCACTAAAATAGGATATTTCTATCTTTTGTTTTTGTCTTTTGAAACTTATTTGCTTCTGTTAGTAGTTTAGGGTTTGATGTACTTGGTTGGAGACTATATCTGATGTAGTGGTTTGATATTGATATTTGTGTGTAATTTCTTGATGATGCTTGTTATTGATGATGTTGAGTATGTGCAATATGCTGATATACAGGTGGTGGTTCACAAGCTATGTGAACAGATGCATGATGATGTTGTGATTGTGATTATGATGCTAATTAGAATGTTTATCTAGAATATCTGGAACAGTGATTGAGCCTATAAGTGAGGTTTTGAACTCTAGAGTTTTTTATTGTATGATTGTTATATACTTGAAAGCATGAATAATTTTGCCTAATTTTATATGATTGACTGAATTGTATGCATGTGTCATATGATCAAGGCCATTTTTTATTAAACCCTTTTTTAGCCAATGCATAAATTTTCGTCCCAAAGAAAAAAAGAGCACCATATGTTCTACCCTTTTTGAACCTAAGCCTTAAATAGAATGAAAACCCTTTTGAAAATCATTACCTTGAGTTAAGTTGAGAATTATTGTGTAGTATTGGTAAAGGTTCAAGTTTAGGGTTGTTGGGAAAGTTGAAAAAGAAAGAAAAAGCATTGAGCTAAGGTATTGAGCAAAGCATGAAAAAGATAGAAAAAGATGAAAAAGATAGAATGAAAGAAAGATAAGCTCAATGCAAAAATGGGAAAGTTGGGAGTAAGATTGATTGGTTAAAAAGAGAGTTTGTGCTTGAATTATGAATGTTTGCATAACTCTCTTAACTCAAGGGTTTTGTGATCTAGAAAAACCATTTTTTCTTGTTAGCCCAAGCCACATTATAAGCCTTGAAAAAGTCCTTGTGATGACATATGTGTGTGATGATGTTTGATTGTGGGAAATGAAAGGCAATTTTGTTCTATGTGACATATGGATAGTAGAGCGAACAAGTGACCTCTAAACACCTTTGAGTGAAACACTTTTGAGTGCTTGAGTGTAATACTTTATCTGGTGAGGACGGATTCCATGAATCTATGATTGCATCTATGCTTAGCTAATTGATCATTCATGAGAATAGAATCTGTTGGATGATTATGTGATTGTGTGAGCACCATGATGAGTAATTTGAATCAAAACATGTGCACATCTTGACTAAATTCTATTGATGAGTTAATTTAAGTGATTACTTATGTTGAAAGAAAGAGCTTTTGAATGTGATTGAACCATTGTGATGATTGGTGGAAGATTGAGTTACATCTTGTTTGCTTGAGGACAAGCAAAGTTCTAAGTTTGGGGTTGTGATAACAATTCAAAAACCATTATTTTTATTCTTAATTTTGATACTAAATGCACCCTTTTTGACTTAGAAACTTGCTTTGACTCATGATTTTGCTTTAGTTTTGTGAATAAGAGAGTTGAGGATATACTTCATGATTTTATTACTAAATTCCCTTGATTTTGTAGGTTTTTGGAATGATTTGAAGGAAGGGTTGAAGTATCAAGGAGTTGTAGTGCAGAAAAGTCAACCAGAATGCAAAAAAGTCTATCAGTCAACCAGAAAAGTCAACCAGTCAACGAGAATGCTGAAAAAGGCAACCAAAGCGAGTTTTTGGCCAGTTTTTGCGATTTTTATGATATGTTTTGTGCCTGAACCCGTTTTCTGTTATTTTTATGTCTTATTTAAAGACCTGGACACCTTAGGGAATGTATCTTTTGATGGTTTAAGCATAGAAACACATTTTTCACCCTTTAAGGGCATATTTGGGGATGCGGGAGCTCTCCTCTTCTCTTTCTAGGGTTTATATCTCTTCCATTCCATTGTACACCTAATTCTTTCATGACAACGGAGAACTAATCTTATTTGTTGTTGGGGAAAAATGTAACCTCTAAACTCTCTTGTATTTGAATTTATTATTATTGATATATGTTTTACTTCATTAATTGTTAGGGTTTTTTCTCTATACTTTATGCTTGCATTGTTTAACTCGTTTAATTCCATGATTATTGATTTTGTCGATATGGACACATACGGGGAAATCTAAAACTGGGAAATTCTTCCAAAGGTAATATTGCCTAGACATAGGAATATGAGGGTTGGTTGCATATACACTCTTGTGCTTCAGAATTAATTATTAGGGATGCTAGGAATTGTATGAACTCGTAATTAAGGATAGGCTTATTTACCGAAACATCAGGTTTAAGTGTTTTAGAGAGTGACATTAACATTAATGAAGAAGATGAATTCGTTTATGCATGAGAGTGATTAGGTGAAATCTAAACCCTAACAACATATTCATCTCATATTATCAACATCATCCATTCACTTTTATGTTTAGCTTCAATTGATCAAATTGCATTCATGTTTATTTTTCCGCACTTTGCATTCAAAAACCCCAAAATATTGATCTTATAGTCTTGATTGATTAAGCAAAAGCACAATTGTTTAGTGTCGTGAGTCTCTTGGGAAAATGATACTTGGTCTTACCATTTTATATTACATGATACGATTCGGTACACTTGCCGGACCTTTAACTCAAGCTTAATCAGCTTGAGACAAAAGTTGATCGTATTCTACAACAAGGGAATGATAAAGATATATCTGAAGATGACTCTATGGATTCATATGAACAAGGATAGGGATAAAGATCTACACAGAATAGGGATTTTGTGTCTATAGCTCTATGTCATGAGTCTTGTTTATGTTTTGTCTTTGTTTTTTAGTATTTGTTGAAAGTGGCTTAGATTGCCATTTTGTTTATCATTTAGTCTAATCAGTTTGTAATATCTTTTGATAACATCAATGAAATCAGTTGTTTATGGTTTAATTATATCTGCTTTAATTTCTTGATTGAATCTGTTTGAATCAATCTTAAATCGATTGAGTGATTGATGAAGTTGATTATGCACATGTTCACTGTTACATTGATTCTTTTGCATACTCACTTCTTAACTGTATAAATTCTTGCATTATTGTGATTCTAAATTGCTTTATCTGAGAAAGATCCTGAAAGGTTTTGTAGGAAACATTGCTTCTGGACTTACTACTAGAGTTACTACTCAATGAAGAGCAATGAAATCGACTGGAAATATGGATCAATCAACTATCGTTTAGGGGGGTTATAAATTCCATTTGTTGGAATTTGGTTATTCTATTGTTTGATCATATTTTATATTGTATACTTTCAATATATCTTTGTTCCTAATTGATTGATATATCTGTGAGAATATATTGTGAACTATAAAGAGTATATTTTGATTCTATGTTCAAGCATTAATTGCAAGTCAACTGAATTTAATGCGTAACCAATTTGGTTGGTTTGAGTGCTACTAATTGTTTTAAGTGTTATAACTGTCTGGTGACAGTTGACTATATTAGTGGCAAAGGAGACTACAAGAGCGTTTGTTTTATAGAAAACTATAAATAGACGTGATTCTATAATTCACAAAGACTTTGGTTATTCTAAAAATTTCATTCTATTGTTTCAGATTGTGATCTCTGTGAAAAAGCTCCAAGAACTCATCAAGAAGACCGTGGAGATCTTTCTTGGATAGTTGCTTGAAGAGCAAGGTTGTGCTGATAGAAAAGTTTGATCATACTGCATATTGAGGTGTATTGGAAACGTGATCATCTACTTCTCTCAATCTTTGGAAGATTGTGGTTGCCTTGTTCTGACTACAGGAAAAGGACGTGCTGCGTTCTGGGATAACTTTGAGAATTGTTCAAAGTTGACAAAGGCTACAGGAGAGGGGATATCTTGCTGCTTTCTTTGGGTGTTGTACGCCTATAATTTGGGTAAAGGGTTAGAAAGGTGTTTTATATTTTGATGTTGAGGTCTCTATAGAAACCTTATTGTAAAAATCTTGACCATTATAGTGCATTTTCTTCCGGGAATAAGAAGCACACTAGATGTAGGCAGTTGGGCCGAACTAGTATAAAAACTGTGTTTGATTTTCTCTATCCCTAAACTCTTTACTTTAATTCGACTTTACTTTATGCGTAGACAACTTTATTTTTCCGCTGCACTGTTTATCGTTTTCCCTATAATTCAAGAAAGTTTTGAAAGCTTTATACTTTGCGAAAATGATTTGAAAAAGACTCTGATTTTTAAACCTCACCAATTCACCCCCCCCCTCCCCCCCCACTCTTGGTGGTGAAACTAAGTCGTTCCTTTTCCTACAGATGGCCTTGATCATTTAGATTTTAACTTCCTTAGAAAAAAAATCAACCTTGCATTGAAGAATAAGGTCATCTAGCTAAGCTTAAATTCTCTTTTCATTATAGGCTTTCACCTTTGATGGCATAGTTCTAGGCAAGGGGCCTACAACAAGAGTAATGGCCAAGAAGATACAAGTTAATTAGGCCTCTTTAAAGCTTAACAGGCCTAAGTTGATATTTACATGGGCTAAGGAGGATGTAAAAACTTAGTCTAGGATTTTGTGCTTATATTTCTTTTGGCTTTATATTTAGGCCAAATAGTATTAGATTTTGTGAGCGTTGTATTTCGTCCTTGTTTGGGCTTTTAGGCCTAGTAGAATAATTTGGTCTGAGAAAGTGATGCGACGATAGATAGGGCAAGGATGAAGAGATTAAAAGAGTGACATGAAGCATAAAAAGACATAGCATAGATTTTATGGCTTGCATTTTGGCCTTTAGTAGCATAGGTTTTTCATAGGCTTGTATTTTTCCTCTCTTATTTCTTTTCCTTAGTTTAATTATAAAGAAGCTTATATATTCTTCTTTTCTTTAAGGTGCAAGCAATATGGGACACACATAGTTTGAACTTAAAAGAAAGAATAACAAAATAAGTCTTCTCTCCTTTTAGTTTCTTGTAATGCAATTTATTTCATGTATAGTTTTAGTTTTGATCTTTAGACTAGTTAGGTAGATTATATACACTTAGGAGGTTGTAGAACTAATAGATGTTGGACTTAAAGTAGCCTTGAGAGCTATTGTCCAGTAGGCCTCCAAGTCCAACATCCTTTAGTTTTCTCAACCTACTTGATCTCCTAGTGCTATATAATCAACCTAAGGTCTCCTTTGTACATACATATTCAAATTTGAATATAAAGAGTGTTTTGAAGTCAATTGCATTACTACTATGAGATAGAGTTTTGCCGTAGTCTAAATTTGAATCTTAACTTGTGAAGAACAAGTAGCGATCCTCCTTGGCATTTATCTTGGATCCTTTCAAGTTGCATGTCTTCCAATTCATAAATTTTTTCTCCTTTTTCATGGCAACTCCTTTAGGGACTTCCATCCAAAGAAGTATTAACTTAACCTAAGGCTAAGAAGGGAAGAAATACTTTTAAAAGTTCTTTATAGATCTTCTTTCTCCAAGTCTTAGAAGGATTCTCTTTGTTAAATACATTTGCATTGTTTGTAGGCCTTAAATAAAGGTTGGAGACCATGTATAATCAACCTAGGAAGCTAGGTGAGCTAAAGGAAGCAAAGGAGTCAAAAGAAGAGAAGAAAAATGTGTTTTTCGGAATGGCTAGCATAGCTTCCGGATTGCATTTCAAAGGCAGATGGCTTTCGGATTGCATAGGGCGCCCAACCACCACCACCTCGCGCTCAACCATTGCGAACCAGTATTTTGAAATTGGCACATTTTTAATGTGTGCTTCGCTGAAACCTGAGCTCCAAGCTCCTTAGCTGCTCCAGCACATTTCCTTTTTGATGTATAGATGCAAGGCAACTCAGAAATGGAGACCTCTCTTCACCTATAAAAGAGAGGCTTTCTCCTTTGTAAAAGCTAACTTGGAAATATAGTGAAGTGTTGTTGAGAATTCTCCAGACACCCTCTGAGTTCAAACTTCTGTGTGCTTATCCAGCACCTTCTCTTCTAGCTTCCTTCCTTATTGGAAGGCGTTCTGAGCTTAAGAGACTTCAAACACTCATCATACAATCACTGAACCTTCCATCAAACACCTAGTGTGCACCGCATTCTTCATGCTTACATTCAATCCGCTACGTCATTCTTCGAGTTGGAGTTGTTCGAGCATGGAGCTTGGACTTGCTTCCATCACTTTCTCTCTTACATCTTTAGTCTTTTTAATTCCATTTCTTAATTGTTTTTAGTTTAGTTCTTAGCTTATTTCTATCTAGGCATGTTGTTTTAAATCATGTGGTATCTAGAGCCTTAGGTTTTGTCTTTGTTTTTAGGAAAGCATGCTAGTTAGAAGGCTTTATTTTTTTTCGTCGGCGCTCAGCGTAAGTCACCAGCGCCTAGTGCACGCGATAATGAATGTCTGTTAAGATATCGGCAAGTGTACCGAATCATATCAAGTAATAATAATGGTAAGACCAAAATCGTTTCCCAAGAGACTCACTACACTAAACAGTTGTGCTTTTCTTATCCAATTAAGACTGAAAACAAATTATTGTTGTTTGAATGCAATTGCAGAAAAATATACATGAATGCAATTTGATCAATTGAGGCTAAACACTAGAATAAATGGATGAAGTTGATAATATGGGATGAATATGTTGTTAGGGTTTAGATTTCACCTAATCACTCTCATGCATATAAGAATTCTACTTTTTCATTAATGTCAATATCACTTTCTAAATTACTTAAAATCTGATGTCTCAGCGAAGAAAGGCTATCATTAATTACTAGTTTACAATCTCTTGTCTCCCTAGCAATTAATTATGCATTACACACGCACAGAAGCTTAAGATAACCAATCGTTCTATCCCTATGTCTAGGCAATAGTTCCCTTAGGAGAAATTCCTCAGATCTAGATTCCTTCGTATGTGTCCATATCACAAAAACCAATAATCATGCCATGAATGAGTTAAACATATAAATGCATAGAGTATAGAGGAAAAACCCTAACAATTAATGAAAGAAGCATGTATCAATAATCACAATCAATTTAAATACAAGAGAGTTTAGAGGTTACATCTTCCCCAATAACAAATGAGATTAGTTCTCCATCATCATGAAGAAACTAGGTGTACAATGGAATGGAATGAAGATAAAACCCTAGAAAGAGAAGAGGAGAGCTCTCACATCCCCAAATCTTCCCCCAAGGGGTGAAAAACGTGCTTTTGTGCTCAAGCCATCTAAAGATACAATCCCTAGGACGTCCAAGTCCTTAAATAAATATAAAAAAATAACAGAAAACGGGTCCAAGCCCAACACATTGGTGCTCAGCGCCCTAACTTAAGGCAACCGAGCGCTGATCCGAGAGAACTAGCGCTCAGCTTCCCTCAGATGGCGGCTAAGCGTGGAACGACAAAGAAAGCTGGCACTCAGCGCCCTTAATGGGGCGCTCGGGCGCTCTACGGCATGTGCTTCTGGCGCTCAACGCCCCTGGACTGGCGCTGAGCCTGACTAGGTCGCGCTCAGGGCCCTTGACCCGGGGGCCCTCAACCTTACTTTTCTGCACTGCATCTTTTTCTCTTTTTCACAAACCTACCTTCTTCTTGAGTTCTAACTCCTTGATCCTTTTTCTCTTCTTCCAAATCATACCAATAACCTACACAATTAAGGAAATTTAGTGATAAAATAAAAAAGTATAACCTCAACTCACTTATTCACAAAACTAAAGCAAAAACATGAGTTAAAGTAAGTTCCTAAGTCAAAAAAGGTGTATTTAGTATCAAAATTGAATCACAGATAACGGTATATTCAACCATTATCAATGTCCAACTTGCTTGATTCATATCTTGCGTTTTATAAGTCTGTTTTGAGTGAAATTTGTTTCTATAGCTTTGTTTTTGTGTTAGAAACAACCTCTAGTGCTTATTCCACCTTAATCCAATCCTTTAATGTGTTCATTTGGTGTTAATTCATTTAATACTCCATAGTTTGCTTGTTGTTGTTTTTTTATTCCCAATTTTGTTTGTTATAAAATCTTGTTGTTTTGTGTGTTTGGTGGATGAAATTTTTCTTCTAGATTTTATACACAATCAAGACACTCTCAAGGTTGATCAAAAGACTCCAATTAAGTACCTAGAAGTGGTCCAAAAGATATTGTACATATGCTACAAACAGAACCTCCCAACACAATAATAAGCACCTCTTAGAAGTCTTCAAAAAGTAGGCTTCTAAATTCTCTTCTTTTTTTTTTTATTTTCCAGCTATTATTTCTTATGTTGGTTGGTATATATTGAGTATTTATTCTATGTTTAGTCTTTGATTTGAGTCATATGTGGTTCCTCTTAGGGAGTTTTCTAGAAAAAGTTTCTTGAATTGTAGTTACTAGAGTCATTTGCATGATTTCTCTTATATGATGAATTGAGATGGATTAAATTAGGATTTAAGTGTGTATGCTTTTCTTGTATGATCTGCACTAGTAGAAGTCCTCTACAAGCCCAAAATTCAATTTTGTCAAACACACATACACATTTTTCTGGTCTTGGGCGAATCTGAAAAATGATGCATCATTCATCACCATAAAAAAATGTTAATGACACATGTTGTTTGCTTTGCTTCTGGCTGAGACTTTCTTGTAAAATTATGTGTGTTTGACATAAATTTTTGAGCTTTTACTATCTTCATGTTATAGAACATACTGGTTTGAAGCATACTAAATTATTTCCAATCATTTTTAGATCTTTCTCTACATGTATACATAAAGTTTTTTATGTATTTGCGTCTTGTTTGTGTGTATTCTTTCCGACAGTTTTTTTAGTTGTTTCTTTGTCTTGATTCCTTCATTTTCCTTGTTCGTTTCACTTTTAAGTGCTTTATTTTGCTTCCACTTATTTGTCCATACCTTTCTTGCTTTACAAGGTTCCTTTCACATCATTGCCTAGTAGTTTTCACTTGATTTTTGACCTCTTGAAATGTATGTCTCTTGGAATATGTCCTTTTATGTTTTGAGGTTGATTGTACATTCTTTCACTTGTATTTTCACTAATTAAGTGCTCTGAATTCTGACTTTGAGACACCTTGCTATCTTGAGTGAAGCTTGCAAGTGAGTTGGAGTGATCCTTCCATTTTTGTTAGCCAAAACCATGAGCCTTCAACCTAGGAGTGTGTTGCTATTTTTTTAGTGATTTTGTTGTTGTTCTAACCTGTTTTGTTGTGAGTTTTCTTGATTTTTTGTGTAGTCAATATGTGTACAGGTTCAAGGCATTCTTCCTCCAAAGGAGATAACACTCATGGAAATATATCTAACCAATTGGACATGAAAAAAGACTTCAAGCAAAACCAAAAGAAAATTGATCTTCTTAACCATAAAATGGAGAAGGAGTTTAATATGAAAGGAAAGCAAGAATATGGACATCAAAAACAACACAAGCTTTCTTCTCTTATGCTTAGAGCGTCCAAGAAGCACCATGAGGATCGTCCTTGTGGAAATCCAATTATGTCTCATCCCAAGCTCAAATTGCCTTCCTTTCATGGAGAAGAAGACCTTGGCATTTGTTTATATTGGATACTTAAGTAGATCAAATTTTTGCTTTGTATAGTGTATAGGAAGCATTTCATGTAACGTTGGCTTGTTTAACTTTAGAGGGATATGCCAAACAATGGTTACATAGGAGGAACTTGACCACCATGGGAACCATTTAAGAACATTATAATTTATCACTTCGTACCTCTCCAATACTTTAGAAACCTCTTGGTTAAGGTCCAACAGCTTAATCAAGGTAGACGAAGTGTGGAGGAGTATGCACGTGAGCTCAAAGTACTCATACACCATACTAACACCATTGAAAATGATCATGTTAAAATAGCAAGATTTATTAGTGTACTTAATAACAACATTCAAGATATAATTAAATTCCATGATGATGTGAGAATTCGGATGTAGTGGTTCATATGGCCATGAAAGTTGATAAGCAACTCTGCGAAAAGAAGCTTATCACAAAAAATTTTCAAACTCTTCAAGAGATGCATTCTACAAATCCTTATCATCAAAGGATAAAGCTGAGGATGTTTCTAAGGAGCCAACTAACAAATCCCGCCCTCATTCTACTTCTAACCATTCCTCTTCCCAACCTAAATCCCCTTTTAGACTAAGTCATATTAAATGTTTTAAATGCTTAGTCTTTTTAATTCCATTTCCTAATTGTTTTTAGTTTAGTTCTTAGCTTAATTGCTTAATGTTTAGTTCTTAGCTTATTTCTATCTAGGCATTGATATGGAACAACATGCCTAGATAGAAATAAACCTAAGAACTAAGGATATATTGGAGTAGAGGTCTTGTGAGGGTGTATGTGCATGGTTTTTAGTCAAAAAAAGGGTGTTTAGTAGTGAAATGGTGAGTAATAAGTCTACACTGTTTTGGAAGGTTAGGGGTATGTTATCACACCTATTAGGACTTTTCTAGATGACTAAACTAGTAAAATATGTTCTGAAATGGAAAATGGCTTCATATGTTGAGTTTTTAGCCCATTTTAGGGGTTCTAAGGGGTGAAAATGAGAAGTAGGATTGCTGGGAGTATTCTGTGGTTTTGGAGAGTCCTAGCAAGTGCAATTGGACTTGCTTATGTAGATTACAAACTTGTTTGAGGGTTTTAAAGGATAGAAATGAAATTGGATAGCTTGTAGGAGTGAAAAGTGAGTTTTCAAGTGTCAAATTGAGTGACAACAGGGTTCTCTAAGTTTTCTAAAGTCTAGAGGGTCCTAAGGGTCATTAGAATGTAAGGGAAAAGTGTGAGGACGAAATTAGAAGAAAATTATTTTACTGATGACGTTGAGCGCCCAAATTGGCGTTGAGCGTATGAATATGCAAAAGTTGCGCTCAGGGTGTTGATGTTCCATAGCGTTATTCCTAGGCGCTCGGGCGCTACTAGGCGACGCTACACCAGTTTTGGATGGTTTTCGGGGTTCCAAGTGTTCATTTTGGACGATCTTTATGTTGTTTTGGGGGTTTTGGACCCTTCCGGAGCTATTGGTGAGGGTTTCAAAGTTGTTTTCCTTGCCTAAATATAAGTATCAAGATGCCATGAATAAATTGTGTTATTGGGTGATTTTTTATGACTTGTATGAGTGTTTCTATTTCTTTAATGTATGATCAGTAGTCTCATGTATTGGTATACTATGTGAATGTGAAGTGATATCATTGGTTTCAAGGTTGGAAAGGTTGGTTCCGAGGTGGAACTTCTTGGTGTGGTTCACGTGTGTTAGAATGAATGCAGGTAGCTCAGTTTTGGGAGTTTTCCTTACACTCTAATGGTCATACATTCTCATATAGAGAGGTTTGACGCATGTGGTGAGAGTAGTAGGAGGTCTTAGTCTAGGTGCTTCTAGTATGGCCTTTGACGCGGTACAGACTAACCTTGTGATATGTGGTAGGGTGAAACTCAATTGGCAAGGGCTTTGCAAAGCAGTAGTGGCCACCACAAGTACATAACTCGTCATAACTCGACATTCATTCTAAGTCTAGACAGTCAGTCTAGGTCTTTTTACATTAAGATGTTTGAGTTGATCTATGTTATCTATATGATTATTATGCGAGATATTTCAATTGAGATGATGTAATGTTTTGAATCTAGCTTACCCTGTTGTTTTGTTTGTGTTGTTGTTATGTTTCCTTTGTTTGGTTTGGCGACGATCATCTGGTGGGTGTGAGCAGAGGGTGATGATTTGTCAGTGGAGCAAGCTATTGGGGGAGATGTTTCTAATGCTTTGTTGCAGTAGTAGTGGATTTATATGTTTTTAGCTTTGTTCTATTTTGTGGTTGAGATGATCATTCTTGTATATAGTTTTGTATAACTATGTTGTATATAAAGTTTTAAATTTATGGTTATTTTGGATAACTGTAAATTAAACTTTATAATCCTTCTTCTAACTGATCTTTTATATTAAACGTGTGATGATTATTATATAGTTTATGCTATATTTTGGGATGTTACATTTTGAATGAAATAGTATATATATATATATATATATATATATATTTCTTTTTTCTTGAGCTTGAATGTGGGTCTTGTTTTGAGCTTCGATCTAGTAGTCACTACAAAAATATTATATTTTAATAGGGGATATTTTTCTGCGGTTATTGAAATCCCAAGTAATTCTGGCGGTTTATAAGCAGAAACCGCCCCAACACTTATTTATTTTTTTAAAATAATTTTTCGAGCTAATCACTATGAACCCAGTTCCTCTTCATTCTTCTTCTTTAGTTTAGAAGTTTACTTTTCCTTTTTATCTTCTCCCAAACCCTCTCAATCCTATAAACTTCCCGCAAAACCCTAGATTCCACCGATCCCAATTTTTCAGGCTCTGTAAAGCATTCGCGTCCAACCCGCGGGTCCAGATCCTCCTTGTCCTCCTCCACATGACTGACGCACCGCTCGTCGTCACAGTAGAAGCACAAGCGCAGCACAGCGCGGTGCTTAGAGAGCTTGAACGCAGCGCCGTCGAAGAAGAGGTTTTTCTGGCGGTGGGTGACGACGTGGAAGGGGGAGAGCAAGCTGGTGACACGACAGTGGGCGTTGGCGAGGCGCAGCTTCACTTTGACCTCCATTGGGGAAGAAATGTGGGAGACTGAGGCTAGGGTTTTACGAGGAGAGGCCGATACGATGCACCTTGGAAGCGGGATCTTCACCGCCGCGATCTAGCTGACGGAGGAGAGAAGTGGTGCCAGCAGGGGCGGTAGTGGTGACGGAAGCGTTGCGTCGGCGAGCTTCCTCGAGTTCTTCTTTTTCTTCGATCTTGACTTCGATTTTTGTTGGCTTTCTTCTCAGCATTTTCTAACTTGCAAATCGCTCTTTCGCATGGTAATAATAATAACAATATGTTTTATTAATCGTCGATACTCTGGTCGGGTCTGTCATGGTAATAATAATAACAATAATTTTGAAGAAAAGGTTCTAACAATATGTTTTATATTTTTAAAACCATTTTTGTTGTTAGTTATAGGATTCGTTTTCAATAGTTTGGAACTTTACTTTTCCTTTTCATCTTCTCACAAAGTAGCTATTGAGTATCATATACATAATTGCCTAACTGAACAAGAAAAAATGAGATTGGTATGCTTGACACACTTGGCACCCTGTAAAAACTAAAAGGGATGATAAAAAAAGGTTGTATTATATTCACTCGATGGTGCTTTTGGCTTTCAAGATTCTGTGTATAATGTCTTATACGTAGTAAATACCTGCATGTGTTCTGATGAGAATGCAAAATGATTTATGTTGGAGAAGAAAAATTTCTAATTGGCTAACGAGCTAATAATCCAGGAAAAGTCGTTGCATAATGTAATGAAGGAAATTAGTATGGTCTTTTTATCAATATATTTTTTGACACAGTTAAATAGTCTTAATTATCTACAGCACTGTCTGTTTATCCCTTGGTCATTTGTGTTAACTATTTGGTGTTTTTGTCATTCAGATTACCTAAGAAAGATCATCGTGCAGGGAAGATCTTCTAAGTCTACCAAGGTTGGAGATATTATGACTAAGGAGGTATGTGTATTATGGTACTTCTTGTGTTTACTTCACCTTGGAGAAATATTTTATTATATCTGTTAACTTGTAGAGAGAGCTTTTGAGAAATAAACTACTGTTTTTCCAAAATTAAGCTTGTCAAACATATTGTTCTTCTATAGGCTATGCAACTGATGACTGGTATGTATGAGCTTTGAAACATTGTTTTAAGCTGTCAACTAATAAAAAAAATCATCCTTGGTATGACTTCTGAGATAGTTATTATTGCAAGTATGTTTTTGGCTTGTTCTAGCTACATTATCACTTTTTACTCTTATTGGAAATGCAATCAATGCAAAGAGGAGATCCATCCTGGATTGGTTACATCTACGCCTTCTTTATATTTGTTGGAGTGGTATGGCTTCTGTCTATCATAGCTTCGAGAGTTTTGGTCCAATGTAAAACATGTTTTAAGTGTTTTACATTATATAAGCAGCCATGAGTACATACTTCACAAAGATCTTGACCAAAACAGAGAAGCTTCGTTTAGTATGTGCTCTATAGCCTGCCTCGGAAAAATTAAATGTACTATTTATTCACACCAAAGGGAAATTACCCTTACAGCTGGTGTTCGTTCTGAAGCACAGTATTTTCAGAATGATATGCGTGTTGGTTTTCGGCTTAGATCAACTTTGGTATGACGTCTCTTTCTATTTAGAGCTCATATATCATATTCATCCAATTTAGACAACCCTCAATAAACTGGTTTATCCAAAAGTATTTATTGTTTTATCTATCAACACAGTTTATATGATGTGACCTTGTCTGATTATAGGTGGCTGCTATATTTAGAAAATCCTTTAGGCTAACTAATGATGGTCGAAAGAAGTGCACATCTGGGAAGCTTATGAATATGATAAAAATAGATGCCAATGTTTTAGAAGCCATTTTTCGTGTAGGTAAACTAAATTGTCTTTGCTTGGAACTAACATTTTCATCCATGAATTAATGGTTCTTTATTTTCTCCTCTGATTTTCTCTCAGATTTGTTATACTGCGCTGGCTGATGACAGTGATATGCTGGCTAGTCTTCTATATATTTACCTTATCATCTTTACAATAAAATCGTTTACAGTGGTGGCAGAGATCTTTCAATGAGTGCAGTTTTGCATAAAAGATTAATTGAATTTTATGTAATGTCCCTTTATTGTGCCTCCTAATTGTTTTATATGTGTATACTTGACAGACTTGCAAACAAGAGAGAGTGCTTTGCTCTGTACTGAGGAAAATCCTATTCTTCAATTGGCTTTGCATGATGATAACATATGGGTTACATCAACGGACTCTTCCTAAATGACGTAAGAGATACTCCCTTCCTAAATGACGTAAGAGGATTAATTGAAGAAATAGATTAGCAAAATTACTATAAATTTAGGCAAATGTGAGAAATCTGAGAACTTTTAGAATATTGTGATTTTATTTATTTATTTATTGGTATTTTAACTTTTTGGTATACTGTAAATGTTGAATACTCCTTATTTTCATACTTCATCTTTTGTTTCATATTTCCATTTTATATTTCTAATGCATTCTTCTTATGAAAATTTTTATGCAGACCATTTAGGATTTCTTAGCCTTGGGATCAGCATATTAGTTAATCCGGGTAAAGATCTAAAAGTGGCTACTTTTGTTATTTGATTTTTTATTTTTATTATCACTACAATAATAATACATTTCCATGTCCAATCATAACCTAAAGGACTGAATGTTAACTTTCTATATTTTTATGAAGTACTTAATTTTATTTTTTCTGTTAACTTTCTAAATTAGTATAATGTGACAGTCTTCAAAGAGTATATGATTCCTGTGTAATAAAATATTTAAGAAAGAAAAGGGTTTTCAATTTTATTTATTTACCTTCTCTGTATATTCTCACGAGAGGAATATGCAAGATCTGTTCCTTTGCTTTTTGCACTAAAAACTGTTTTTTGGCAATTATAAATACATGTTAAAGCTGCTGCCTCCTCAAAAATATTAATTATTAAAGAATTTTGTATGTCTTTATTCTATAATAATATATACTTTTCAAATCTGCATCTCTTATTAAGTAGCAGGCTTGTACGTGAACTTCCCTCCAAGTTGATTTGCATGCTTCACAATGTGGCGTTGCATGTACGTGAACTTCCCACATGTGACTTACTGATTCGAGACAATGTTAGTTTGTCTGATTTAATACATTATATGGTTTTGTTGTGTATTTTTTCCAGGCTGATCCTGAAACTGATGAGGTCTATGCACAAATGACATTTCCGTTTTCTGTTTATCCTTTGGAGCTAGAGCTATAATAATCAGAAGAAGTTTGCATGCTGACCATAACGGTGTTTGTTTGATAGGATTATTCAATGCTCAGGAGCTTGTAGCCAAGGATTTGCATGATAATACATGGCCATTTAGACATATTTATAGTGTGTAATTGATTTTTACAGAGTTTGAATGCTAATTGCTAAACTTGGTTGCACATGGGCTACAGGACAACCAAAGAGGCATTTATTAACTACTGGTTGGAGTGTATTTGTCAGCACAATGGAAATGTCGAGGTTGCCCTTTTGGCAATAATTTTATTTTTTAAAAAAAAAACTGATTTTCCGGCGGTTTTAACCCCGGTAATTACCGGCGGTTTTAACCCCGATAATTACCGGCGGTTTCCAAAACTCCGGTAATTCCGGCGGTTTCAAAACTTGACAGTAATTGTGACGTCATCTTTCCCAATGGTTTATGTAACCGCGGGAAACGTATTTAGAGGGGGTTAAAACCCCCGGTAACGTAGAAAAAAACCCCTGGTAAAATTGGGTTTTTTTGTAGTGAGTGTAGATTTGGACATATAAAAGATCAGCTTTGTGTTTGACACCTAAATAATACAATAATACTATTTTAAATTAATTTGTTCAATCGTACAAGAATAAATTTGAAGAAACATTCTTATTTTATAAGTAGTCTTATTCCTTTTAACAATATGAGAATGTAGATTAATTTTTAACTTATTAAACAACTAAATAATATCAAGTAAAATTAGATTATTCAACTCATCAATATTTAGATATTTAGTGACTTATTTCAATTAATCCATTAATAAGATAAATACGGGTAAAATGGATCAATGGTCAACTTATTTGAAAAATAAAAATAGAAATTAAATTAATAAATTTAATGTTTTTTTAGAATTTAATGTTATTAGAAATTAAATTATATGTTGATTATTTTTAATATCAAACCTTTTAATATTAAAAGAAAATTAATATTGATTGGGAATTCAAGTTTAAATTTTATATTAAATAAAATAAAAAAGTTAAATAAAAATGAATATTTATAAATTTATTATCTTAAGATTTTTTTTAATAGTAAATAATAGTGATAAATTGATAACTAGACGAACTCAAATATAAAAAGTCTTTCTCATGAAATATTAGACAAATGTGCTGCATTTTCATGCACACCATTTGATAGATTTATATCTAATTAATGTTATTTCTCACTTTGATTCTTCCATAAATACCATGAATATTTTTTACAAAAGATTCATACTAAATTATCAAATGCTATGAAATCTTTAACTACCCTTGTCTACTTAAATTAATTTTAAAAATTAAAAATTTATATTTGTTTATTAGTTGGTCCACCAATGTACTTCTGTCTTGGATGAATCAAAGTTTCAATTCCAAGTAATTAATAAATAAGTCTAAAGCAACAATTTTTTTAATAACATAATGAGAGGTCAAACTAATCCTCTTTTCATCCTCCAATTTTAACCACCCGTTGTTTGCACAATATTTTAACTATACCGAAAAACTTACAGAAAGTATTAAAACGCTAAACTCACGCTACCTCGTAGATAATGCTGCTACTACTACACAAAAATATGACTTTATTAACATTGGAATGTTAGTAAATTTTAGATTTATTAAAAAGAAAAAAGAAAAGTATTAGAGAAGTTGTGAGATGAGTGAGGAAGAGCTCCCACTTCAAAGGACAGAAGAAAGAAGTAAGTAGTGATGAGCTAATCACTTTTGTGGGCACCTCTTTGATTAAAATGAGTTGTATATTGGGACTACATTTACCTCTAAATTACGACTTTGCATTCTTTTATGCTCCCCAACTAGTTTCCACTTCCCATATTGCCCTTGATCTTCCACTCAATTTATGCCCATATGCCAAATTCTTTGTCCAACCTTTGTCTTCTTCTTGCCTCCTATGAGGTAAACACATCAAGAAAAGGTCGCACCCAACCCGGTTATCACTCTTAGGGTAGAGCCATTTCTTGTCACCATTCATTTTACACATACATCAATTACTTTTCTCTATGGCTTTCTTTCTTCCAAGATCAGTGCGATCATACCCTATATATTAAGTTATTCACTTCTTTCTATTCTCCCTTCATTACATCAAAAATTATTCTGGGTTTCAACCAGTTAATAATATACTTTTAAAAACAATCTAAAACTAAAGTTCCACCTTAAACATATTAAATACATAATTTATATGTGTGTTTAATGAGTTAGAATCCTTATGAAAAGTATATGCCTTCTAGTAAGAAATTTACTTTTGACGAGAATTTTGGTTAAACTTTTTAATGAGAATGTGTAGATTAAAATGAAGATATGATAATGGGAATGTATTTGAATGCCTTTCAAATAATTTATCTTATTCTAGCAATCTACATGATAATTTACTTTTATAAAGAATTTAAACATTTTATAATAACATATATTATTTTGATAAAAAAATTAAAAATTTGAAGTATACTAAATTTATGAGAGTAATTTAATTACTTAAAATTTTATAAATTCAATTTTATAGGTAAGAATTTAGAATCATTCATATTTTATCCTTTTATATATTTATATATATATATATATATATATATATATATATTATTCGGTTTTACCTCGTATCATTAGTTAATTTTCAATTAAGACATCTTTGGTGTAGTCAAAGTCGAAATATCATTAAATTTTCTTTTATTGATGTGTCAACAAGAGATTTTTTCTCTCTCTTTATATTAAAATCGATCAAAAACATTTTCCTATCACCACTATTAATTTTTTTATAATATATATGTTTCGATTAACTTTAGTTAATTGATTTTTTATCAACATCATTAGTGATTTATAAATGATGTTAAACATAATATTTAGTAAAATTAATCAAGTTTTTGTCGACCAATATTGGTAAGATTATTTCCAATTGATGTCATTCAAGGGTTCGTTTTATCAATGTTAAAGAAACTATTTTTTAACCAAAGTTATTGAGAGGACTTTTTTTTTAACATTGTTGTGATTATTTATTCATATATGTAAGCTTGAATTATTTTTTTATTGGTTTTTCTAGAGTTTTCTCAACCTGAATAAAGTTTAATAGATCTTTAATGAATTTGATTAAGTATTACTGAACAAAAAATTACAAAACATGAATATACTTTATCGGTAAGATGATAGTTTTTAAATAAATCATGTGAGAGGCAAGTATTTCATCTGACAAACAATATAATAACTTATGATCTTTTGTTTTATCTGATAAGCAGAGTTTTGATTAGAGGATATGCACACACAATTATATACTAACATTGTTCTTCATGAATTATTTTATGTTTATTTTGTATTGTAGATAATGTTTTCATCTTCACATCTACTAATAAGATTTCATAAGTCAACATCATATATATTATTTGAAGGACGAACTAAAACTCATATGCATCAATAACACTCTTTGTCAAACCTTGAAATATTATATGTTGTGTGTGACATACTCCTTTACTCTAAATTTGAAAAAAAAAATTCTTTGACTTAATCTTGTAAGTAATTTCACTTATTAATATGTTGCTTAAAGAAAATATAAACATTTAATGATGCATGAAATACATTTAATGCATCTACATCTATGTGTAGACAAACATAATCTTGAAGATGAAGACTTGAAGTGAAGCTTCTCAATAGATAAAAAAGGATATACGATAATTCTTTTCTCAATTCTCTGTATGAAGTAATCTTCCAAGTTGAAGATCAAGCATATTAGATTAAGAGTTGTCAAAATATTGTTTATATGTTTGCTAAAAGGTTTTTGTGCCCTAAACTTCACAAGAACACAATCTATGTTTAATTTAGTATATTAGAAGAGTGTATAAACCTTGTATCTATAAAAAGTCATTAAGTCTCTCTTTATGAGTCAAACCCTATGGTCCTTTAGATCATATTTCTTTATAAAATTCTTTTAGCCAAGAGTAGTTGCATCCCAAAAAATCACTTTAGGTTATTAACCACGACGAATGATTAAGTGTTCAAACAATATTCATATTATCTAACTAAGAGTGACAGAGTTCAAGAATAATACTTTCTTATAACTTTACAGTGTTAATATGTCTAATGGAAAATATCATATATACTTTCTTGGACATAGTATGTTTTTCCAAACAAACCATATAAAAATCTCTTATATAAAATTCTTTCTAGTTATAAGTATGTTTAAATTGCATGCTATGAAACTCTCATAACAAAAGAATGAGAGTTTTTAAAAACTAAAACTTTAGAAACAATTTTTGACATATCATTTAACATGTAAAGAAGTTACATCCATTATTACTCATTAGATGCAATATTGAGAAATTTTCAAAAAGTTAAATACACAATTTAACCTTTTATTTTTGTGTTTCCGACACAATAACATTATTTTTCGAAAGATAAAACCATATTATTTTATTAAAACCATTGGTGATTATTTTTTTTATTAATGTTGTACAAATATTTTTTTGATCGATGTTATTAATGGTATTTGATGATATATTTTTTATATAGTAATTTGTATTTATTGATAGCTTGTAAATTAAATTCTCTTTCTAAAAAATATTTCAAGAATTAAATAATTTAAAATAAATCAATTCAAATTTAGTTTATTTAACTTTTTTAAAATATAAAATTCCCTTAAAATAACATAAGTTAATTTATTTTTATCCCTTTGCTGTTTTAGATTTCACAAACTTTGTTGTAAGACTTTAAACCACAAACTAAAGAGGTACACATTTATGAAGATAGAATATTGTAATTGGAGATTTTCTCGACCTAAGTTTGAATTGAGTTACACTTGTGAAGTTTGGTTTCAATATTGCTAATAAAACAAAGCATCTAATTTTCAATGCATACACGTTGAAGCCATTTTTGGTGGCCAAATAAGCACCTTTCAAACATACGCATTGCACATAAAGTTAAAAAACTAGGAGAGACCACAATATTAGGAAAGGGGAACAAAGAGAACAAGCTCTAATAGGTAAAGTGACAAATGACCTAAATTCTCCCACAGTGCTCCCATTGATTCATTGGAAGAATTAAATATTGGGAGAGGGAAGTGGGAAACACTCACATGCCTAGAGTTTAGTTTGCAAAATTAGGATGCGGAAGAGAAGAAAAGGTATTCATTCTAATTTCAATTTCAGAATTTAAAGCTTGTGTCACAATTTATGGTTCAAATATCTGAAAAAAATTGTTCATGCAAAGTGTTATTAACCTAATGTGAGAGGTTTATAAGTGTAAGAAAAGATTATCTAGAGTTGTTCTAATAGTACCTACTACTACTCTTTTGACTATGGGTCTTGCAATGGCAATTTTGATAAAGTACGGGGTATCTAATGCCATTCTGAGAAAAAAGCTTATGCTGATTGTTGAAATTTTGGTTCCATGCAGGGGTACTTTTGGAAACGAAAGTACAGCTAAACAAACAGACGCACGCACGCACACAGCTAACGACTTAGCGTGAAGAAGTTGTCTACTGCCATGGATGGATAGGGATGTGAACACAAAGCAAACGAAAGTTAACAAAGCCTCTCATTTCTGCTGAGTGGAACTATGCCTTTTCTGCACCCATTTATTGATATTGGTATTATATAAAACTGTTCAAAATATGCAATAACTTACTTTTTCTTGTGTCGATAATAAGCGTCTTAAAATAATGTATATATTCTTTTGACACTATTTTTTATTTTTTTATTATTATTACAATTATTTCATTATTTTATGAGTGGATAGTTTGGAATGAGATAATGCCCTGTAATAATATAGAAGACATTTGTGCTGTGCTACCGTATTCTTATCATTTCGCCTTGCCAAATTCTCCCATCTCAGCTCGATGAACTCGTCCTTTTAAGCCTTTTTAGCTTCTTTCTTTGAGTTTAGTTGTTGCCTAGCTATTTTTTTACAGTGTGCGGTTCTAAGTAATAGGAAATCTCTCCAACACATTCACGTGCTTGTGTTGTTCTTGTTTGGTTCTAGGGCCATGAAGTGCAAGCTAGAGCTTCTTTGCTGAGTGATAGTGAAAATCGAATCTTTTGTAGGTTTAGTTTTGGCCCTTCCTTTTTGTTCTGCGTCTTGGTTGGTAGCTGCTGCTAGCTGACAAGATAATAAGGAGTATCAATTTCTGTTTAGAATTAGAAACCCAGAATCTTGTGATTCTTTTATTCTTTAAAGGGTATTTGAATTTTCTTATCTGCCTCAAAATTTCAGTGTTCATTTGCATTTCTGAATTTTAAGCTATTGGGGTGGATAAGACAGCATCTTATCAAGGTCACATCCCTTATTTTTATTATTATTATATCCATTTTATTTTTTCTTCCCCTTCAACCTTCTTGTTTTTAGGAATTGGGTTTGTGCTGTAGTTCTTCAAAATCTTGAATTTCCTTCAGTCACAAGCCTAAAAAGCTTTTAGTGAATAGGGGTGCATGTGTGTTAGCCTTGAGGGGATTCTGTGGATTTGACAGCGGTTCTCTCCTCTCACACAAGCCTACCTGGAATCAGCTAGAGTTGACGCCCACAACCTCTTGGAACTGTGTCTTTTTTACTTGTGTTGGTTACTGTTGTGGATGAGTTTGCTCCATGTAGTTGGGTTTGGTCTAAAAGTGGGGCATCTACTTTTGGTGCTATGTTGCTGGCTTGTGTCTGTCCTTTACCTTAACTGGTTTATTAGCAGTGGAATTATGGACACCAAGATGGGGTTTCCAGGTGGTGGTGGGGGTGGAAAGATGTGGCACAAATGGTGGGAGAAGATCTCTGGGCAGGGTTGCAAAATCCACCAACAGTACTACCAGTATATTGGCTCTAAGAAAGTGAAGAGAGCATTGTGGAGGAAGCTTTTGCTGACATGGGTGGTGGGTTGGATTATAGTATCTTTGTGGATCTTGCGCTACTTGAGCTTGCAAGGTATTGAGAAGAGGAAAGAAACTCTGGCAAGCTTGTGTGATGAAAGGGCTAGGATGCTTCAGGATCAGTTCAACGTCAGTATGAACCATATCCAAGCCATGTCAATTCTGATCTCCACCTTTCACCATGCGAAGAACCCCTCAGCCATCGATCAGGTACTACTCTTTATTTTGCTCTTGCAAATCAGGACCTAATTCCTCACCTATTACTTTTGTTCTCGTTTATTATGCTTCAAGAAGATATGTTAGCATAATTTTTATACACACGGGGTTATGAGGAGTTGTTCCATTGTCATTAGATACCGATTTATTTTGACCTATTGTCTCACCTCTGCTAATCAATCCAACTTCCAAAACTTGCAGAAAACTTTTGCAAGGTACACAGAAAGAACAGCTTTTGAGAGGCCTCTTACAAGCGGTGTTGCATATGCTGTAAGGGTGCTCCATTCTGAAAGGGAACAGTTTGAAAAGCAACAAGGTTGGACTATCAAGAGGATGGATACTCTAGAGCAGAACCCGGTTCATAAGGATGATTACGCCCCAGAGGCATTGGAGCCATCCCCCGTCCAGGAAGAATATGCTCCTGTCATCTTTGCACAAGATACAATTGCACATGTGATTTCTGTTAATGTGCTCTCTGGAAAGGTAGGTTTCTTATATTTGTCAAATTTTAGGTGGAGCTCATCTGATCCATATATAGTGATTTTTGAAAATGCTATGGCAATTGACTTGGTTGTTCTGATGATAATTTTAATCCATTTATTCTAAGGTCTTTATTCCTGGTTGTACGGTTTTTGACTGCTCTACTAGTGATCATTCACTATGTTATGTAAGAAAACTTTTGAAGAAAAACTATGTATGCTCCTGATTATTGTTTTTGTATCCTTATTCTTCATTTCTCTTGGCTGTCCTGATGGGGACTGCTCCTAATGGAGAATAGCATACGTGGATAGTCTCTAATTTGATGAATATCACAAAGCTGAGTTGACACACGTTGTTCCTGTTCCATACCTGAAATCTATTGCAACTTTTTTGAGTTATGGTTATCTCAGTTATTCACCTGTTTGTCAACAGGAAGACCGTGAAAATGTGCTGCGTGCAAGAGAATCAGGCAAAGGGGTTTTAACTGCACCCTTCAGGCTGCTCAAAACAAATCGTCTGGGGGTTATCCTGACATTTGCCGTCTACAAGAGAGATCTTCCATCAAATGCAACCCCAAATGAAAGAATTCAAGCAACTGATGGGTGTGCCAAAGCATTTAATATTTTTGCATGAATTTCATTCATTTTTCTCTTGTCATTTTTGTAATCAATCATATAATTTAAAGTATTCCCTTTTGGTCATTGAAATCTCTGTAGTAACTAGTCTACTGAGTAATTAATCACTGTATTTAAATTTTCAGGGAGAATATTCATGAACTCTATTAATGTAAGGGTGAACAATTATTGGCTCTTGTGATAATTAGAACTTTTTAAAGTAACAAATATACTTTTAAATTCAATAAAGCTGATATGAAAAACAGAAAAAAGATTATGAACACAATTAAAATGATAGCATTTTTATGTCTTCACTGCTGCTTGCTGGCAGGTATCTTGGGGGAGTCTTTGATGTTGAGTCATTGGTGGAGAAACTGCTTCAGCAACTTGCTAGCAAGCAAACCGTAATTGTTAATGTGTATGATACTACAAATCATACTCATCCAATTGCCATGTATGGTTCAAGTGAATCAGGGGATGAGTTCTATCATGTCAGCACTCTTAACTTCGGAGACCCTTTCAGGAAGCACGAGATGCACTGTAGGTAAGAGTAATGCTATAGAAAGAGTCTAACATCTCCGTCATCTTTATTGCTCAATGTAGTTTGTATGAACAACGGTGCCACCTTGAAATAGGTAGAAAATATATTAAATACAAGGTATATTAATGTCATATGAATTAATAATTCACAGTATTGTGCTGTGGTTTTTGCTGCTAGTTGTACTTAGTTTAGAGTTATTTTATCTGAAGTTGTCACTTTTTTGGGTGCATCATTTCAAATGACTTGTATAAATACATTACAACGATTAAAATGTGCAAGATGTCAAAAGACTTGAACGATTCATGAAATTTAAGTTTGATGCTATCACAGGTTCAAGCAGAAACCACCATGGCCATGGTTGGCAATAACTACGTCATTTGGCATTCTCGTTATTGCATTGCTTGTCGGATATATTTTCCATGCCACTGTGAAGCATATTGCCAAAGTAGAAGATGATTGCCGTGAGATGATGGAACTTCGGGAACGAGCTGTGGCAGCTGATATTGCAAAATCCCAGGTACGTAACTGTTTTTAAAATACACTATTTCCTTGTTTTGGCTTAATTGACTTTGATCATGTGGGCTTAATCAACTATTACTGCAGTTTCTTGCTACTGTTTCCCATGAGATCAGAACACCAATGAACGGTGTTTTAGGTGAGTTGTATTCTATGTTTTAGTCTGCAATATCCAATATTTAACTATAAACATTTCACAAAAAACGAAGAGCTTGTTCAGCCATGACCGTGCTCTAAATATGAATTTCAGGGATGTTGCATATGCTTATGGACACAGATCTAGATGTAACCCAACAGGAATACGTCAGGACAGCACAAGAAAGTGGAAAGGCTCTGGTGTCACTAATAAACGAGGTTTTGGATCAGGCTAAGATTGAATTTGGTAAGCTAGAGCTTGAGGCTGTGCTCTTTGACATACGGGCAATTTTGGATGATGTTTTGTCACTATTTTCTGAGAAGTCTCAAGGAAAAGGAGTAGAGGTAATAAATTTCTTTCCTACTGTTGCCTTTTTATCATATGATTGGATTTCCAAAATGTGTGTAGTCTAATTATAGTTAATAGCTTTCTGTAATTTTTTTTGGGAAGCACAGTTGGCAGTTTATGTGTCAGATCAGGTTCCAGAATTTCTAATAGGTGATCCAGGAAGATTTCGACAAATAATTACCAATCTCATGGGTAACTCAATTAAGGTAAGTTTATAGGTAGAGAGAGAAACATTATGCATAACTGAAGTTAGTCTGGTACCCTAGTGTATCATGAAAGTCATTTAGCGATCTTACCTTGTGCTATATCCTTGCCTTATAGGCAGGCTACAGTTGTTACAGTCTCATGAAAAAAATCTTCTATTAGTGTTCTAGCAGACCATGACTATTAGTGGAGCAAAAATTGTTGTGTATTTCTTGAAAGTATCATCAAAACTGATTCTGAAATTGTTTTGTAGTTCACTGACAAAGGACATATTTTTGTCACTATCCATCTTGTTGAAGAGGTTGTCCATTCAATAGAGGTTGACAAAGAATCCAACTCAGAAAATACATTGAGTGGCTCCGTTGTAGCTGATAGTCGCAAGAGCTGGGAAGGATTCAGGGCTTTCAGTCAAGAGGGACCTCTTGGTTCCTTTTCGTCCCTCTCGAATGATCTTGTCAATTTGATTGTATCTGTTGAGGATACAGGTGAAGGCATTCCTCTTGAATCTCAGCCCCGCATCTTCACCCCATTCATGCAGGTAGGTCCATCCATTTCCAGAAAGCATGGAGGAACAGGTATTGGTTTAAGCATTAGCAAGTGTTTGGTTGGTCTCATGAATGGAGAAATTGGATTTGTGAGCATACCCAAGGTTGGATCCACATTCACTTTTACTGCCATATTCACCAATGGTATCCGCAGTTCAAACGAGTGTAAAATTCAGCAAACAAACAACCAACCTCGGTCTGCATCATCAGAATTTGAGGGGATGACTGCATTAATTATTGACCCAAGACCTGTTAGAGCAAAAGTGTCAAGATATCACATCCAACGGCTTGGCATTCATGTTGAGATGGTTTCTGATTTAAACCAAGGTTTGCTAACCATAAGCAATGGAAATATAGTTATTAATATGGTCTTGATTGAGCAGGAGGTTTGGGATAGGGATTTAGGCTTGTCATCTCACTTTGTCAATAATACAAGGAAAATTGATCATGGGGTTCCCCCAAAGCTGTTCATTCTTGTTAATTCTAGTAGTTCTTTTAAAGCGATTGTAAACTTGGGTGCTGATAATCCTACTGTCATTACTAAACCTCTTAGAGCAAGTATGCTTGCTGCCTCACTACAACGATCCATGGGTGTCCAAAACAAGGGAGCTCCCCGAAATAGAGAGCTCCAAAGTTTGTCTCTTCGCCATCTTCTTTGTGGCAGGAAAATTCTAATAGTAGATGACAATGCTGTGAACCGTGCTGTAGCAGCTGGTGCATTGAAAAAGTATGGAGCAGACGTGGTTTGTGTTAGCAGTGGGAAAGATGCCATCTCTTCCCTGAAGCCACCCCATCAGTTTGATGCCTGTTTCATGGATATTCAAATGCCAGAAATGGACGGGTATGTATGCAACTGAAATACATTCTTTATGATTCTGATAGTTTGTCAGTTGGACTAAAAACATAGAACAGAGTTTTTAATTCTTTTTTATATATCTCAAAGATAATTGCAATATTTACTGAACAGTTTACATCAAAGGAAAACATTTTTCGTTACCAAATTGTAAAACAAACTAATGTATATTGGCACACAAGGTTTTTGGAGTCTAACATGCCACTGCAATATTATAATTCATTTGACATTTTCTGTAAAAAGGCCATTTAGTGAGGTCAGGTACACAGATCAAATGATGCCATTGAGCTTGGTTGAAAACAAAAATTCTTAGGGATATTATTTACCGTTAAACCTCTTGCAATAATTTCCTTTAATGTGCTTCTAGACCTCCCTCAATCCTTTTTTTAAAGGACCAAAAAACATGTAATTTACTCTCCACATTGTCATTTTCTTCAGTCTACCAATATCTCCCTGCATACAAGAATTCAGTATCTTGTTCTTTCTTACGCAGTCTCAATACTAGGGTACTCATTTTTGTTATTCCCACTTTTTTTCTCTTGATGTCCTTTTAAAAATAACCTTTTCTACCATATAGTATATTGATCATATAATAGTAGGCTGAAACTTCTTTTCAAACTTGGTTAGCACATTGCAGTCGTAAAGAACCCTCAGAATTGCAGTCCTAAATAACCCTCAGAGGGCATTTGGTACCAGAGAATAAACCACTGCATTCGCTTTCCAATCCTTGACCACAATAATGGCCACAATCATTTCCCCCCACTCTCTATATACCGAAATATAAATTTAGTAGTGTCTAATTCCTTTATTTATTCTTCAACCCGTACGTGATTCGAATTCTTCTGCAAATCATAATGTCCACCATCTTTGAAGACTTATCCTATAATGTTCCAATATTCCAAGCATGAAGTCTAATCAGGCACGGTAAGAGTTGCTTTTACCCACATTTGTCAAGAAAAATGTGAGAACTCTTGCTTATTGAACATTACATTTGAGAGTTTGATTTAGCAGACGTAGCTCATTTGACATTGTAGTCAAGTCATAGAAAGTGATATTTTCAAGTGATGACCTAGCATCGATAACCTATAGTTAGTGATCTGTGTTTTAACTTTCAACAAATTTCATGTGGGTTGTCAAGGGCCAAACACAACTCTCCTTAGTCCGGGTTTGGGAGCCATGAACTCATAATGGAGTTAATTCATTTGACAGTTTAAATAAAAATTATTTGAAGTATTAATTTAATCTATTTTCTATTTCTAAATCCTTATCATCGTGTTACAATATGTTAATGACAATTCTTTTCAAACAGTTTTGTAGCAACAAAGCAAATTAGGGAGATGGAGCAAAGTGTGAACAGAGAAGCATCAATGGATGAGAATGTTAGAAATTGGCATGTACCGATTTTAGCCATGACTGCAGATGTGATACAGGCTACACATGAAAAATGCCTAGGGGGTGGCATGGATGGGTACGTTTCAAAACCATTTGAAGCTGAACAGCTCTATAGAGAAGTCTCACGGTTTTTCCAGTCATCTTGAACAGAAAAATACAGTGCTGATCTAAACCAGAGGATTATTGATAATGGAAGCATAGCTGTCTGTACTCAAGGACACTCTGAAGTGGATAAATAGGTTCAGAAGTCTCTTGAGAGTACATTCTCTATTTAACAGCCTGTGCATGTTTTAATACTTGACCTCAAAGTTTGGTGGTTGCTCATTAGATACCGAAGAATGTTATATTATCTCGTCTGAAAGAAAAGGAAAATGAAACAAAGCGGGGAAAATATTTTAGAAGTTCAGAAATGGTTCATTCTACCTTTTTGACCTATTTTGTTGTTATTTCTGCTGTGTTTTAAGTTCCCCGGTTTAAAACATTGTTTTTGTGGCAGGGAGTGTACATAGGAGCCAAGTTTGATTGGTTGCAATTGAGTTGTAATTGGTTGTTAAGGGTAGTACCAAAACCCATTATTCTTCCATGTAAAGTCAGTCGAAACGATGGAGGCTGATTAGAAGACTAGGGTGTATTGTAATACGGTTCTAGAGTCTCATCCCTGTGTATGTAATAATACAACTTATAGTAATCTAGCCTAGGAACGTTACATTTTATGTGTATTGATGCATGTATCACAAGGGCTTGATTCAGGTGAAAGGAAGAAAATTAGCTTCTTGGCATCAAGGGGAGGAAGTGCACCATCAAATCTTTGTACATGACTTACAATAAAGATGGTGATTGATGTATCACAGCATCTTGCTTCCTTATGTTCTTAACCTTATGTTCCTTATACTGTAGCGTTTGAATGATCCACCATTTTTTTGGCTGATTTGTACAAGTTCCAATTCTGGATTTCCTTTGGCTCACTGCTTTGCTTTGCCTTAACATTTTGTGGATTGTCTTTCCCTTTATTTTCGATCTCAACAGTAAGTTTTAAAGCCCCATGGACGTTAGGTATATCACTCACTTGGTTTGCAGGTTACACTTTATTCGTTCTTCAGATTTATCACAAATTGTATTATTCTTGATCAAAGTTAACAGACAAGCCTTGTCCTTCTTGAACGAGAATCTAGATACTAGTTTACGAACACTTATCCTCTTTCAGTCATTCACAGGGAGAAGCACAATTGGGCAAAAACAGTGTTCTTTCTTTTTGGTCATTAACAATGTTTAGTTACAACTTTTTGGTGCTATATGTCTCCCAATTCCAGCTACACCGTCTGTTTATTGGTCAATCCAGATAACATATATCAAGTTTTGGATATGACTAAAAGGTAGTAAAAAACTAACTAGCCAAAAAGGAAAAGATTCTATGAAAAGCTTTCCTTGAGTTGAGTAAGATCAATAGGTTATGAACTGTGACTTGTGAGTGAATAGTTTTAACTTGTCATCGGAAAATTTTCATTCTTAGTGAAAAATAGCAACAAGTCACATGAAAAATAAAACAAAATTCCAAAAAGGAATACAAATTGTGAATCTGAATGACTAAAAAGTTGAAAAAGAACTGTAAAGTCAACGTAAATCGAAAATTAACACCTTCACAGTGAATGCAACATTCTGATGCCAATGCAGAATCGTTTGAGTTCGAAATTCGATAAACTAATGGTTAGAAAATAATTCAAGTCATTCGCATCTGCAGAAAGTTACTTGAGTACGTTTCACTGCAATAGAACTGATATTTACATTGACTTTTTCTCCAAATGATGCACGTTCCAGATACTTGATTCTACAATAATTAACACGCATACATCGATGAGCAAGTCAGAAGCTTTTCCTCTTTCCAGCAGAGACTCTGACAACAAAACACAAATTGTAAAAGTTGCATCCCTTGAACAAATATAGTACTAATTTCACCTCTAAATTGATTAAACTTTTTATTTAACCACTTCTTAAGGATTTGAATTTTGATGGGTGGTTCCTTGTTGCTGTGCTATGCAGCATTGACGATTGTTGAAGTATTGTTCGGAATTTGGTTTTTTGAAATCAGATGGCATGACAGATATGTAGCAATAATTGGATAATAATTATAAGGGCACTTGATTGTTGGGTGGACAAGACTGGAGACTTACACATTTCAGATATCGTATGTGGGGCTCACTGGTTCTGTCAATTTTGCAATAAATTTTTCCACCGGTTTAGTAAATACTTATTGGCCAGGAAATGGTTATTTCATTACCTGGAGCAACATGTGACGTCAACGTTGTACACGGGGCACTATGAAGGGAAACTTGTTCCAACACACATGAAAACGAAATACAGAAACAATTATCAATTCTTCAATGCTCAAATTCAAAACAAGGACTACAAAATCACGTGGTCTTACTTTTACTCTGTATTCCATGTCATGGGAGTTTTATATTATTCATTGAGCTTGAATCATCATATTGTTTCCACTGCACCTGTTTGAAAAGATATTATTATTATTCTTATTCTTATTATTATTATACATTTATTTTTTTCTTTAAGCTACATAATTTCTTATATTTGTAACTTTATTTTCTACTATATCATTGATATTGATATATGATTATTTATCAAGATCGATGATACAAGATAAATAAAATTGTTATTGTTCTTAGATGAAGGTAAAAGCATCGTTGGACAAGACGTGGAATGAATGAATTTGTTTTTTGATTTGTGAACTCTTTATGGTAAGTAAAAGTCCACTCAGAAGCCATAGATAAAATGAGGAAGCTTTCTTCTAGCACCACCACAACCTTTTCCTTGCACCTCCCCATTCCAAAAATACTCCTCCGATAAAAATTAAATGATGGTGGTTAAAGCTAATTTCCTGCGTTTCATCTCCTTTACACTTTTCAACTGCTTCATTAATCATACTACCACTCCCTGATTATATCTGCACCCTCACACCGGCCATTTTTTCATTTTCCTCTCATTCTCCTATCTCTTTGTGTAGTCCTCAAATGCGTTTGTGATGAAAGTTGATCCTATGATGGTTGTGGCGTTGAGCAGTTTCTCTTAAAATCTCAAATTAATTAATTTATTATTTATTTTATTTTTTTTAGTATTTTATTTGTTTATTATATTAGAATAATTTATTTATTAATTTTAATTTATTATAAATTTTATAGATGATTAGTTATGTGTATTTTTATTGTTTAATAATTATTTAGATTATTTTTATTAAATTTTTTATATTTTTAATTAATTACGGATTATGTTATTGAAAGTGAATATTATGTTATAGGTGAATATTGTTTAAAATGGAAGAATATCCTTATGTTATGGATTCTCAAGTATATTATAGCTTTATATCAAAATTTTCTTCTTTCATAACAAAAGTGGAAGAGGGAGATCTGACAAATAATTTTACCACGACTGAAATATTTTCTTCCCGTGATCACTTAATTGAATGAGTGAGAAGAATCACTCATGATCTAGGATTTGTGGTGGTTACTCTAAGATATGGCAAAGCTACTGGTGAAAGGAAGACGTTCGTCTTCCTTGGATATGAAAGAGGTGGGAAATATAGGAAATACAAACCCGATGTGGAGCCTAGTGTATACGAGACTCGAAAATATGGGGACTGATGGGTCTTGAAGGTCATGTGTGGATATCACAACCATAATTTGACTGAAACTTTAGTTGGTCACCCTTATGCAGCAGGTTAAAGCCAAGTGAATAGTCATTACTGGTTGATATGACTAAGATTAAAGTTACACTTGCAAATATTTTATTAACTCTGAAAGAAAATAATGATTGTAATGTCCCAACGATTAAACAAATCTACAATGCAAGTTATGCATATAAACGATCGTTGAGATGGTCGAGAACTGAACTACAACAACTTATGATGATGTTGGATCGTGATAACTACATTCATTGGAGCATGTGTGTTGATGAATCAAAGGTTGTTAGTGACCTCTTTTGGAAACATCCTGAAGTGGTGAAATTTTTAAATGCATTTCATATTGTATTGATGATGGATTTGACCTACAAAAAAACAAATATAGACTTCCCTTGCTTGAGATTGTCGGCGTGACATTTGTGGGGTTAACCTTTTCAGTCACATTTGCATTCTTATCAAGTGAAAGGAAAAATAATTTTACTTGGGCTCTGGAAAGACTTGGCTTTGATGAATGTCATTGCAAATGTATTCCTTGAGTCATATCAGATCTTGTGTCGCTTCCACATCCTGACAAATGTTAAAGTGAAATGCAAAATGTTAGTTGATTTTGTTGAAGCTTGGGATGTGGTGATGGAAGCATGGGAACATGTTATGGATTGTAAAGATTAGACCATGTTTGGTGACCATGTTATGGATTTTAGCCCAATAAAAAGAGCACAATCTGTTCTATCCTTTGAACCTTGAGCCTTAAACATGATATGAAAACCCTTTTTGAAAATATTTACCTTGAGTTAAGTTGAGAATATTTTGAATGGTATAGATAAAGGTTCAAGTTTGGGGTTGTTGGGAAATTTGAAAAAGGAAAATAAAAAGTATAAGCATTGAGCTAAGTGTTGAGCAATTGAAAAGAAAAAAAGAAGAAAAAAAAAGAGAAAAAAAAGAAAAGAGAATGAAAAGAAAGAAAAACTCAATGAAAGGTGTTGAAAATGATATGGCTTAGTTTCTCACACCAAGAGGGGGGTGAATTGGTCAAACTTAAAATCAGAGTCTTTTAAAAATCTTTGTCGCAAAAGGATGATCTTTCAAAACTTTCTTGAAACGCAAGGAATAAGATTTTTCAAATGCAGCGGAATATAGTTGACTATGTAAAAAATAAAATCGACTTTGAAAGTAAAAGTGGAGGGATAGAGAAATCAAATGCAGGTTTTTATACTGGTTCGGCCAATCTGCCTACATCCAGTGTCCTTCCAATCCAGGAAGCAAATGCATTATAATGATCAAGGTTTTTATAATAAGGCTTTTATAACGACCTCCACGTCAAAAATATAAAACATCTCTCTAACCCTCTAATCAAAATATAGGCATATACAAACAAAGAACAACAACAAGATGTCCCCTCTCTTGCAGTCTTCAACTTCGAACAATCCTAAAAGTCCAGAACGCCGCACATCCTCTTTCTGTAGTCACAATATGGCAACAACAATATTTACAAGATTGAGAGAAAAACTGATCACGAAAACAGACACCTCAAGTGCAGGTTGATCAGACAGTTAAAGCGCACAATATGATCAAAAGACAGAATAACCCCTGTTAATCAAAAGACAGAATAACCGAATTCCAAATCATGGAATTTTAACCCCTGTTAATAGCAATCGATTGATCCACAGTCGCAATCGACTTCATTGCTTTTCATTTGAGTTGAATCTCTAGTTGTTCATCCAAAAGCAATGTTCATGCAAAAACCTTTCAAGATCTTTTCCAGATCAAGCATTTTAGAATCATTGTAATACAAGAATTGTTAAAGGTATAATCTGTGTGTGGAAATGTATGAATGCAATGGTAATCAGTAAAGCAATCAATTTCATACATATCACAGTCGACTTCAATCAGATATAATCAGATTCAATCACAATATCAACACTAATCCAGTTAAAGTTAAAGATCTGATTTCATTAATTCTGAATCAAAATATTACAATCAGATTAACCAAAGATAATGGCTTATAAAGCCTACTACAAAGAAACACTAATAGCATTCAAGCAGGCAAACTAAACACCAAAAAACGACTATTTTAAACTTTCTTTTTATTCTTTTTCAAATAAGTCCTGAGGAGTGTTGAGACTTTGGCAAGTATACCAAATCGTTTCAAGTAATAAAACCGGTAAGACTGGATATCGTTTCCCAAGAGACTCATTTTACTAGACAATAATATAATTTCTAACTAACCTAGACTAAAGAATTCTTCCATAAATTGGGTTTTGGTGCAATTAAAGTAAATATAAAACATAAATGATAAAAGTGATCTTAGGTACTCAAACACTTTGAAATGGAAGGATTATAAATTATATGGAATGATATTGTTGGGGGTATGATTTCACCTACTTCACTCTTATGTATAGAAAATCACTTCCTCTTCATTAATATGTCAACGTCAATCTACTAATTTACTCAAACCCCAATCCTTTGGTTGAAAGAGCCTAGACTTCCTCATTAGATTCCAATCCCTTGGAAAACCTAACGATTATTTTCGCATTAAGAAATGAGATTTTAAGACAACCAAAGGTCCTAGTTCTATCCCTAGATACTATTTCCTTTAGGTGTTTAACCCAAGTCAAGATTTACCCAACATTTCCCAATATCAAGTAAACCCTAAAATCATGTCATGGGTAGCAACTTCACAACAAGCATTAAGAGAAGGAATTAAACACTAACAATCAATAAAAGAGGCATATATTCATTCAAAACAAAGTAGTTTACATAAGAGTTCAATGGCTACATCAATCCCCCAACAACAATGAAACTAGCTCTCCATGAATGGAAAACTCAAGCTTACAACAATGGTGGAAAGGTAAGAAGGAAGAAGACCTAAGGATGAAGAAGGACTGTTCCCACAGCTCCAAGCTCGCCTCCAAGAGCTCCAAATGAGAGAAATCGTGTTTGGGCAGCAAAAGATCCAAATCCCTACGCATTTCAGCCCTAAATAGACCAAATTTTCCACATCAACATCGTCACCCCTCAGCTGCACCTCAGCTGCAGCCCAGCCGTGGGGTGCCAGAGGGCTGGCGCTAAGTTGCACGCCAGCTGCACCCCAGCGGCAGCCTTCTAGAGAGTAGGGCGCTCAGCTGCACCTCAGCTGCACCCGAGCTACAGCAAATCAGGATGAATAGGGCTCAGCTGCATGCCTGCTACACCCCAGCTTCAGTATTTATCTTTGCTTAATATTTCCTCTTTTACAATTATTCTTGCTTATGTGGTTTTTTCATTCTTCGTTTTAGCTAACAAGCTTCATGTAAATGATCTAACAACCAAAAAATGGGGATTAGTGATGAAATTTAAATGAATTCAACTCATGATGTAGCTACTTATAAACTTAACAAATTTAGGCATAAAGAAGGTACAAAGCTAAGAAAGAGTTGACATTTTCTCTAAATTCAATACTGAAATCATGGTAAAATATGTCATTATCAACTCCCCCAAACTTAGAACCTTGTTTGTCCTCAAGCAAAAGGTATCTGGCTCTAACACAAAAACTATTTTCACAAACACAGCATAATCCACAACACTTGCTAAACTTGAAACGGCTAGAAATGTGTAACAGATTAACCTTCCACTGTGGTGCTCACAATACATTCAATCAGTCAAATGCCGCATTTTAAAAGAGATCAACAATCATGGCAGAATGCTTTACTGAATGATGTAGAACCAATCCTCACCCAAGGTAGTGTTTCACTCTAATGCACTGGTGTATGAAGATGTGTATCTATCACTCTACTATCACAATATTACACAAATCAACTTTGTCATTCGTTTCAACCAAATTAAACACATTCACAAGCAAGTCAACATCACAAGGACTTTCATTGGCTTGTATTGAGGCTGGGCTTAGAAAGAAACATGGTTTTTCTGGATAACAAAGCACCTTGAGCTAAGAGATTAAACAATTCAAATCATGCACATAAGTTTCTCTTTTGCTTCACTTAAATTACAACTACTTTCTGACTTATATCCCAACTTTATTTCATTCAATTCTTTTTCTTTATCTTTTTCTTTCTTCTTTTTCCTCATTTTTCTATTTTTCTCAATACACTCTTACAGAACAAACTCCCCCACACTTTAAACCATTCTCCTGTAGTACCAGTCATTGCTCTATTTAGCTCAAGGTAGGGAAATCAGGAAATTTTCATTAGACTTGAGGTTCAAAGAGGGAAGACACTTTTCATTAAGGTTGAAGGGGTTAATATTGGCTTATTTGGCTCAGAACATGTGAAAGAGGTAGAAGAGTAAGATAGACTTGATCATGTGTAACAAGCAAGAAAATCATTCAATTCAGAGAAACTTGGGCAAAGTCAATTGTGATCTAACATGATAGCATTCACGAGAAATTTAAGGCACAACATCTCACAGGATTAACTCAAGGTTCCACAAACATCATTAGGCAACTGCCCTGAATATTGATCGCAGTTAAAAAAAAAGCATTCTCAGACTGTTCATGATGAAAACAACCACAATTTGAACTCAACTGCACAATATCAAGCATCATTTCACATTCAAGCATCAATATCATGAATCAGCATAGTCTATCAAGCCATATAACTCAACTAAAACTTCCACAAACTCTCAATCAAATTTAAAAACAATCAAACAAAACATAAAAGCAAAATAAAAGGTCCTTTGAATGAACAGAGGAGTCTTCAACTCTACTCATGAAATACTATCATCGCTCGTATCAGATTCTTCCTCATTATCTGCATTATTTACACCAGCTGGTGCTCCACCTCCCCCTACAGAATTGGTTTGGTCTCCAAGCCAAGCAAAATAAAACTCATGGTTGGTGTTTGAAAAACAAGTTTGGAACCAAAATTAGCACAAAACCAGTGGTACAGAAGCATGAAGCATGATAAAACATATAAAACAAAAGGCTAGCAGCAAGCCCCACTGATAACAGAACCAAATTACAGAGAAAAAATGAGTGTTGTCCAGGTGCGTCATAGTTGGACTGCATAGGTTTTGCGCGGCTGAGCGCAGAGTGTTGTCCTGGTGCACCATAGTTGGGCTGCACAGGTTTTGTGCAGCTGAGCGCCATATGAGAAAAATGCAGAAAAAGCCCTCTGTTGGTGTAGTGCGCAGGTGCCGCGTAGGTGCAGCTGAGCGGTAGTCTGCAGAGTTTGTTTTTGCTGCATTTTGGGCTTTAAATCTTGGATTTTCGACATTTGCATGCATTCAATCTCTTTCAAACTAAATGATCATGGTTCTACTACTTAAAAACATCAAGAATGCACCATGAAAATAATCAAATGCATGAATCTAAAAGATGAATGATAATGCACCTAACTAAACATGTCAAGACCATGCTTTTACACAAAGCACATATCTAACTAATTCAAAACACATCATTGCACCCTAAATGTTCTAGAACATATCAAAACATACTCTTTCACAACAACACTCAATAATAACAACCATGCAACTAGAAACAACATATAAGTTAAAATGCAAACTAACATGCTCCAAAAGAACCTAATCAAACTAAAACACTCTAACTGAAATTCAAACAATCAAAACACACTCGAACAAAAAAATTACACACAAGAAAAGGTTAGAAAGCTGGGTTGCCTCCCAGTAAGCGCTTGTTTAACGTCATTAGCTTGACACTAATACGCTCAAGTTTGATTTTTGATGTTGGTGTGTTTCTTCCTTTCATGTCACCAACATAATCTCAATAATTTTCTTGTCACCAACTTGACTCTCCTAGAGTAGGGGGCCTCGATTTCAAGTACCCCATTTGCCTTTATCGCCTTGATAACCCATAACATGTTCTTGAGCTTCACTGGTTTGCCAGGTTTGGGTTAATTACTTTCTACAACAGGGTGTTGGTAAACAAGTTTCTCTTCTTTATCTCGATCCTCCTCCTTCACTTTTGGAGAGAAACAATTAAGGCTCTTTTTGGCCAACTTGGCAACTTGCCTTGGTAGACTAGCAACTGATAGAACTTCATTTGTTGCTTCAAGACTAGCCTGTTCCTCTTGACTTGGCTGCATAGCTTTGAAGACATTGAAAGTTACCTCTCTATCTTGGTCTTTTAATTTCAGTATTCCCTCTTCCATCTGAATGACAACCTTAGCTATCTTCATGAAAGGTCTACCAAGTATGAGTGGTATCTCAACATCTTCCTCCATTTCCATCACAACAAAATCCACCGGGAATTGAAGCTTATCAACTTTTACCACCACATCTTCTACCACAGCATAGGGATATTTGATGGACCTATCTGCCAACTGAAGCATCATTCTTGTTGGCTTGGCTTCAAGACTACCAATCTTTTTAAGTATAGATAGGGGCATTAAGTTGATGCTAGCCCCTAAATCAATAAGAGCTTTCCCTATATCATGGTTTCCAATGGTGCATGGAATGGTGAAACTCCCCGAATCTTTAAATTTTGGAGGGAGAGTCTTTTGCATGATGGCACTACAATTTCCCTGCACTTCAATTGTTTCCTCATCTAAATACTTCTTTTTCTTGCTGAGGAATTGCTTCATGTACTTTGCATAGGCGGGAATTTGTTGTAGTGCTTCGGTCAAGGGCATAATGATCTCAAGTTGGTTGACTATTTGCTTGAACCAAGCCAATTGTTTCTCCTTTTCTCTATTGGAAGGATTTTTCGGGAAAGGAAGATGTTTCACAATTTATTTTTCTTTTCGCTTTTTCTCTTTTTCTTTTCCTTTATTTTCTTCATCTCCACCAACAATCTCTTCTTCTATTTTTTTCTCTTCTTGATTCTCTTCTTCATTCTTTTCCTTTTCTTCTTTTTCTTCTTCTTTCCTTCCAACTTCTTTCCCACTTCTTGTGAATATAACATTACACTCTTCTTTGGGGTTGACTTGAGTATTTGCAAAGAATTGTCCCTTTTGTTGATTTGCCATTTGCTTAGCCAACTGACCGACTTGCACTTCCGAACTCTTTATAGATGCATCGATATTTTTCTGGTTTTGAATTGACTGCTGCATGAACATCTGCAATGTTTCTTCAAGTTTTGAAATCCGATCATTTTGAGATGGATAGTGTTGAGCAGGTTGGTAAGGATTTCTACTGCTTGAGGCTTCTTGAGTTTGCCTCCACCCTTGATTGGAAGGATTAGGGAAAGGGTTGTTGAAGAAGTTTTGTCGTCCTTGGTTCCCCATATAGTTGACTTCTTCATGTTGGGAACTACTAGGAACTTGACAATGACCATTAGGATGGTTATCTCCACAAAAATCACATCTCATCACCTGGTGATGCGGTTGAGCATGAGCTTGCATTGCTTGCAACTGCTGAAGTAGCTTGGTCATACTTTGGGTCAAGTGCTCCATTTGTTGGGCAAGAAGTTTGTTTTGTGCAAGTAGTGCATCCTGAGCATTAAGTTCATAAACTCCTCTTTTCTGTACTTGTGTTCTCTCATGTTGACTCCTCATGTCGGTAGATGCCATAGTTTCAATAACAGCAATGGCGTCATCAGCAGTTTTGAATAGAACCGAACCACTAAAGGATGCATCAAGTATCATCTTTGTATGAGGTTGCAACCCATTGCAGAAGGTTTGCACTTGCATCTCTAAGCTAAAGCCATGACTGGGACATTTCCTCAACAAAGCTTTGAATCTTTCCCAGGCTTCACATAGTGGTTCATCTACTCCTTGGAAAAAAAGTAGCAATTGCAGCCTTTATCTCTGTGCTCTTAGATGGTGGAAAGAAGCAAGTAAGAAATTTGTGTTCCACATCCTCCGAACTGGTCAAACTTTGATTAGGTTGTGATTGAAGCCAAGCATATGCTTTTCCATTCAGAGAAAATGGGAAGAGTCTCATATACAATGCTTCTTCCTCCTCCCCCGTTATACCCATAGAGCCACACAACTCATAGAAAGTGACCAAATGAGCATGAGGGTCTTCATTGTCCATGCCAGAAAATTGATTTTAACTGATTAGCTGGAGTAGAGCAGGCTTCATTTATGTAAGCTTGTCACTCATAGAGGGCCTCACAATGCTTGAGAAATTTCTCGGGCTAGTGTAAGCAATAGAGTCCCTTATGGTTCTCCGTGGAGGTGGTCCAGGTGGTCCTGTGCCAGCCATATCGTTCACAACAGAAGTATCAAGAAGATTAAAGGATTGATTATTGAAAGAGGTTCAAGATTCAAGGGCAATTTGTTGACTAATATCTCATCGTTTCCTTGTGTCACTATTGTTACGGGCTGTTTTCTCAATCTTAGGGTCAACAAGGAGTGGTTCAGATGACACAGTCCTCCTTGTACGGATATTTCTCTGCATACACTGGAGAACAACAAAACTCGAGCCATAAGTCAGCCCAAAAGTATAGAGATAGTAATTACAATAAAACAAAATTTATACACAAAAGAATAAACTCTAAATCGGTTAAAAATCACACAAAAGTCTAGTTTTAAACACCGAGTCCACGGCAACGGCGCCAAAAACTTGTTGAGACTTTGGCAAGTGTACCAAATCGTTTCAAGTAATAAAACCGGTAAGACCGGATATCGTTTCCCAAGAGACTCGTTTCACTAGACAATCATATAATTTCTAACTAACCTAGACTAAAGAATTCTTCCATAAATTGGGTTTTGGTGCAATTAAAGTAAATATGAAACATAAATGATAAAAGTGATCTTAGGTACTCAAACACTTTGAAACGGAAGGATTAGAAATGATATGGAATGATATTGTTGGGGGTATGATTTCACCTACTTCACTCTTATGTATAGAAAATCACTTCCTCTTCATTAATATGCCAATGTCAATCTACTAATTTACTCAAACCCCAATCCCTTGGTAGAAAGAACCTAGACTTCCTCATTAGATTCCAATCCCTTGGAAAACCTAACGATTATTTCCGCATTAAGAAATGAGATTTTAAGACAACCAAAGGTCCTAGTTATATCCCTAGATACTATTTCCTTTAGGTGTTTAACCCAAGTCAATATTTACCCAACATTTCCCAATATCAAGTAAACCCTAAAATCATGTCATGAATAGCAACTTCCCAACAAGCATTAAGAGAAGGAATTAAAAACTAACAATCAATAAAAGAGGCATATATTCATTTAAAACAAAGTAGTTTACATAAGAGTTCAGTGGCTACATCAATTCCCCAACAATAATGAAACTAGCTCTCCATCAATGGAGAGCTCAAGCTTACAACAATGGTGGAAAAGGAAGAAGGAAGAAGACCCAAGGATGAAGAAGGACTGTTCCCATAGCTCCAAGCTCACCTCCAAGAGCTCCAAATGAGAGAAATCATGTTTGGGCAGCAAAAGATCCAAATCCATACGCATTTCAGCCCTAAATAGACCAAATTTGCCACATCAGCATCGTCACCCCTCAAGTGCACCTCAGCTGCAGCCCAGCCGCGGCGTTCTAGAGGGCTGGCGGTCAACTGCACCTCAGCTGCACCCCAGCGGCAGCCTTCTAGAGAGCAGGGCGCTCAGTTGCACCTCAGCTGCACCCGAGCTACAACAAGTCAGGATGAATGGGGCTCAGTTGCACGCCAGCTGCACCCCAGCTTCAGCATTTATCTTTGCTCAATATTTCCTCTTTTACAATCATTCTTGCTTATGTGGTTTTTTTATTCTTCGGTTTAGCTAACAAGCTTCATGTAAATGATCTAACAACCAAAAATTGGGGATTAGTGATGAAATTTAAATAAATTCAACTCAAGATATAGCTACTTATAAACTTAACAAATTGAGGCATAAAGAAGGTACAAAGCTAAGAAAGAGTTGACATTTTCTCTAAATTCAATACTGAAATAATGGTAAAATATGTTATTATCACAATATAAACACTAATCCAGTTAAAGCTAAAGATCTGATTTCATTAATTCTGTATCAAAATATTACAATCAGATTAACCAAAGATAATGGCTTATAAAGCCTACTACAAAGAAAAACTAAAAGCATTCAAGCAGGCAAACTAAACACCAAAAAATGACTATTTTAAACTTTCTTTTTATTCTTGTTCAAATAAGTCCTGAGGAGCATGTCACTATTGCTCTCTTCAGCATTTTCCTCCTCTACACTTTCATCTTCACTCATCCTAGTAGACTCATCAGGCGTGCTTCCTTCTTCTTCAGATACTTCTTCATTTTCATCATCCATTCCCTGATTCTAAGGCAATGGTCTTTCTTTCATTTCAATGATAATTTTCTGGTCTCCAGACATATCATCTTAATGGCCCTGACTTCTCTTAACAACATTCTTTCAAACTCGGACCGTGCCCTATTAGGAATTGATGGGTGTCGCACCCCATGCAAATTTAATGTGCATAAAGAATGCAATATAGTACTAGGAAGTGTCTCCTAGGTCGTCTCTCAAGGACCAAATGTGGTTCGAGAATTAGGTCTAACACGTAGTGGGGGGTTTTGGTGCAAGAGTTTGTGAATGCGGATGGCATTTAAATAAAACACGAATGCAAACAACAATGTAAACACATATGTAAACAGAAATGGAAACAAAAATGTGAAAACAAATCAAATACAAAATAAAAATGGTTGGTCATTAACTCAATTACTATGCTTCCAATCAAAGCTTAACGACAAGTACACACTACTCTAATCCCAATCCAACACGAATCACCCAACTAAGCGAATGCTAATTCGATTTTCAGAATTGCAAACTAAGCGAATGCAATGCTCAAATCCAATCATTCATCCACCATGTAGTCTAATCAACTAAGCGAAGATTAAACATCGATTAGGAAACTAAGCGTATACCTAATCGTAGGCACACAACAGGTTAAATATTGGGCTAAATCAGAGCAGCAATATGACAATTAAAGTGCAAGAGTCTCATGAATAAACTACTCTAGCCTCTAATGCAACACAACCAACTGACTAAGCGAAGGTTAATCATGCTATCATAATCAAGAACTAAGCGAACGCAATACACATATTCCATCCTATGTGTTCTATACAGATTGATCAACTAAGCGAAGATGCAATCACCAATTGGGCAACTAAGCGTATACCCATTGTAAGAACACAGTCAGATTTCATAGAATGTCAGGCAGAGTAGAATAAACACAAGAACAGTCCAAGAAATCTCAAGCAAACAAAATAATTTTATTAATGACCAACTCGACTAACCTAAGCTAACATCGCCATTAAATTATCACTATCCAACTGACTAGACAACATTAAAGTAAATGAAAATGCTAAACCTAACACTGCAACAGACAAAAGAAAAAGAAACATATTGTAAATCTACCATTAGTCGTGACCTCCCTCGCCTTTAAAATGAAATGTTAAGTTGGTCTCCTATCAAGACACCTCATTCATGTGAAAATGGTAAAAGGAAAGGGACACATGAATAATAAGTAATGTAATGGATTGGATTTATAGAAAAGTAACAATGCACATTGACAACTGTGAATCATCTTTCATTAACCTCACTTCCCAACCGGTGGCCCCTTTGCTTTTGTGATTTCTCTCCAAGCCAAATGAATACAAAGAAAAGGAGATGCATAGTGTGGCCCACCTGTTGGACGTGACTATCCCTAATATTCTTTAAAACCAAAACCAATATTAAGTGGCGACTGCAGCACACAGAGAAAAGAAAGTTGCTTCCTCATTCAACAAGGGTAACAACTTTGCAAGAAGAAAAAGAAAATAGGCTATTCATTCCACCATGAGAGAAAACCGTGAACATTCATTTCAACATCCATTTTTTTTGAAAACGTTGCAGCCCAAAGAAACCTAAGCAAGTGACGGCCCCCCATAACCAAGGCCGTGTGGTTCTTTAAAAATGGGTGGGGTCCACCCAAAAAGAGAAACCCTAGGTGCCATGTGTCATCTTACTCTTTGGGCCCATCATATTTTTGTCAACATTGGCTCAAATGTGCACAAGTTAAATTAAAAACATTCTAGACTATTAAGTTACAATATAATTAAATTTGAAGTGTCCAAGTGGAGAGTCTTTAATTAATTTTCCTCCTTCCTAATGCTCCAAAATGTATCTCCAAAATTTTCCTGCAATTGATAATGTAATTAATTAGCTTAGAAAATTCAAATTAATTAAAATTAGAATTTCTGGTCAAATTAAGCACAATTAGCAGAAACTGGAAAATACTGGACATTTAAGCACAATTCCCTGATTAATTATAACACAATAAACTAAGTGAAGTTGAGAAAATATTTACTCATCAGGAATATCAGAAGATGGTCATGCTTCTCCTTCAACATCAGCAGCTTCATTTTTAAACACCCAACTTCAGGTGTATGTTGCATCTGCATCATGTGTAGAGTAGACTAACTGATCATGCTTGTCTTTTTATATGATTCACTTGACTACCCAATGCAATCCACACCAAGATGAATAAGAATCTTAAATACAAACACGCAGTAGGCCAATCAACCTGAATATTCTCCTTCAAAGCCTGAGCGCCCTAAGTGGGGCGTTGAGCGCTGGCGATACGGGCTTAGGTTGTGTTTCTGTTTTCTATTTCGATCTATTTAAGGACTTGGATGTCTTAGGGTTTGTATCTTTTGGCAGAAGAGTTGTAGAAACACAATATTTCACTCCTAGAAGGCGGATTTGGATGCGGAAGCCTCCATCTTCAACTTTTAGGGTTTTTCTATCTCATTCTTTCCATTTTTCATCTCGTATCTCCATGTTAATGGGGAACTAAATTTCATTTGTTGGTGGGGAAAATATGTAATCCTTTGAAACTCTCATATATTTGAATTGATTTATATTACAAATGCTTCTTTAATTAATTGTTAGGGTTTTTCCTGTATACTCTATGCATTACTTATTTTAACTCATTTATAGAATGATAATTGATTTCGTTGATATGGACACATACGTGGGAATCTATATCTGGGGAATATCTCCTAAAAGCAGTATTACCTAGACATAGGGAGATGAGTTTTGGTTGCCTTAAGCTTTTGTGCGTTTGTAATGCAAAATTGATTGCTAGGGAGTCAAGACATTGTAAACTAGTAATTAAGGATAGACTTTCTTCGCAAAGACATCAAGTTTTGAGTAAATTAGAAAGTCGCATTAACATTAATGAAGAAGAAGAATTCTTATATGCATGAGAGTGGATAGGAGAAATCGAAACCCTCAACAACATATTCATTCCATATTTTACAAACCATTCACCTGTGCATTCTTTTTGTCCATTGACCAAAACTTGCATTCATGTTTAATTTTTGCATTTTAAACCAAATGATTTTGTTTTCAAGTCTTATTTAATCAAGAAATCACATAAATATTTAGGTCGTGAGTCTCTAGGGAAAACGATACTTTGTCTTACCATTTATATTACTTAATACAATTCGATACACTTGTCGGAGTCTTAACAAGTTTTTGGCGCTGTTGCCGGGGACTCGTGGTTTAACTATTCTATTTGTGTGATTATTGATTAGCTTTGACTTGAGTTTTATTGTTTTTAATTTTATTTTTATTTTTTTATTTGTTTGTTTTAACAATTTCTTTTTAGGGTTTTCTTTTCTTGTGTATGCAAGGTACAGTTCGCACTAGAAGCAAGAAAAACTCTGAACCTCTTCTTGAAGGACTAGACGAGAGTAGAAGTAGGAGGAGAATCCGAACGTCTAGAGAATTATTACCTCCTCTGAAGACACTTTTACAACCTTCACCGCAAGAATTTGACCAGAGCATTGAAGAGATGGCTGGAGAGAATAATGGCAGACGCACTCTGGCGGATTATACAATAGTTGTTGGCTCTCTTCATTTTAATAGCATTGTAAGGCCGAGGGTCAATACTGAAAATATGGAGGTAAAGCCCACGTTGATACAATTGGTGAAGAGCAACCAATTCAATGGACTATCTCTTGAAAGTCCATATGAACATCTGATAACGTTCAACGAGATTTGCAACACTGTGAAGATCAATGGAGTGCCAGATGATGCTATAAAGCTTAGTTTATTCCCTTTTTCATTGGGATGTAATGCTAAGTTATAATTGAATTCTTTCTCAGAGGATAGCTTTACTGAATGGGAAGCTGTGGTAGCAAAGTTCTTAAACAAATACTTCCCATAGTCGAAAGTCATCAAAGGTAAACAAGAAATTTCTTCTTTTAGGCAGGGCATGGAAGAAACCTTAGGTCAAGCGTGGGATAGATACAAAAGCTTGCTGAGAAAGACGGGCACACATGGCTTTGATGATGCAACGATAGTCATTCTTTTCCTTGGAGGTCTTGGTTCACAAACTAAATTGGTGCTACATGCCTCAGTTGGAGGTAATATCAAGTGCAAGACACTAGAGGAAACATATGAATTGATTGATAACATGACTACCAATGACAATGAGATGCATAGTGAAAGAGGAGCTCCACCTCAACAGATGGGAGTCCTACAGTTACAATCTCATGATGCTCTTCTTGCACAGAATAAAATTATCACTCAACAATTGGAGAATTTGACAAAGAAACCCTCTCAATTGCCAAAGGAGCTGCAAAACGTTTCATAGGTTCAACAGAAACTCTGTGAGTTATGTGGTGGTGATCATATCAATGATCAATGTGTTATGCCAGTGGAGGCCCAAGAAGAAGTCAATTATATGGGCAATCAATTCCGCCAAGGTAATTTCAACCAAGGGTGGAAATCTCACCCAAGCATGGGTCAAGGTCAATTTGGACAATCTGGGCAAGCAGGACAATTCAATAGACCACAACAACAACAATCACAATAGCAACAAATATCTGCTTTATTTGACAGAACTTCAAAGCTTGAAGAAACTCTTCAACAGTTTATGCAGGTGACTATCTCCAACCATAAGAGCATTGAAGCTGCTATAAGGAATTTGGAGATATAGGTGGTTTGAGAAGCAATTTGGGGCTAATATTGAGGTTAACCATAAGGAAGAGTGTAAAGCTATAGTGAGCATAAGTGATGAGAGAGAGTGAGAGAAAAGAGAAAGTTGAGTTAGAAAAGAAAGAAGAAAAAGAAGAGAGAATAAGTGAGGTTGAGAGAAAAGAGAAAGAGAAGAAGAGGAGAGAGAAAAAAATTGAAAAAATTCTTCCTTACCCTGAGGAGTGTAGTAGAAGAGAAAAAGAGAAGCAATTAGGGTGTTTTAAAGAAATCTTCAAGAAATTGGAGATTAAAATTTCTTTGACTGATGCATTGCAACAGGTTCCTATGTATGCTCAATTTTTGAAGAAATTCATAAAAAAGAAGAGATATCTAGATGAGGAAACCATTGAAGTACAGGGAAATTGTAGTGTGGAGTTGTAGATGGCACTTCCTCCAAAAGTTAAAGATCTAGGAGGTTTCACTATTCCTTGCATCATTGGGAAGGTTAATATAGGGAAAACCTTAATTGATTTATGGTCAAGCATTAATTTGATGCCCCTATCTATGCCTGAGAAGATTGGTGGTCTTGAAGTGAAGCCTACAAAGGTTACTTTGCAAATGGTGGATGGATTTACTAAAAGGCCCTATGGTGTGGCGATAGATGTTGTGGTTCGAATAGATAAACTTGAATTCCTAGTTGACTTTGTGGTGATGGAGATGGAGGAAGATGTGAAGATCCCTATTATTCTTGGAAGGCCATTCATGAAAACGGCCAAGGTAATCATTAATGTTGATGATGGGACGATACTACTTAAAGACCAAGAAGAGGAGGTGATGTTCAATGTCTTCAATGCTGAGTAGCAGATTTAAGTGAGGAAGACTAGTCATAAAGCTGCATATGAAGATGCACTAGTGACAAGCCCTAAAGCTGCTAAGCTGGTCAGCAAAGGTAAAAATTGTTTCTTGTCACAGGTTAAGGAAGAGGAAAAAGATGGCAAAGGGAAGATGGTTCATCATGACTCAATGGATGAACAATTCAAACTTGGCACACTAGTGAGATTCATGAACAAGTTCTAGGTTGTTAAAGAGTTTAAAGAGAATGGAGTTATAGAGATTGAAGCTCCATATTCAAGGAGATTCAAAAAGGTGAACAAGAAGCTGTTGATAAGTTGGTGTGAGGAAAAAGAGAAGAACACCAACATGAAGGATGTGACTTGAGCTTTAACGTGTCAAGCTAGTGACAATAAAAGAGCGCTTGCTGGGAGGCAACCTAGTGATTTGAAAACTTTATTATTATTTATTTGGTGATGTAATTTAAAACTTGTGTTATTGATTTTTTTTTATTTGGTTATGAGCCTGCTATGTCACAACATCTACTGATGGATGCTAGGTGATTGAGCATCTATTGAAGGATTTTATGCTGCAGGATACCTCCTGATGGGTGTTGATGAGAAGATTTGCACTTACTGACGGGTGCCTGAAGATTCATGGTGTCAGGCTTGTGATTTTAAATAAGCGCTTACTCGGAGGCAACCCAATTTTCTAAAATTATCTTTGTTTGTTTGATTTATTGTTGGTCTAGTGTGCATTGTATGTGCTGTTTGTAGAATGTTTAAGGGGTGTAGAGAGATTAAATGTTTTGTTTGAGTATTGATGTGTGAGTTGGGTGAAAAGAACATGAAAATTCAAAAAATTTGAGATGAAGCTGAGGGCTCCTGCCTAGGGACGCCCAGGGCAAGCTAGAAAAGAGAGGGAGAAAAGTCACGCACGCCACTCAACGCCATAATGGGGGCGCTGAGCGCAATGTTTTGCTATTGGGTTTTAAATTTATTGGGCTCAGCATAGGGTTTGGCCCATTACACATTTTCACTACCCTAGGTCTTGCCCAAGCCCCCTCTCTCAGATTTCACTCATTCTAGCCTCACCAAACACTTTCCCTAAGAGCTCTCTCACTTTCCCATTCATTCTCCTACCAAAAACCCTTTTCTCCACCCACATTGCATTGTTTAATCGATCAAAGTTTGGGTTTTTTGTGCATTTTGCTGCTAGGGTTTGGATTCCACCAACTTCTCTGAGCATTCTTCAATGAATTTTGCATCTCCAACTAAGTAAGTTCATGCATTATACTTTTTAAAGCATGTGAAAGCATGATTATTTATGAACCTTGATGTTTATGCATGATACATTAAATTTGTTGCTTTTTGAACCGATTAAAATGCTTATTTGATGGTTGCAACTAAGGAAAATGTGTTTGGGGCAGTGTCTAAGGCCGGCTAGGGCTAAGTTTTAAAGTTGAACTGACTGGCGTTGAGGGCCCTTCTGAGGGGCGCTCAGCGCGATTCTACAGGTGTAGTTTTTGTGGTTCCTGGCTTTTTGCGTGTTCTTGGTTGGATGATCCTATGCAGGTGGCGCTGAGGGCCTCCTGTTTTGTCCTTAGCGTGGATGGAAATAATGTGTTTTGAGTTGTTTGAAGTGTAAAGAACTAATGGTTGATGACCTTTTTGCTTGTTTTGTGTATCTTTATGGTGCAGGATTGGCTTCCTCTTTAGGAAAGAGGATCAAAACTATTGGGAATAAGAGAAAAGACAAAGAGCAAGTTTACTCCAACAAATTCCTTTCCATTTCACATGAAAGGCATTTCCTAATAGTGGAAGGAAGGAGATTACTAATGGAGAGAAAGATGGGAATCATACCAGCCATGGCCCCACAGTTTGGAAGAAGAACTTGAGAGTAGAGGATGGGAGAACTGACTTCTTACCCAACATCTGCTAATATTGTCGTGGTAAAAGAGTTCTACACAAATGATAGGGCATTTGGAATTGAGAGGCAGAGCTACACGAGCTATGTGAGGGGTAGGAGGATACCCTACGATGCTGCCACCATAAATAGGTTCTTAGGTACTGAGTGGACAAAAGAGCAATGCCAATTTGATTTGACTGTTGAAGAGGGCCCTGACTTTGATGATATAGAGAGGGTGTTGTGTGTACCTGGAGGACGTTTCAAGAGGAATAGGCGGGAGGCACCTATTCATATAAGAAGATCTTATCTGACGCCTCTGGCCAAATACTGGATGACCTTTACACATGTTAAGGTGCAGCCCTGCTCTCATGTATCTGATATCACTACCAACAGGGCCATTTTCCTCTTTGTGTTCTTAGGGGATTAAACATTGATATTAGGCAAGTGATTGCTAATGAAATTAAAAGTTGTCCCCATTCTGTGAGTATCAAGGCACCCTTGGGACACCCTTCTTTGATTACTGATATTTGTGAAATTGTAGGTGTTAACGTTTCCTCACCACCACTGGAGCGTCCAAGAAAGGAGATTGACGCCTCCTATTATACTCAATATTGTGCATTGGATGAGGCAGGACTATCGGTGCCATCACCACAGCCTCCTAGGGCGCATAGGAGGGCACCACCGCCAACTCAGGATCAACCTCATGATGCTGAGCCTTTCTAGATGAGGGACATATATATGTCTCTGATGGAGTCCAGCATGCAGGCACTTTATAGAAGGCAAATGGCCACTGCCGAGATGATCATGGGGTTATATGATACGTCTCTTGGACGGCGCTGTATGACGATGAAGGAGTTTAGTACTCGCATGGGATGGCCTGCTGATCCAGCACAGGATGGTGGTAGAGCTGAAGTAGCTGAAGCTTCAGCCATGGAGGAGGGTGACAACGATGATGATATGGAAGAAGAAGAGGAAGAGCAAGATGATGAAGAGGAGGATGAAGATTCAGACGATAATAGAGGATGAGGAGTTGAGATAGCATCTACTGATGGATGTTATCAGCACTAGAGCAAGATTTTTCTTTTATTTTATTTTTGTTGTTGAACTTATTTTCCTTTTGTTTTAGCATAGGATTTGATGTACTTGGCTTAAAACTTAATCTGTGATGCAATGGTTTGATGATGCTATGTTGATTTAATGTACTTGGCTTAAAACTTATCATGATATTGATTGATGTTGAGATGATGTATGAGATGTTGTTCTATATAGGTGGTTGCTCACAATATGTGTGAAATATATGCATGAAGTAAACTTGTGATTGTGATATTGGGCAAAATGTTTATCTAAGTTTTGGAACTTGAATTAGCCTGTGTGAGGATTGAACTCTATAGTTGTTGTGAATGATTGTTATTACTTTGAAATCATGAATGATTTTGCCCAGGTTTCTATGATTGAATCACTTGCTTGTTTGTGTCATACGATCAAGGCATCTGTTGTTATCCCTTTTTAGCCAATGCATGATTTTAGCCCAATAAAAAGAGCACAATGTGTTCTATCCTTTGAACCTTGAGCCTTAAACATGATATAACCCTTTTCGAAAATCTTTACCTCGAGTTAGGTTGATAATATTTTGAATGGTATAGATAAAGGTCAAGTTTGGGGTTGTTGGGAAATTTGAAAAAGGAAAATAAAAAGTATAAGCATTGAGCTAAGTGTTGAGCAATTGAAAAGAAAAAAGAAGAAAAAAAAAAGAGAAAAAAAGAAAAAAAAAAGAGAATGAAAAGAAAGAAAAGCTCAATGAAAGGGGAAGCTGAGAATAAGTGAGAATGGTTTCTTGGAAAGAAAGATTGTGCTTGAATGATGAAATTATGAATGTTTCTCTTAACTCAAGGATTTTGAGATCTAGAAAAACCAATTTTCTTCTTAGCCCAGTGTTAAGACTCCAGCAAGTGTACCAAATCGTATCAAGTAATATAAACGGTAAGTCCGAGTATCGTTTTCCCTAGAAACTCATTGGCCTAGACTGTCATGTGATTTGTTGATTATTTAAGACTTGAGAAACGAAATTTGGGTTTTAGAATGCAAAACAGAAAATAAACATGCATGCAAAGGTTGAAGGATAGAAAATAGAAATACGAAAGTTGTGGTGTTTGTAAGGCTAGAAGCTCACAACCATATGTGATGGTGTTGTGGTGGTGTGGTGTTTGAAGGCTCTAAGAGAGGTTAGGTCAACTAAAAGAGGAATGTGACTAGAGAGGCTTCATGAGTTACTCTAGCTTAAGGAAAAACCCTATGTTAATTAGGCCTTAATACAAGCCTTAAACAAACCTACACTACATGACTGAATACAATGACCTAAACAACATACACTACTCTTCAAGTTATGCTCCATGATGGCTCCATGATGGCTCCAATGGTGGTCCACCAAGTTAGGTTGATACCATCTTCAAGGATGACTTCTTGAAAGTGTTTGATCATGACAAGGGGATTTGTCATCACATGGCCAAGTGATTAAAAGGATTTTCTTGGTCAATACCAGCAAATTAATTTGTTGTTATTAGAGAAAGTAATGCAGGTTTCATGTCCACTCCTTTTGTAGGTCTAATAATGCTTGAAAAAGGCCTGGCCACTAATATTCAATGTAGTCTCCTAATAATCTACTTTGATTGTTCTCTACACTCATTTGATCAAGACAATTTGCTTCCTGATCAAGTTTTGTTACTACGGCTTCAGTTTTCGGCTACAATGGTGAAGTCAGAATTTCTCTCTATTTTCTTTTATTGCTATTGTGCTTTCTAATTATGCGTTAAACCTCTGGATCAATCAATAAAACCTTTTTTTTTTCTCTCTACTTTGCATACATAACAACTTAAATATTGGTGAGCAACATTAAAGCACAAAAATATATGCAAAAAATTTTCTCTCCTTTGCATACATAACAACTAAAATAGTGGTGAGCAACATTAAAGCACAAAAATTTATGCAAAAAATGGTGCAAAATCAATGTAATAGTAACTTAAAATAGTAACACAAAAATAAATTTATTGGTTAGCTTATCTACAATTAAATACAACTTTGTAAAATGATCAATCTGGTTTTAAAAAATATTTAAATTTGTTTATCTAGTGGTGTGCAACACAAAATATACCAGCAAGTATATTGGGTGGTTATAGCATAACAAGTGTCATATCCACATGAATTTGGCAAAATATACAATATTTTAACTGCCTTGATCTTTATAAAACAGAAGTTGTGTTAATAGTGTGTTGAAAACCTATTTGTTTGTATGAAAACATTGTAAAATATGTTGAGAAAAAATTTGTATTACTAGATGAGTGACTTTTAGATGATTAAATTGTGTTGAAGTTTGACTTCACAACTTTTCCCTCTCTTGCATCAAATCTATTAACATAACTGAAGCTATAAATGATCAAGTCATGGGAGTCCACTTTAAGTGTAACTCTAAGTCCATTCCTGAAACCTAGAACTTAAGATCACTACTCTTCAAAATTATTACTCGATGACTGCTTGAATGGATCACTTGCATTAAGAATAAGACTCTATCTCCAACTGCAACCCTAAATCTATTCCTAGCATCTAGAAGCCCACAAGATAATTGATTGGACCATATTTTAATATTAATTCCCATTGAATCTTAAGCCAGTGAAGTAAGATGAGTGATCAGTTCATCCAATGTTCTCTAATTTCTTCTTTTGTTCCTACAAAACAAGTAAAATTGGGATGATTAACAAGGATTTTAATGTAACACCCCTAACGGAATGCCACGGGTATAAAAATTTTTCCAAAACATTTCCATAAAAACATTCATTTCTAATAATCAAAATGTTATTCAATTATAATGTGGAAGTAAAACCAACTAGAAACCTTATCCGTACAATAAAAAATCTCAGAATGTCAATTTTACATAAAAGTACCAAGTTTGAAAACTTTTTTGTTGGGAAACAGGTAGGCTTCGGTTTTACACCAAAAGGGGGGGGGGGTGAATTGGTGTTGTTTCAAAAACAAAATCTTTTCGCAATCTTTAATCAAAAGTATAAAGCTTTTTGATCTTTCTTGAAATGAAAGTAATGAAAATTTCTATGCAGCGAAAAAACGTAGTTGACTGCGTAACAAATATAGTCAACTGAAATAAAGAGTGCAAGGATAGAGAAAAGCAAACACTACTTTTTATACTGGTTCGGCCAACAATGCCTACATCTAGTGTCCTTCCAACCCAGGAAGCAAATGTATTATATAGGTTGCGGTTTTTACAGCAAGGAATTTATGGAAGACCTCACGTCAAAAATATAAATCTCCTCTCTAACCCAAAACCAAAATATAACTGCAATAACCAAAACCAGACTTGCAATAAGAATCCCTTCTTATGCAATCTGAACCCACGTCAAATAATCCTCAACGTGTAACCCCTGTATCACAACAGGTTAATTCCAACACTCTTCACAGGATGCCAAGCCTTCAAACAACGCAACAGTCTTCAGAGGATACCAAGCCTTCAATGATCAATCAAGAAACACCTTCTTTGTGCAGTTTCTGATCACACAGTCAACGCATAAGCCTTCTCTTATTGAATCTCTCTCAAGATAGATCACCACTGTCTTCTTGGAGAATTCTTGGAGCTGTTAACATAGAGAATTCAATCTGAAACAAGAAATGAAAATGTTAGAGCATCAAAAGTCACTGAACAAATCGTGTTCAGCCAATTTATAGATTTCTGTCAGTCAGATTGTTTCTCAGTCGAATAGACTAGTAATTCAGTCAACTGCATTATTACAGTTATAACAGACAGTCAACATAGTAGATTTCAGTCAACGAAAATCAACACACATTTAATACAGTTGACCAAGTCATCAATGCTTAACTAACTTTTAAAAATATAGCCGTTAGAGCGTGTAAGCATAACAGAATTCCAAAACAGATCAATAATACTGTCGAATGTACTCTGGACATAGTCGACTAACACATGGAAAAACATTTTGAAATTCTTTTCAATTCAAAACATCACAGAGCACTGATTCTCAAAATCTGTACAAAGGTTTTAGAATAGTCGAATCCATTACAGATGCATTCGACTGGACTAGAACTTTGTCACACAATTATAAGTTTATAAAAGTGCTTGTGATTTTTCACTTTCCAGATGTGCAGTAAAATATTTTTGATACAACAGTTCATATTGCACATAACTATATAAGCATGTTCCACAAATATATCACACAATTAACATAGGAACATAAATCACAGTACATCAAAACATGTTCAACAGATATAATAATCAGTTCAGAATAAGAACATGTAATACAACAACATGTGTACTATTATTAAGCATAGTGTTGTCATCATCAAAAACTAGATTGACATAAAGTTTGTGTTGTCAACAATCTCAAAAATCTCCCCCTTTTTTGATGATGCACAACCATGATTAATAACTCAACCATGTTTGTACAATTCAACACAAGATATAGCATAATATCAAGCAGATAAAGTATAAGACAGATTATTCTCCCCCTGTCATTAAGCATGATTACTTACTCTCATACTCTCATCACAAAACAATGTTAACTCCCCCTAAAATGTAGGCATGTGATGTAAAATGTGTGAAAAAGTGATACCCTGTCATTATGCATAATAAAATCAAATCAGATGCATAATGCAGTATATCACAGATTTGATAGCAGTTTAAGCATAGAGTTGTATCAAAGTCAGATTATCAAACTATATAGATATGCAATGATACAAACTTCAACAATCTCACAATATTATCTCGATTCAGATATTTGCAACAGATAAAAATTGAGATAATAACAGATTATATTGGATTTAAGCAATCAGTAAAGATAAAACCAGATTCCAGATATGGAATTGTTAACCCAGTTATACGCAGTCGAATGCTTTAAATCATCAGTCGAATGCATTGCTTTTCCAAATGTTGAATTTCAATTGTAGCTTCCAAAGCAATGTCCTTCCTGCAAAACCTTTCAACAACCTTTTCTAGATCAAGCATAATGGTTAAGCAAGAATTATAATAAAATAACAATAGAAGTCAATATGAAAAGATGTATGACAGAATAAGCATAGTTGACTTCACTCAAGACATAGTTGAATCAATCAATCAATGTATCAAATATTATTCAAACATTTTAAAAACAACTAGATTGATTCAAAATGTTTAATTTCATTTCTTTGAAAAATATAATACAATGATAGGATCAAAATAAGGAAACAAAAATAAAAACACTATATGGCATTCTAGGCCATACACAACAAGACAAACTTTTCAAAAAAAATAATTTTTCTTTCTCTTTTTGTTAACAAAACTCTGAAGGATCATAGTAATTTCACTGTCTTCAGACTCTTTCCCTTCAGTTTCCTCATTTTCACTTTCTTCTGAAGAATTTTCAGGAGAGCTTGTTTCTTCAGAAGCTACATTGTCGATCCCTATCATTCCTCAAATCAAGCTTCCTTTCTATTTCATTTAGCTTGCGTAGCACAATTCTCTCAAACTCATTTCGTGCTCTGTATTGATTAATTCCATATGATGATGCAGCATAATCATTTCTCACGCCTTCATTTTTGTATCTCCATCCTTCTCATGTTTTCACCATATGCATCAGATGAAGGGCGGTTTTGTCAATGCAACATGTTCTCTGGTATTGCTGACATGTGATAACGGTCTAAAAATCGTTATTTTCATGCTTAAATTGATATCAAAATACACCCTTGATGGCTTAGAATGAGCTTAGAATCAAGTAAAACACTTGTTTTGCATTGTTTTGAAGGGTTTTGATGAGAATTAAGGATGGAATTGAAGAAGGAAGGTCTTAGACTCAAGGAAGAAGAAGAAAAATGAAGAAAAGAAGAGTCTATGCACCGCTCAGTATCAAAATGCACCGTTGAGCGCCATGATTGGAGGGAAAGCCAATGTCTGGCGCCCAGAAGTGAAGCTGAGCGTCCAGGGCAATTAGAGGCAAATCGCTCAGCGGTGAAACTGACCGTTGAGCGGTGGCGCGACTTGAGGGAAACCGTTGAGCGGTAAAATATGACGTTAAGCGGTGGTCTGCTGGGCTTGGGCCTAAATTCTATTACTTTTCTATGCTATATATAGCCCAAGTGTGATTTGAGATTTATTCTTTTGGCAGAAGAGGACGTCCAGAGCTATTTTACACTCCTTGGAGAAGATTTCTTGGATGCTTAGGCTCCATTTTATCCAATCTAGGGTTTGCTTTTCCATTCTTTCATTGTATTTCATCTAGTTTCACCATGTCAATGGTGAACTAAACCCTTTGTTGTTGGGGAACAATGTAATCTTTTGAAACTCTCTTATATTGAAATTCTTGTTTTATTCATATGCTTGCATATGATGTTATTATCAATTGTTTGGTTCTTTATCTATGCTCTATGCTATTATCGTTTAACTCATTCGGTAAATAGATGTTTGTCTTTATCGATACGGGGACGTATGTGGAAGTCATGAACTGATAGGAAATTCCTTGATTAAGCAATACCACCTAGGGATAGGGGGGTAGGACGATCAATTGTATTTTGCTTCTGTGGTACTTGCATTGCTAGTTACTAGGGGAGACTAGGGATAGTAAGCCAGTAACTAGTAGTAGGCTCTTCTCGCTGAGGGATCTGGTTTAGGGTAGACTAAGAAAGTTTGCATGACAATTAGATAATAAAGCGAATTTAATAAGAAGAGTAGATATAAGAGAGTGGATAAGATGAAATTGTAAACCCCAACAACTCCATTCATCCATATCTTTTTCTTGCCAATTGAATCAATTGCATTTGATGTTTACTTTTTATTTTTGCATTCAAACCACAAGTTAATTTTCTCTACAAGTCTTATGATATTGATTTACACGAAAGATAAGGCCTTTGAGTCCTTTGGGAGAACGATATTGGGTTTACCAATTATATTACTTGATATGATCTGGTACACTGGCCAGGGTCTTAACAAGTTTTTGGTGCCATTGTCGGGGATTCGTGGTTTAATTTATCTAGTAGTGTAAATTGATTAAATTTGACTTAATTTTATGTTTATTTTTATTTTTTATCTAATAAATGTTTTCTAGGGTTTTGTGCCTAACGTTTGCTGGATGTAGTACAGACAAGAATTTGATTATATGGGCACTCAATTCTACCAAATTGATTTCAACCATTGGTGAGAACCTCATTCAATCATGGATCAAAGCCAATTTGCGCAAGCTGCCGAGCAACAAATTACTCAACTGAAGGAGAACATAAATTTTGACGACAAATTTCTTCAGTGGATCACAGGTATGAATATGTCATTCATCAGAAGTATTGAGGAGATGCGACAACGTGAGGAGTTACGAGAACGTCAAAGACAACAATATCTTCCTTCACTTGAAGAAGTAAAACGTCAAAGGCAGCAATATTCTCTTACACTTGAAGAAAGAGAGAAGGAAGCTGAACAACATTTTTGGCAGAAACAATCCTCTAAGCCAAGAGAAACGTTGGGGGAAGCTGAACAACGTCTTTGGCAGAAACAATCCTCTAAGCCAAGAGAAACGTTGGGGGAAGCTGAACAACGTTTATGGAAAGAACAACTCTTTATGCCAAGAAAAACATTGTGGGAAGTTGAACAACATTGGCGGCAACCATCTCCATAAAAAAGTCGTGAAGAGACGTTCCAACAAGTAATGCAGAATATTATTTCCTTTTCAGAATGTGATGATGCAAGATGTAAAAGGAAGGAGATAGAATTGGGCTGCGTGACTGCATCTCTGAATGATTCTAGGGTTAGTACTGAAGTTAACCCTAGGGAGGAATGCCAAGCCACTATCTCTGAAATTGATAAGGTTGTTGATGATAAGAAAATAGAGATAGAGGAGGAAAAGATAGAAGAAACAGAAAGGTTGAGTGAGGGAGAGAAAGATGAGGAGAAAGAAAAAGCAGTGGTTGAAAGAAAAGAAAAAAAGAGAAAAATTATGAAAATAAAGAAGAAAGAAAAAAATAAAAAGAGAAAGTTGAAAAAGAAAAGGAGAGAGAAAAAGAAGAGTGAGAAAAAGAGGAAGAGAGGAAAGAAGGAAAGATCATATAAAAAACCCCTTCCTCATTCAAAAAAATATCATAGGAGGGAAAAGAAAGTCAAGTGCCTTATGGAGGTCTTCAAGAAATTGGAGATTAAAGTTCCTATGATTGAAACATGGAAACATGTGCTTGGTGTTCTCAACTTTATGAAGAAATTCAGCAGGAAGAAGAAAAGAAAAGAATATCAAGCAAGGGGAGTATCAACACCTACTGATGGGTGTTTGAACTCTACCGGGTCAAGCTAGTGACATAGAAAGAGCGCTTCCTGGGAGGCAACCCAGTTGATTGATTTATTATTGTTGCATGTTTTAATATTGTTCTAGTTGCATTTAGGGCTTAATTGTTGCATAAGTGAGTAAAGTGAGTGGGAATTGTATTTAGGGTTTAATTGTTGCATTTTAGAAAATCCATTCTCTATCACTTTTTCATCATTCATAATCCAAGTTTGGGGTTTTTGGGAGAGCACTGCATTTTGGTTTCATCCATCATCAGTTATAAATAATTTTGCATACATTCGAGGTCTTTCCACCCCAAGGACAAGTTGTTATTTCTGAGATGATCATAGGCATGTACGACACACCCCCTGCTCATAGGTGGACGATGGATGAGTTCAACAACAGAGTGGCTTGGCCAGAGAAGGCACAAGGGAGTGGAGCTGGAGCAGCTGAAGCTCCAGTCAGGGAGGATGATGACAAGGATGATAACTTTGAGGATGTAGAGGCTGGAGAGGATGAGGACTCCGATGACGACATAGAGTGATGTGGCATCTACTGATGGATGCCAGTGCTTAGAACAGGGGTTTTATCTTTCTCTTTTGTACTTTGAATTTTTAGAATAGGTTGAATTTTGTTGAGTAGTGTAGGTGTCTGTGCTTGGCTTGAACACCTTTTTTGACTATGGTTTAATTTGATTGTTATTGCATGATGAGTATGCTTGATGATGCCTGACGTGGATGATGATTGAGATTGTTATATATGCTTCTATATAGGTGAATTGTTCACAAGCTGTGTGAACAGATGTATGATGAGTTATGATTGTGGTTATGATGCTAAGCAAGATGTATGATTGAATGATTGAGTAAGCACAATTGTGTGAGGTTTTGAGCTTCAGAGTGCTTGTTGATATATATGCTATTCAATTGAAAGCATGAATGATATTGCCTGAATCTTTATGATCGATTGAATTATATGTTTATGTCATATAATCAAAGCCATTTTGGGTAGCCTTTATCTAGCCAAATTTTCGCATAAAGTAAAAGGAACATTTGATGTCCTACCCTTTTTGAACCTAAGCCTTAAACACGATGAAATCTGTGTTTTGAAAATCTTCACCTTGAGTTAGGATGAGAAATAATTGTATGTATTAACAAGGTTCAAGTTTGGGGTTATTGGGAAAATTTGAATGGCAAAAAGAAAGGCATTGAGCTCAAGTGTTGAAAAATCAAAATGCATGAGAAAAGAAAAAGAAGAAAAGAAAAAGCATGAAAGATGAGCTCAATGTAAAAAAAAAGGAAAGGGAAGAAGTTGGGAATGAGTGAGATTGGTTAAAGAAAGAGAGTTTGTGCTTGAACTTTAAATGTTAAAATAGCTCTCTTGACTCAAGGATTTTGTGATCCACAAAAACTAATTTTTCTTGTTAGCCTAGCCTCATTATAAGCCTTGGAAAAGTCCTTGTGATGACTTTGGCATGTGAGAATATTTATTGTATTAGATGAAGGGTAATTTTGTTTCATGTGATATGTGAATAGTAGAGAGTGGAGTGACCTCTTAAACACTTGAGTGATTGAGTGAAACACTTGCTTGGTGAGAATTGTTGAATTGCATGATTACATCTATGCTTACTTGATTGATCATTCATAAATAAAACATTTGTTGGGAAATATGTGATCATGTGAACTGAATTGAATTGAAATCATGCATACATCTTGATTAGATTCCACTGAAAATCTGGAATTGAGTAGTTCTTGTCATAAGAAAAATGAATTTTGGGATTGTTGAACTATTTGATGAAAAGGTGGAAAGCCAAGTTTTGTTTTGTTTGCTTGAGGACAAGCAAAGTTTTAAGTTTGGGGTTGTGATAACGGTCTAAAAACCGTTATTTTCATGCTTAAATTGATATCAAAATACACCCTTTATGGCTTAGAATGAGCTTAGAATCAAGTAAAACACTTAAGTTGAGTCATTTGAGAGTCAAAAGCTGTTTTTAGAGATATTATGCTTGTTTTGCAGGGTTTTGATGAGAATTAAGGATGGAATTGAAGAAGGAAGGTCTTAGACTTATCAAGGAAGAAGAAGAAAAATGAAGAAAAGAAGAGTCTATGCACCGCTCAACGTCAAAATGCACCGCTGAGCGCCATGATTCGAGGAAAAGCCACTGTCTGGCGCCAAGAAGTTAAGCTGAGCGTCCAGGGCGATTAGAGGCAAACCACTCAGCGGTGAAACTGACCGCTGAGCGGTGGCACGACTTGAGGGAAACCGCTGAGCGGTAAAATAGGACGTTGAGCGGTGGTCTGCTGGGCTTGGACCTAAATTTTTTACTTTTCTGTGCTATATATAGCCCCAGTGCGATTTGAGATTTATTCTTTTGGCAGAAAAGGATGACCAAAGCTATTTTACACTCCTTGGAGAAGATTTCTTGGATGCTTGGGCTCCATTTTATCCAATCTAGGGTTTCGTTTTCCATTCTTTCATTGTATTTCATCTAGTTTCACCATGTCAATGGTGAACTAAACCCTTTGTTGTTGGGGAACAATGTAATCTTTTGAAACTCTCTTATATTGAAATTCTTGTTTTATTCATATGCTTGCATATGCTGTTATTATCAATTGTTTGGTTCTTTATCTATGCTCTATGCTATTATCGTTTAACTCATTCGGTAAATAGATGTTTGCCTTTGTCGATACGAGGACGTACGGGGAAGTCATGAACTGATAGGGAATTCCTTGATTAAGCAATACCACCTAGGGATAAGGGGTAGGACGATCAATTGTATTTTGCTTCTGTGGTACTTGCATTGCTAGTTACTAGGGGAGACTAGGGATAGTAAGGCAGTAACTAGTAGTAGGCTCTTCTCGCCGAGGGATGGGGTTTAGGGTAGACTAAGAAAGTTTGCATGACAATTAGATAATAAAGCGAATTTAATACGAAGAGTAGATATAAGAGAGTGGATAAGATGAAATTGTAAACCCCAACAACTCCATTCATCCATATCTTTTTCTTGCCAATTGAATCAATTGCATTTGCATGTTTACTTTTTGTTTTTGCATTCAAACCACAAGTTAATTTTCTCTACAAGTCTTATGATATTGATTTATACGAAAGATAAGGCCTTTGAGTCCTATGGGAGAACGATATTGGGTTTACCAATTATATTACTTGATACGGTTTGGTACACTTTACAGGGTCTTAACAACATGATTCACTAACACATTGCTCTCCACAGTAAACTAGAACTTTTGACATGAAAACGCAATGTGGCAGTTTACCAGAATCAGATTTGGTTACTTTTAACATGTTATCAGAAATAGCAGCTGGCCAATCCACTTGAACATTTTTTTCAGTGCTTTCAGTAGCATCAAATCCTCAGTTGTAGCTTGTGTATAGTTTCCTCCTTTTGCCATAAGTCTGGGGGGGGGGGGGTTGTTGAAAGGTTTTGTGAATGCAAATGACGAAATTAAAAATGAAAATTAAACACAACCGAATACAATTGAAATCATTAAAGTGCATGAAAACATTAAAATAAACAATGCAATAGATAAATAACCAAACGCAATTAAAACTATAAAAATGCAACGCTTAAGCTAAAAGATGAAATGCTCATTGTATTTCAACATGGAAATTGTAAAAGAAAATCACCACCGGTTCAAGCATCAAGGGAAAATAAAAGTGATCCTCTTAGAACTCTCTTGTGGACGTCACACACCTTGTGCATCTTCCTAATTGAAATTTGAATAAGCTTTTTGAAATTAAAGTAAATGAAAGTTGTGTGTGCATCTCTAAGAAAATCATCAAATGTGCCGTGTGCAGTTCTTCCAACCAGCTCATCACCGTAAAAGTACACCTACCCCTATCTAATCACCTCTTCATTCTCAATGCAATTGGCTGCAACAACGTGCTCACTATTCCAGCCACCATTCAATGAAGATTAAAACCTTACTTTCACACGCAATAAAGCACCGTTCACTTTTCTAAGGTTGTGTTCACTTGCGGGGAATTACTGCCTACGAATATTTACGAGAGATGATTTACGATTGAAATCGTGCTCACTTTGAGCGATAAGCGAAGAACGATTTGCGAAGATTTGCGAGATATATGAATTTTTCTCGTCTCGCTATTTTGTGAATATTCGAGCGGATTCACTATGAAATGTTTTTTTACCCTTCAGCATTGGCATGGCTTTGGGTAATTGAAGCCCTGGCTACTTGTAAAGAAATCTCGATCTCACTTTGTTGAGTAAAAAGATGGACTCCAGGAAGAGAGAGAAAATAATAGAAGAATGTGGATCAGAGTTGTACCTGAAGAGAGTGTAAGATAAACAAGCTTGAAATCCCCAACCTTTAAAAGCTAACATGTTACTGTGTTTTCAATCTTCATTCTGATTCTCAACAGCATGGACACAATTTGGGCAAAATGAAAAGTATGTATGTCATTCATCATTTCCATAGGGTCCAGTTGACAAATGCAGGTTAAGAAGAGTGCCACCTCAGTTTTATCTTGCATGTAGCATTGAATATTAAATAGAAATTATACTATTTGAAATTATTTTTTTTCTATTTTTACAAATTATAATTTTGTTATTAAATTATAATTTTTTACACTTTAATAATTATTCTTAATTTTATACTTTTAATAAACATTTTTACAATTAAATATAAATATCATTTTATATTACTTTAATACCTAGGGGCTTTTTGGTAATCTTTAATTTCTACCAATTAAACAAGTTTTTTAAAACTCTCACATCAATCAAATCCTACACTAAATCTCACAAACTTTACCTCTAAATCTACTCTCAATTATCTTCAAATCCACTCAAGTAAACACAAAAAAAATTACCCTCAAATCCTCTCAAATCCATTCAATCACCCTCTCCCAAATCATCTTTTCTAATCACCTCAAGTGAACACACCCTAGAAAGCGCAAATGCTAAAAATGGATTCTTCTCCCCTGGACGTGACATTGATGGATTGAAACTTCAATCAAAAGAAATGCACAGAACCAAATGAAAAGGCAAAGATTAAATTCAGCAAAATGAATTAAACTTGGATCTCTCATTCACGCTAGCGTAACATCTCCTACCAGCATCCATGTCACCATTTGCTTTGATTTCTTTTCATTCCCAAGGACATTAAAATAAAAACATAAAATATTACTTCATTCTCCCCCTCAACAACATTAACATTCAAGCACAGATATTAATCAAAGGTGCATAAAGACCCAAAATGAAAAGGGCAAGAGTGAATAATAATTTAAGAGCTCATCCTTCAAGAAAAGCAAGTGTGCCACACTATTTTCCTCCAAAATCCCGAAACAATGTTCAAAGCAAAGAAGAAAATGAGTGTGCTGGCTGGTATAAAATTTCAATAAAGTAAAAGTGCATGATCAATCAGCGAAATGAAGAAAACAATCAAAAGAAGAAAATGTGTTTCTCCTCATTCCTCCATGTAACCAGCGTGAATAATATTCATTCTCCTCGCAATAGCACGTTCCAGAAAAACAAAAGCCCTCATTGTGCCGGTTGGAAACATTTCCCATCCTACATTCAATCAAGAAAAAGCATTCAAAGAAAAAAAACTAAGCACATGTGGCAACTGGATTGTGCCTCCCATTTTCATTCCATAGAAAACAATATTCCAAGAAAACTTCACCAAAAAAGAGTGGTGGCTTGCTACACATTTCAGACCTTGCTCCAAAAACATTCAACAAAAGAAAAACAAAATGAAGAGTAGCCGCTAGAAGCTACAAGGCTGTAAGTTTTCTCTACTAATGTGGGTGGGGTCCACACAAAAACCCTAGGGTGCCAAGTCACCCATTCCTACTTTTGGGCTTTCAACTTTATCAAAAATTGGTCCAAATTACAAAAGTTGGTCTATAAATTCTAAACTACTAAATTACAATTTGATTAATTCTACATTGGCTTTGTGGAGAGTCTTCAATTCTTTGATATTCTTCCTAATGTGCCAAAATGTATTTCCAAAATTTTCATTGCAATTAATAATGCGAATAATAAGCTCAGATAATTCAAATTAATTAAAATTAGAATTTTCGGTCAAATTAAGCACAATTAGCAAAAACGAAAAAATACTAGACAGTTAAGCACAATTCCCTAATTAATTCTAGCACAATAAACTAAGTGAAGTCAATAAAATATTGACTCATCATTCATGTAGAACAAGCCGAACGGTCTTTAACCATGAGACATGTTAGAGACTGAACGACATTATTGCAAAACCAAACGGTCTTACACAAACAATGCTAGTCAGAACGCAGAAACTACAACGTCAGGAAAATGAACAAGAACAAGTCGTTTAGTCTATAACAGACTGAATAGTATTATAGTCAATGCAACAAACGAAACAGTGTGGCAGAATCAAAAGGCAGAAATTAAACCAAAAAAACGCAAACTACAATGGAAGAACGAAATTGCAAAGCTGATTCAAAAACTACAATAGTATTCAACATTAACAATGCAAATGCATATATTTATTGGAAACGTAAGTGCAAGGGGAAAACGTAAATTGGATTTAAGATTCGAAATTGAAAAAGGGAAAACGCGATTTAACACAGAGAATCATAGTGCAACGAAAATGAAATTGGAAGTAAAAATGAGATTCAATACATAGAAGACAAAGATAGAAAACAAAACCTAAACCCCCCAAAGGAAGGATGAAGAATGAACCAATGCTCCAAATTGTCCTGCAAATAATAATTGAAATAATTAAGCCAAAATAATTCAAATTAATTAAAATAAGAATTAGTCTTGAAATTAAGCCCAATTAGTGAAAATGAAACAATAATGGATAATTAATCACAATTCACTAACACAATTTGGTGCGGAAAACTAAGTGAATAGTTTAAAATATTGATTCGTCAAAATAGACCACACTTAGTCTTTTGCACTCCTGGGCAAAATCAAGACGCAGAACAAGGGACAATTCAAAAGACATCAAGAGAGTGACAAAACATCCGCACATCGAAATAAAAAGACACATAAGAAATCAAACAGGTTTACACAATCCTCAATGAATCCTGGAAAGAGAAAAGGAGTAGACAACATCCATCCCACAGATAATCAGAGAAAACAGATACTCATGGAAATCATCCAAGCAATTCAAGACATGGCAAAATAATCAATCATGCTCAAGAGGTGAATCAAAAGCAACAGAACCTCACAGAGGCACTATCACTGTATCTCTCAAGTGTCTAGGGTACAAAATTTTAACTCAATGCACTCAAGAAAGCAATTAACAAATAGACTTGGCAAGCGTCTAATATCAACACTTAAAACATATACATGTTCAAATCAAATGGTCTTTTCACGGTTGGAATGGGGCCAAGGACATGAGAGGATAACATATGGATGAGAAGCTACAAACCAAAACGAAATAGAGGAGCAATGGGGAACAAGTGCAATCACAATTAATTTAGACCCGAAACCTCTAATTCAATCCTCTTCTTGACTTCACTATTCAACTATTTTTCTTTCTTTTCTTGTCTTGTCTCTTTTCTTTTCTCTTTTTTTAGAACACAACTGCCAGAGACAAGATACATAGCATATTTGCAAAAACAAAACAAGAATTAAATACTCAATTCATAAAATTCCCCAAGAAGACCACACTTGTTCCTAAAACAATTCCAAAGCTCCAAAATTCCTTAAGGTTAAAGTAATCATGGTTTTTGACTTAAGGGTAATTAATGAGCTTGAAAGAAAAGAACAGGGGAAAGCATAGGCTCATCAGGGATTATCAAAGGATTAAAACAAGGTAGGCTTATTTGGCTAGAGTGGCTCAAGAAAAAAATTGCCTTTATCAATTCCAAACATGCATAACAATCAAGAATTATCAACAAGAGTCAAGCCAAGGCATATGTGCAAGGAATCAAGAGATATATCACACAGAAGAAAGAACATAAAGTGGCTCAAATCTCACATAGGATATTTGTCACAATCAAATCAACCTCTCAAACATCATAATCATCTTTCCAAGCAAAGAAAAGCAAGGATTTCAAACCAATAGTATCAATCACGTGAAGGGAAGCCTACAACCTAAACAAAATCCAAAAATAAAGAGAATCATGCAAAACTGTACAAAGGACACAACAAAAGCAACCTAAAAAAAAGAAAAAGAAAAAATTTAACAAAGAAAACAAAAACTAACAAAGAAAAATCAAAATTTCTCCCAATAGACCACACTTAAACTACACAATGTCCTTAGTGTGTCACAAACAATAAGATCAGAGTAATCAAAACAGTCAAAAGATGAAGGACAAGTGCAATATAAGTGAGGAAAGAAGGAGAAGGGAAAAGAAAACTCCCTTGAGTCATGGTGGAAGTTGTCAACTTTGAACTAGCAGGGAGATGTTTTCCACCATTGGATCCAGTAAGGAAGTTTTGAGGAGGAACTACATCATCCTTCAAATCTGATCGAGTAGGGAAATGTCTTCCACAACTGGATCTAAGAAGAAAGGATTGTTGATGAGCGGGTTCAACTGGTGCCTATTTATCTTCAAGCTTTTGTGAATGTTAGCCCCTTTGTCTTCCATTATGGGTGTTTATGGGTCAAATTCATGTGTACCTCCTACAAAAGGGTTTGTGCATGATGGCTTTATATGCAGAGGTATAACACTCAATCCCAATGTGTCAAACTAAACCTCAAATATACTCTCAGAACATGAATCAAGTTGAGATTCAGAAGCAATATCAATAACAAACTCAGATTCATGTTCAGTGCATGGAAAATAAGCATTCAGATGTGATAACAAAAAGTGGTTCTTATCATGAAGAGAGTAAAAATTAGAAGCATACTCATCAACATCATTATCATCAACAACATACCCATCAACTGCATAATCATCAACATATAATCAATATGAGGTATGTTTACCTCCACTTCCCTAAAGGTGGCTAAAGTGGTGGAAGATGAGGATGGTCATCTGGTTCAAAATTGTTGTTTATACCCGCTTGGTCCTTAAAATCTTTATCAGTAACAACCTCCTCAAGTGCAAGAGTAGGGACATATGAAGGTGGGAAAGTAAGTGGCATAGTGGGCACATGACTCTGCTTCCCATTCATGGCACTGACATCTTGCGGAATCAGAACAGTGTGAGATTGTAACTCTAAATCTTAAGACTGTTCTTGACTGAGCTGAGTGGTCACCTACCCTATTTGATTATTCAAGCTTTGAATTGACACTCTAGTCTCTTGCTGGAACTAAATGCTCTACATGGTCATCTTCTTCAACAACTCCTACAATGTAGGCTCAGAAGTAGAAAGCTGAGGAGCTATTTGGGCAGGCTTATGAAGCTGCAGCTACTGTTGTTCTTGGATTGGTAGAGGGGCCATACAAGAATTCTGAAATGGTGCTTCTTGATATTAATTCTGCTGTGGAGTTCCATACCATCCCAGGTTAGGATCATTCCATCCAGGATTATTTCTATAATCATAAGGATCAAAATGATGTTGAGCAGGGAAGAATTCATCCAAGAATAGTCATTTAAGATCTTCTCAAGCAGTGATGGATCCTGGAGGAAGATAATACAGCCAGTCCCTTGCTGCTCCTTGTAATGAGTGCGGAAATACGCTTAAGAAGAGCACCTGCAAAACCATTATCTAAATGCAAAGACTACAAGTTCCTAGATTTCCTAGCACACACAAAATTCACACACAAAACACACTAACACAAAAAAAGACCTAAGACTGAACTGTTGGTCCCCGCCAACGGCGCCAAAATTGATCGAGGCCGTACTCGAATCAAATTTAATGTTTAATAAAAAGTGTAGTACTAGGAGAATGACCCCTAGGTTGTCTCTCAAGGACCAAACCGTGGTTCAGGAATTAGGTCGAACACACAGTGGGGGGGTTTGTGAAGATGTTGTGTGTAATGGAAATGACCAACTAAAACATGAATTGAACTACTAATTGAAAACGATTGTAAACACAAATTTAAAACGGTTAGTCACTAGCTCAATCACATGCTTCCAATCACAAATTAACAACAATTACACACTACTATAATCCAAATCCAACGCAAATTACCCAACTAAGCGAAGTCTAATCCGGTCTTCAAAATTGCAAACTAAGCGAATGCAATGCACAAATCCAATCAATTATGTACCATACAGCCTAATCAACCAAGTGAAGATTAAACACCAATTAGACAACTAAGCGTATACTCAATCACAAGCAAAAAAATAGATTGAATATTGAGCCAAATCAGAGCAGCAAAATGACAATTAAAGTGCAAAAATGCATGAATAAACTACTTTATCCTCTAATCCAACATGAATGAACCAACTAAGCGAAGACCAATCATGTTTTCATAATTGAGAACTAAGCGAATGCAACACACCTATTCCATCCAATGTATTTCATACAAATTGATCAACTAAGTGAAGATTTAATCACTAATTGGGCAACTAAGCGTATACCCATTGCAAGAACACAATCAGATTTAATAGAATGCCAAGCAGAGCATCATATTATACACTTCCATCTTAGAAATCTCAAGGAAACAATTTACTTTCGCTAATGACCAACCAAACAAACTTAAGCTAACATCAAAATGAAATTAACACAACCAACCAGAATTAAAAACATTGAACTAGACGTGAAAACAAAGAAGCCGAACAATGTTCTTCACAAGGTCGAACGATACTAACAATGAGTGTCTTAGAGACCGAACGATGTTATTCACAAAGCCGAATGGTACTAACATCGAAGTGTGCTAGAGACCGAACGGTTTAGGGCCAGTGTTCAAAGAAAAGAAAAGGGCAGGAAGAACTAATGGCCGAGCAGTACAACCTATGACTGAACGGTTCTAACAATGACCTAACGGTATGAAGACAAACTAGTGATGAAGAAGAAACTTGGAAACTAAACAAGCACAAGCCGAACAGTGTTAAAGAACAAAAACAAACAAGTCGAACGGTCTAACAAGAAAGTATATGACCGAGCGGTATTAAAGCAACAAAATGATTGACGTGGTCAAACACTTGTTGTTCCAAAACATGATTCCAAAATTGTCCTGCAAATAATAATTGAAATAATTAAGCCCAAATAATTCAAATTAATTAAAATAAGAATTAGTTTTCAAATTAAGCCCAACTAGGAAAATGAAACAATAATAGATAATTAATGACAATTCACTAACACAATTCGGTGCGGAAAACTAAGTGAATAGTGTAAAATACTGATTCATCAATGCACAACCATGATTAATAAAACCATGTTGTACAGCCCATAATTAAACAGAATTCAATTATCTCAGAATACACAGTTTAATTACATCAAATATTTTCCCCCTTTGGGCATTTGCAAAGAAGGACATTTAGTACACTATAATTGAAACAAAGATAATGAAGCAATTAGAGATGCATCAATCAGTATAACAGAATAAATTTGATGCTCCCCCTGTCAATAATCTTCACATGATTATATCATTTTCTCCCCCTTTCAGTAACATGTGAACCATTAAACAATATACATTACTCCCCCTGTCATTGTGCATATTCAAACATCAAATCACAGATGTATAATATAGATATATCAGAGTTATGTATCAATCAAGCATGTTTAAACAATGTATTAGAGAAATATTACTAAAGTCATATCAGAGCAGTTTTAATACATATTGAATCATCACAATAGTTTAATCACTTATAATCTCAAACCATATTCACAACAGATCAACACAAAGAGATATAGGATGAATAAACAAATAACAAACAATAAGTCATGGTTTAAAGTATCAGAGATCAGAAGTATAGAAACTTCAAACCAAAATACGAATCTCAATCGATTAGAACTTCATCTTAATCAATTTTTGTTGTAGAGTAATGTTGATTTTCCATCTTAGCTCTGTTAGCAAACTGTATTCCTGCATAACCCTTCAGGCTTATCTAGATCAAGCATTTTAGTATCTATGCAGTACAGTAATCATCAACACAACTAAAGTATGATTATGCAATGATAAGATATAAAAATGAAATTGTTAAATTGCATACATATTAGTTGATTAATTGATTTATCAATCATATTAAGTCATCAATCACAAATTTTAATTCGTACTCAGATTGATTAAAACCAAAATATAACCTTCATTCATAATAAGAAAAACGATTAAAATCATATAAGACCAAAAGATATGGCATGTAATGCCATTCATTACAAAACAAATAGCAAAATAACACAAGACAAAACAGAACAGAATAGAATCCATATTAAGACTCTAAGACCCTATTATGTGTCAGATGTCTCTAGCAACTTCTCATTTGCACTGTTCTGTTCACTATCAGATTCATCTTCGGAGGTACCACCAAAAGCATTGACCCTTAATGCAGAATCCATCTTTTTGTGTAGTTCAGAGAAGGATTTTCGAAGCTTTGACATCTTATTGTCATGTCTTTTGAATTGGTGGACAAAAATCCTCTCAAAGTTTGTTTGAGGTTTGAACCGATAGCTTGATGTATCAACATTAATGAGTTCAACTTCCTCTGTTCCAGGATGATGCTCATTGATGGGTGTCGCACCCCATGCAAATTTAATGTGCATAAATAATGCAGTATAGACTAGGAAATGACTCCTAGGTCGTCTCTCAAGGACCAAATGTGGTTCGAGAATTTGGTCTAACACGTAGTGCGGGGGGTTGTTGAAAAGTTTGTGAATGCAGATAAACAAAATCAAAACACGAATGCTAACAACAATGTAAACACAGATGTAAACAGAAATGAAAACAGAAATGTAAAAACGAATGTGAAAACGGTAGGTCATTAACTCAATTACTATGTTTCCAATCACAGATTAACGACAACTACACACTACTCAAACCAAATCCAACGCGAATCACCCAACTAAGCGAAGGCTCATTCGGTCTTCAAAATTGTAAACTAAGCGAATGCAATGCTCAAATCCAATCAGTTATCCACCATGCAGTCTAATCAACTAAGTGAAGATTAAACACCGATTAAGAAACTAAGCATATACCTAATCGCAGGCACACAACAGATTAAATATTGAGTTAAATCAGAGCAGCACTATGACAATTAAAGTGCAAGAGTCTCATGAATAAACTACTCTAACCTCTAAAAAACATAGCTAACCGACTAAGTGAAGGTCAATCATGCTATCATAATCACAAACTAAGCAAACACAATACACCTATTCCATCCGATGTGTTCTATACAGATCGATCAGCTAAGCGAAGATGCAATCACCAATTCGAAAACTAAGCGTATATCCAATCACAAGAACACAATCAAATTTCTTAGAGTGCCAGGTAGAACAGAATAAACACAATAACAGTCCAAGAAATCTCAAAAAAACAAAGTAATATCGCTAATGACCAACCTAACTAACTTAAGCTAACATGACAGTTAAAGTAACACAGAACAGATAACATAGTGAACGGGAACAATAAATTGCATAATTCTAAAACAAGATGTGTACTAATTAGCATGCAGAAAATAAAGAAACACTTGACTAAAATTGAAATACACATTGCAACGGAAATAAAGCTTAAAAACACCAATGGCAAGAACAAAGCTTCATAGTGCTTGAACCAATTAAAATGCACTGCTGAAAGCTTTCAAAATTCAACGAGATCTACATTCTAATACCTCTCCGTGTGCTTCCCAATGCTGAATGAAAAATAAAAATAAAAATCCTTCAATCATAACTTGGCCGTGACAGCACATCCTCAAAAGAAAGAAAAGAAAAACATTTGTGCTTACCTTCCATCATCAATCATCGCCTCTGCATCACACTTATGCACCTCTAACTACAATAAAATAACCCTTTTGACTAAAAAATATTAAAGGTCGAGGGCATAGCCTTAAGCTTTAAAATGAAATTAGCGTTCTCATTTCAAATTGATATTGAAACAAAATGTAACTGAATGAACTAAAAAAAGAAAACGCGTTTGTGCCAAATAATGAATCACTAAATGAGAAGGCTAGACACTTCATCCCCTTGACTGGGAGCTATACTTAAAAGAGAAGTTGAAGATGTGTGTTGTGCGCGTGGTGGCAGCTTGCAATCAAGTTACGTCTTCTTCCATCAGAAGGCAAAATGTAAAAATGCAGCTCTCCTCCCGTGGCGGCTCTGCTCCCTTTTATTCCCTCAACCTACACCGTGTTCAGGCTTGCTTCCCTAGGTTACTGGATAGAAGGCTGGACCGTGAGATATGTGGCAGCTGGTGGGCTTTTGCTTTTTGGAGCTGCTCTTCTTCAAAGACGTACAACCTGCTGTTGCGTGAATGCTGTTGTCCGTGTAGAGCTGGACTCTTCTCATGTGGGCTGCAGCTGGATGAGAACATGTTGGGCTGTGCTGAAGCTTGCTTCTCCAACGCTAGTCGTGCTGCTGATTTCTGCTGGGCCGTGAACTATCTTTGCTGCAGAATCCTTGCTGCTGGACGAAATGTGGAGGTTGTTGTGTGTGGGATGTGGGCTGTTGTGTGCTCTCCAAAGCTGGGCGATGAATCATTGTGGAATGAAGCTGCTGGACGTTGCTGGAGCTGCTTCTCGTTGAAGCCGAGACAGCAGCCCATTGAATGAATTATTGGAAGTGCTGCTTGGGCCAAAGCTGCTGGATGAAGAAACATTTGGGCCGTGGCACTTCTTTATGCAAGTGCTCTTCAAAGCTGGACGCTGCTGTCCTTGTGATTTATCCAAGCACCCCTTCACGTGTTGCTCTGCTACAAGCTTTTCAAATACGTGTTGCTCTTTTAATTACCCAAGGCCCGCTGCTGCCTTTTTAATCTAGCATGTGGACGTGTGCAGCCTCTCCAAATGCTAATTCATCAACTGCTGCAGCATGGAGTCCAGCCCATGTGTGCACCGCTTCATTTCTTAAAAGTCTAAAAATCATGTGTTGTTCCTGAATTAATTTCAGCCCTCTTCATTTAATAATTGCCCCCTTAAAAGTGGAGCCACCATTCACGTGCTGGATTTTTTGGTCACTCATGGGCTGCATCTCTTTTATTTAATAAAGCAAACGATTCCCATCTAATTTACATGCTAAGCCTCTTTCTTTTAAAAACCTTGTAGCTCGCTAAATGTCTCAATTGTATTTCCAAAATTTTTCTTACAATTAATAATGCAAATAATTAGCACAGATAATTCAAATTAATTAAAATAAAAATTTCTGGTCAAATTAAGCACAATTCGCAAAAATGGAAAAATACCAAACATTTAAGCACAATTTCCTGATTAATTCTAACACAATAAACTAAATGAAGTCAAGAAAATATTGACTCATCACTCATCTTTGAAGGACCAGCCGTTTTCATTCCTTCTAAGTCCCATGTGATCTAGAAACAACTTCTGAATCACATTCCTCTTAGTGCAACCCATGGTTATTTCATTTGTGACATCCACACCATGAAACCTAAAGACTCGACTGATGAAAACAGCGTATGGAAGGTGATATTCATTCTATCTTGTGACTTTTATCATGTGATCACCTATTACAAAAGCCCAATTTGTTTGTATCTTGGTCCTCAAAGCATTTAGTAGATAAACATCTTCCGTTGTCAACAGTAACTGATATTCACCTCTTGGAAGTAGAATCCAGGTAATAACATATGCATATAACCTTTCATTTTTACTCAGATGATCAATACAAATTGATTCATAATTTCCTACCATATTTGGATTCCTTAAACAGTCATTGTAGATGTTCACTTTGTTGAGACCAGGTATACCAAGATGTGACTTCAAGCCTTCTGATTGAAATATAGCTACTATCCCCCATACGACCTCATCGATGTTATTGGTTACACCCTTTACTCTGGATACAAGACAATTTCTCTCTGCCTTCAATTTGCGTAGAAGACTTTTACCAGATTGGGGTAATAGTCCCCTTCAAGTTCTACAAACTTGGTTAGACCATAGTAGAATAGTGATAACGGTCTAAAAACCGTTATTTTCATGCTTAAATTGATATCAAAATACACCCTTTATGGCTTAGAATGAGCTTAGAATCAAGTAAAACACTTACGTTGAGTCATTTGAGAGTCAAAAGCTATTTTTAGAGATATTATGCTTGTTTTGCATTGGTTTGCAGGGTTTTGATGAGAATTAAGGATGAAATTGAAGAAGGAAGGTCTTAGACTCAAGGAAGAAGAAGAAAAATGAAGAAAAGAAGAGTCTATGCATCGCTCAACGCCAAAATGCACCGCTGAGCGCCATTATTCGAGGGAAAGCCACTGTCTGGCACCCAGGCGGTGACGCTGAGTGTCTAGAGCGATTAGAGGCAAACCGCTCAACGGTGAAACTGACCGGTGAGCGGTGGTGCGGCTTGAGGGAAACTGCTGAGCGGTAAAATTGGACATTGAGCGGTTGTCTGCTGGACTTTGGCTTAAATTCTGTTACTTTTATGCCCTATATATAGCCCCAGTGCGATTCAAATATGATTCTTTTGGCAGAAGAGGACGTTCAGAGCTATTTTACACTCCTTGGAGAAGATTTCTTGGATGCTTAGGCTCCAATTTATCATATCTAGGGTTTGCTTTTCCATTCTTTCATTGTATTTCATCTAGTTTCACCATGTCAATGGTGAACTAAACCCTTAGTTACTGGGGAACAATGTAATCTTTTGAAACTCTCTTATATTGAAATTCTTGTTTTATTCATATGCTTGCATATGATGTTATTATCAATTGTTGGGTTCTTTATCTATGCTTTAAGCAATACCTTAATCAATTGTTGGGTTCTTTATCAATTGTTATTATCTATTCTTGCATGAACTGATAGGGAATTCCTTGATTAAGCAATACCACCTAGGGATATGGGGGGTAGGACGATCAATTGTATTTTGCTTCTGTGGTACTTGCACTGCTAGTTACTAGGGGAGACCTGGGATAGTAAGCCAGTAACTAGTAGTAGGCTCTTCTCGCCGAGGGATCGGGTTTAAGGTAGACTAAGAAAGTTTGCATAACAATTAGATAATAAAGCGAATTTAATAAGAATAATAGATATAAGAGAGTGGATAAGATGAAATTGTAAACCCCAACAACTCCATTCATCCATATCTTTTTCTTGCCAATTTAATCAATTGCATTTGCATGTTTACTTTTTGTTTTAGGATTCAAACCACAAGTTAATTTTATCTACAAGTCTTACGATATTGATTTACACGAAAGATAAGGCCTAAGAGTCCTTTGGGAGAACGATGTTGGGTTTTACCAATTATATTACTTGATAACGATCTGGTACACTTGCCAGGGGTTTAACAAATAGCCACTCCTGAAACAGAAATCGTTCAGTGTTAAAGAAAAATATGCTCAGACACTTATGCTTGATGACCTCTTTGAAGCCCCATTGACATATGGAGTCAGTACATTGCTCATCATCTATGAAACATTCAAATGGGTTTTCCTCTCTTACCGTGAGAGTAGGACATTTTCCCCGTCGAGAAGATGAAGAGGCCATATCAGATGTTGAAGTGTTTAGAGAGGTCGTAGCACAGATAATGGTTTAGTGTCGTGTAGTATAGAGATAATGCAATTACACAAGATTCTCAAATCTAGTGTTTATAAGGGCACTCATATCAGAGAATTTTTAGTCGAGTTTATTACTATTAGAATCGATTTCATGTTTAACAGAGTTTCACTTAAAAACAAAGAAACACACATAAATCTAAATCGATTTATTTATAATCTAACCGATTAAAAATCGTGAAAATAGTTTTTCATTTCAATACATCAATCAGATAGGCACTCATCAAACATACACACAACAATCATTCACATACAGAAACTTATAATGCATGAGTGCATCAAAATAACTGTTTTCGTTACCCCATTGAGATACTCAAGAATCTATGATATATTCCACTGCAGTTCATCCTTGAGCACTACTCTGCTTCAGCAGCAGCTTACTTTCCTGCAAAACTGTTGAAAGGTTTCAAAGCAGGTACCTAGACAAACTTCGATCCTTTGTGGTTAGTTACAGGAGGTTGTTCCTTTGGAATCCACTTGTATTTTCCTCTTGGAACCCCAACCTTTCTATAGTAACAATTCCTGACAGTATGTCCTATAGTATTACAATAAAAGCAAGCATTTGTAACAAGTTTGCTTAGATCAATGAATTTCTTAGGATTAATTCTATTCCTCATAGATTTATAACATATTCCTTGTTTGTTTATTGATTTACCCTGAGACCTTAAAACAACATCTGGATTATCTCTTCCTAGAGTGAATTTTGATAGCGTGGTTGTTAAGTAATCAATTTTCTCTAGATGTACAGGACAATTTTCGCATTTCTTCTCTACAATATGAACTTCAGTTTTAACAGTTCTAGCATATTGCAAACTAGCTTCTAATTCCTATTTGAGCTTTTCATTATCCTTTACAAGGTTATCAATACGATATTCATAATATTTTCTTTCTGAACTTAATCGATTTACCTTGTATTGAAGTTTCATGGCTTCAGCATGTAACTCTTGAAAGACATCCAACAACAAGTCGTATTTCACTTATATAGGCTCACTTACAAAGTCACTTATATAGGTTTCCTCTTACAGGTATCTGGACCTTAAATTGTTTAAGAAGGATGATTTTCAATTCCTAGAGTGGATTGAATCTCAAGGTCTTACCATGTTTGTGCAAATGAAAGGGGACTGTTACCTGGATTTAGTTGAAGTATTTTACACCAATCTAAGAGATATAAATGAAGTCATTCATTCTCAAGTAAAAGGTGTAAACATTTGCATTGATAACAATGTATGGCAACAAGTGGCAGGATTGGAGGGTGAAGGTGATGGGTGTCGCACCCCATGCAAATTTAATGTGCATAAAGAATGCAGTATAGTACTAGGAAGTGACTCCTAGGTCGTCTCTCAAGGACCAAATGTGGTTCGAGAATTAGGTCAGACACAGAGTGGGGGGGTTGTGAAAACGTTGTGGTGAATACGGATGAATTAAATAAAAAAACTGACACAACTGATAATTAAACACAGATCTAAAAGCGGTTTCAAAGACAGAATGAAACGGTTGGTCATTAACTTAATTACAATGCTTCCTATCACAGATCAACAAAATAAAGCAGCGACTCGAACCTCTAATCCAACACAGCTAACCAACTAAGTGAAGGCTAAACATGTTTTCATAAAATCAAACCAAGCGAACGCGATGTTAACATCAAATCCAATATACACCATGCAGTTTCATCAACTAAGCGAAGACTCAATACCAACTGGGCAACTAAGCGTATACCCAATTACAAGTGCAAATACAAATTTCACATTAACCAAGTCAGAGTGACAAACACAGTTACAGTCTAGAAATCTCAAGGAAACATTATAATATCGATAATGACCAACTCAACTACTTAAGCTAACATTATAACTAAATTAAAGAAAACTCGCATGACTCACTTGAATCGCAATTGCTAAATCAGAAAACATAAGATGGAAATGAAATTGCTAAATTAGGAAACGCATCTTCAGTCATTAATTGCAATGCTACAACTAGTAGATAAACTTCACATTGCAACGAGAAATTGAAAATAATAAGCAAGACTTGGAATAAAAAAATAACGCTAGCTAATAAAGGAATGGAACATTGCATCAGCTTCAACACACATTCATAAAGTAAACAGCAAATTAAAAATGCATGACATTAAAAATAAAGTCTAGGACTAAGTGATGAGTCGTTATTTCTTGAACTGTATCTAGTTTATTGCACTTAAATAAACCAGGGAATTGTGTTTAATTGTCTGATATTTCCCCGTTTTCCGAATTCTGCTTAATTTGGTCGGAAATTCGTAATTGTGTAATTTGGATTTTCTGAGCTGATTAAGCGCATTTCTGGTTGCAGGGACGTTCTGGAAACATCATCTGGAGCATTAGGATATGGTGTGACACATTCAAAGGCTCAACATTTAGTCATTTAGATTCTAATTAAAGTTGTAATTTCGTTTTCTAGAAGTCCTTAATTAGAATTAAGTGTTTTGGACCCTTTTAAGGGCAATTTTGTAAAAAAAAACCCATGTGTGGGACATGTGTCTTTTAGGTTAGGGTTTTAAATTATTTGTGGACCCCACCTTGGGGAGGATTCTCGGTCTTATGAGGGGAGAATACCGAGCCACCAAAAGGAGCACTTCATTCTCACGGTTTTCAACTTTTCTCTCCTAGGGTTTTCATGTATGAACATACTCTCATGGGAGCTTGCTTGGTGCTTTGGATTTTGGCCATTTCAATGAATAAGATGCAAATTTTCTTCTTCTCTTAACTTACTCTTGGTTGTCTTAGCTCATTGGTGGTGAAAAACCGTTCATTTCTACTTCTATTTGCTTGTTCTTAATGTATGAAGCTTGAGCTTTGGAGCTTGTCTTGGATTTCCATGGTGGTTGTTGGGTTTGAGTGACTTTATATTTTCGTTTTCCTCTTTCATTGCTGCAATTGCTCACGGTTTTCTTTGCATTTTATTTGGTTCGATGATAAAAATGGAGTTCTATGTTGGGTTTGGGTGAAGAGAGCTTAAGTTGATGTGTGGGTGTTGTGATTTGGACTCTTTCTTCTTGTTTTTTGGTTTCGATGTTTGAAGCAAGTTTACAACCAGAACTTTGTGCTGTTTATTGTGGCTGGACGGTGCTGGACTTGAAGGCTAGGGATTCATTTTCGTTTTTGCAAAGAAACTTGAAGAAATGGAAGATTTGGTTGGGTTGAAGTAGCATATGTTTGGATTTATTGTTCATGACTTGTTTTGAATTTGATACCTTGAGTTTTGTGGTGTGTTTACGGTAGTAGGGATGAAGAAAACATGAATGGTGTGTTGGTAGAGAAAGAAAACCGAAAATGGAGATAGGAAGGAGGAGAGAAGGTGCATTTAAGGTTTTGCCATTTTTGGACAAACACATATGATGCTTCTTTTGACTAAGAGAATTTTTCCACTTTAAGCTTTGGTTTTGGCTTGTTGCTGCCGAGAATTGCAAGGATGGTGAGAGGTTTTTGGAGTTTGTTTTCATTTGGTTTAGCTTACTTGGCACATTGGTAGGAGCACCCATGGTATCTTCCATTTGCACGTTGGTTTTTGAAGCATTTTTTGTAGAATTTCCTTGCTAGCTCACGGTATTTGATGGTTGGGTTTTGGGAACCAGATTTTTGCTGCATGGAGAAGGCTAAGGCACGATTTTCAATTGGAGGTTTAAGCAAATTTTAATTTGTTTTGAGAATTGGTGCACATGGGACAAAAGACAACACATTTGGTGGTTAAGTGAAGATGGAATTTTGAAGTTGGACCTTTGAAACATAACTCACAACCATGTGCTCTTTCTTGGGCCAATTGGACTTTTAAATTCATTTGTTAATTGCTATTGTGTCAAGTAATTTGCTAGGATTAAATTAGGCTTGTTGGTTTCTTTGGTTTTTAATTAATTTAGTTAATAGGTTGAGTTTAATGTGTTTGAGTTAGTGTTGAGTTTAATTATTTTTAACTGTGTTTGTTAATCACTTTATAACAGTGTTTGATGTTTGAATGTTGTCTAAGGCTTTTAATAGTGTTAGTTTAATTACCATGCTAGCTTGAATTAGTTTGTTTGCATCTGTGTCTTTATTGAGTTCTTTAGTTTTTGCAAAACCTTTTCAAACCCCCCCCTTCGTGTTTGAGTAAATTCTGAACCAAAAAATTGGTCCTTGAGAGACGACCTAGGAGTCATTTCCTAGCTATACTGCATTTCTAAATTGTACATTAAATTTGTGTGGGTTGCGACAACCCATCAAATTTTGGCACCGTTGCCGGGGACCAACGGTTCAGTTTTGAGTCTTGTGTCTGTGTTGTGTGACTTGTGTTGTGTTGTGTTTGTGATAGTGTCATTTTGCTGTCTTGTGTCGTTTTCTGTGGTTTGAAATTTTTGTGCTATTGTTTCATGATTATAGGGTGTTGTGATTTAGTGCATGACTAGAGGAAATCCTGGATTTCTACCACCCTTTGATCCTGAGATTGATAGGACGTTTCATAGGTTAGTTAGGCATTCTAGGAATTTGTCTTTAGAGTCTGTTGTTGAGTCGATTCCATTAGATACTGTGCATCCTACTACTGAATTTGAATCCACTGCTGAGTACTTTGTGCATACTGCATCTACTGCATTTGTTGCATCTATATCTGATTCTGATTCTGATTCTGTTATTTTTCACACTGAGAACAATATGGCACAACCTCCTTCACCTCGTGAGAGGACTTTTAGGGAGATGGCTGCACCTGATTTCGATATTGAAAGCTTGTGCATCCAATATCCTGATGAGGACGTTCCATTTATTCTCAAGACTGGACTGATCCATTTGTTGCCCAAGTTTCATGGTCTTGCAGGTGAGAGTCCACATAAGCATCTGAAGGAATTCCACATTGTCTGTTCCACTATGAAACCACATGACGTTCCTGAAGATCACATCTTCTTGAAGGCATTCCCTCATTCATTGGAAAGTGCTGCCAAGGATTGGTTGTATGGTTTGACACCTAGATCTGTCACTAGCTGGGATGATCTGAAGAGGTTGTTCTTGGAGAAATTTTTCCCAGCATCCCGGAGCACAGCTATCAGAAAAGACATATCTGGGATTAGGCAGCTTGGTGGAGAGAGCTTATATGAGTATTGGGAGAGATTCAAGACATTTTGTGCAAGTTGTCCTCACCATCAGATACCTAACCAACTCCTTCTCTAGTATTTCTATGAGGGTTTGAACAATATGGATAGGGGTATGATTGATGTTGCCAATGGTGGAGCTCTTGGAGACACCACACTTGTTGAGGCAAGGCAATTGATTGAGAAGATGGCCTCCAACTCCCAGCAGTTTAGCACCAGAAGTGATGCCATTGTGGTGAGGGGCGTACATGATGTTGACGCCCAGTCTTTATCAGCTGTTGAAAGAAAAGTGGAGGGCAAGCTTGACTCTCTTATGAAGATAGTGACCTAGTTGGCAACCAACCAGAAACCTACAGCTTCATCCGCATCTGCTGCACGACTATGTGCTGTTTGTACTTCTGGTGACCACTACACAGATGCTTGTCCTACTTTACAGCACTCAGTTGCCTCTGATGCGCCTCAGGCTTATGCTACTAACATCTACAATAACAGGCAGCCACAACAGCAGAATTATGACTTGTCGAGCAACAGGTACAACCTAGGGTGGAGGAATCACCCTAATCTTAGATGGAACAATGCGCCACAGCATTAGCAGCAGGCGCCACCTTTCTAGAATGCTGGAGGACCTAACAGATATGTGCCTCCACCTATGCAACAAAATCAAAGGCAGCAACAACAACAGCAGCAAGAGGCACTTGCCTAACCAGCTGCCCAACCTTCTAGTTCTTCTGAGCCTTCATTGGAAGAGTTAGTGAGACAGATGACTATGCAAAACCTGCAGTCTCATCAGGAGACTAGAGCTTCCATACAGAGTCTCACTAACCAGATGGGTCAGATGGCTACTCAGATGAACCAGGCGCAGTCTCAGAATTCTGATAAGTTACCATCCTAGACTGTGCAGAATCCGAAGAATGTGAGTGCCATTACCCTCAGATCGGGGAAGCAGATTGTTGTGCCTTTAGAGCCCGCTTCTACACCTACATCCGTGCCTGACACTTGTCTTAGAGAGGACGACCATGACGGTCCACGCAGGGCATTTGAGGTGGGTGGATCTTCTTCTCCAACCGGTGGTTCTTCTTCAGGTGGATCTTCTTCCTCTACCACCACCACCGTTGTCGCGCCTTCTCCATTGGTTGATCGACCTATCCCTCTTCCATTCCCTTCACGGGAACTTCCTAGCAAAAAGATGAAAGAGGTGGATAGGGAAATTCTGGAGACCTTCAGGAAGGTAGAGGTGAACATACCTCTACTCGATGCCTTCAAGCAGATACCAAAATATGCCAAATTCTTGAAGGAGTTTTGCACACACAAAAGGAAGATGAAGGGCAATGAACAGATCAACATGGGGAGGAATGTATCAACTCTTATTGGTAAGTCGGTCCCGCACTTTCCTAAAAAGTGCAAGGACCCAGGTACGTTTTGCATTCCTTGTGTGATTGAGAACAGTAAATTTGAAAATGCTATGCTTGATCTGGGTGCATCTATAAATGTCATGCCATTGTCTATTTATAAATCTCTGTCTCTTGGTCCATTACAGCCTACGGGTGTGGTCATTCAGTTGGCCAATAGGAGTGTTACTCACCCGACAGGTTACATAGAGGATGTCTTGGTTAGGGTAGGTGAATTGATATTTCCTGCTGATTTCTATGTTTTGGAGATGGAGGAAGGTTTCTCTCATGGATCCGCCCCCATTATTCTAGGCAGGCCATTTTTGAAAACTTCCCGTACCAAGATTGATGTGTATGCTGGGACATTGTCTATGGAAATATTGTTGTACATTTTAATATCCTTGATGCCATGAAATTTCCAGCTGAGGACCATTCTGTGTTTAGATGTGATACATTGGATGACATTGTTGATGATTTTCGTTCTATGCATGAGAAGAAACATTCTTTTCTATCTTCTGTACATTCATGCATAGCATCTGGGTTTGAATCAGGAATTGGAAATGTTGTTGAATTTAATGATGATATGGATGAAAACTGTGATGTCTAGGGTATTGATGATGTCCAGGTTATTGATGATATGCGTGTTTTTGATGATTTGGATGATATTGATGATGTTGTTGATATACCTGTGATGGATATTGATCTGGATTGTGATGAGATGGGTTTTCTGCCTTTACCTGTACATTCTTTAGAGTCAGAATGCATTAACCACGTTGCAGGAAGTACACTTGAATCTGACTTGAAAGAACCCACTCTTGAGCTGAAACAACTCCTAGAAAACCTCAAGTACGTATACTTGGAGATGATGAGAGAAAACCGATCATAATTTCCACCTCCCTTGATTCTGTTCAAGAGGAGAGGTTGCTTGGAGTGTTGAGAGCGCATAAGAAAGCCATAGGTTGGAGTTTGGCGGACATCCCTGGTATTAGCCCATCCACATGCATGCATAGGATTCTGTTGGAAGATGGGGCAAAACCAATGAGACAGCCGCAGAGAAGGCAAAACTCCGTGATCATGGATGTGATTAAGAAGGAGGTGACGAAGCTTTTGCAAGCTGGGATCATCTATCTTATTTCAGACAGTTAGTGGGTGAGCCCCATCCATATTGTGCCCAAGAAGACTGGCCTCACTGTTGTGAAAAATGAGAGGGATGAGCTGATTCCCACAAGAGTGTAGAACAGCTAGAGAGTCTGCATTGACTATAGGAGGCTGAATCAAGCGACCAGGAAAAATCATTTCCCCCTACCCTTCATTGATCAGATGCTGGAGCGCCTGACAGGTAAATCTCATTATTGTTTTCTTGATGGTTTTTCTGGTTACTTTCAAATAAACATTGCGCCTGAAGATCAAGAGAAAACCACATTCACCTGCCCCTTTGGCACTTTTGCCTATAGGAGGATGCCCTTTGGTCTATGCAACGCCCCTGGTACCTTCCAGCGGTGCATGCTTAGCATTTTTAGTGACTTTCTTGAGAGTTGCATAGAGGTGTTTACGGATGATTTTACTGTGTATGGATCCTTTTTTGATGCATGTTTAGATAGTTTGGAAAAAGTTTTGAAAAGATGCATAGAAACAATCTTGTTCTTAATTTTGAGAAATGTCACTTCATGGTTGAACAAGGTTTGGTTCTAGGGCATATCATTTCTGAAAAGGGAATAGAAGTAGATCCTGCAAAGATATCTATGATTTCGCAGTTGCCTTACCCCTCTTGCGTGCGAGAGGTTCGATCTTTTCTTGGACATGCAGGTTTCTACAGGCGCTTCATCAAGGATTTCAGCAAGAAGACGCTTCCCTTGTCTAGACTGCTGCAGAAGGAGATTGATTTTGATTTTAATGACAAATGCAAGGAGGCGTTTGATTTCCTGAAGGAAGCTTTGACCACCACTCCGATCATTCAGGCACTGGATTGGACAACCCCATTTGAGCTTATGTGTGATGCGTCTAACTATGCATTGGGGGTTGTCTTGACACAGAAAATTGACAAGCTGCCGAGAGTGATCTACTATGCTTCACGCACTCAGGATGTTGCCCAAGCAAATTATACCACCACTGAAAAAGAGTTGTTGGCAATTGTTTTTGCCCTTGATAAGTTTAGGTCATATTTGTTTGGATCGCCTGTTATTGTGTATACTGACCATGCAACTCTGAAGTTTCTGTTGAAAAAGGCTGAGTCAAAGCCAAGACTGATCAGGTGGATGCTACTACTCCAAGAGTTTGACTTGCAAATCAAAGACCGAAGTGGAGCACAAAATTTAGTTGCAGACCACCTCAGCAGGATTGAGAGAACTGAGAAAGAAGCTGATGTTTTGCCCATCTAGGATGACTTTCCTGATGAGAGTTTGTTGATGATTTCATATACTCACCCTACTCCTTGGTTTGCACACATTGTAAATTATTTGGTTGCTTTTGTTTTTCCTCCTTTAGCATCACGTGCTCAAATTGCTAAAATTAAGAGTGATGCTAAGTATTATATTTGGGATGACTCATATCTGTGGAAGTTGTGCAGTGACCAGGTTACTAGGAGATGCATTCCGAACCATGAGATTGACTCGGTCCTGCAGTTTTGTCATGCCTCCTCACCTGGTGGTCATCTGGGGATATAGAGAACAGTTCGCAGGGTGCTTGACTGTGGTTTCTATTGGCCTTCCATCTTCAAAGATGCGGAGAGGATTTGCAGCACCTATGAGCCTTGTCAGAGAGCAGGAGGATCAATTTCACATAGACAAGAGATGCCTCAACAGCCTATGCTGTTCTATGAGGTGTTTGATGTTTGGGGTATAAATTTCATGGGTCCTTTTCCTGTTTCTTTTGGTTTCTCTTATATTCTCCTTGGTGTGGATTATGTTTCAAAATGGATGGAAGCTAAAGCCACCAAGACTAATGATGCTCGGGTTGTTGTAGATTTCGTTAGATCTCACCTCTTTTGCAGGTTTGGAGTGCCTAGAGCAATTGTTAGTGATCAGGGAACCCATTTTTGCAACAGATCCATGCAGGCTTTGCTCAAGAAATATGGGGTGACACACCGAGTTTCTACACCATATCACCCCAAACAAATAGGCAAGCCGAGATCTCCAACAGGGAGATTAAGAGGATTTTGGAGAAGATTGTCCAGCGTAACAGGAAAGATTGGAGTACTAGGTTGGACGATGCTCTTTGGGCCCACAGGATTGCCTACAAAGCACCCATTGGGATGTCTCCCTATCGGGTTGTCTTTGGAAAGGCATGTCATTTACCAGTTGAGATTGAGCATCGGGCATATTGGGCTGTGAAGACTTGCAACTTCTCTATTGACCAAGCTGGAGAGGAAAGGAAGTTGCAACTGAATGAATTGGATGAGATCCGATTGGAGGCCTATGAGAACTCGAAGTTCTACAAGGAAAGGACGAAGAAGTTCCATGATAGTGCTATTGTTAGAAAGGACTTTGAGGTCGACCAACAAGTTTTATTGTATAATTCTAGGCTCGGACTCATGGGTGGTAAGTTGAGATCAAAGTGGACTGGACCTTTTGTTGTGACTAATGTTTATCCTTATGGTGCAGTAGAGATCCAGGGTCCATCTGCAGCTAAAAGCTTCAAGGTGAACAGGCACAGACTGAAGCCTTTCCTCAGCAATCCTTCTTTGTTGGATGCAGTGGTGGAGGAGACGTCTTTGGTCCACCCCACCTACCCTCCCATCTGACTCAGGGAGTTTCTTTTCTCCTTCCCTCCTCACTTTTATTACACTTTGTCGATATCTGATGACTGTTCTGATTGTTTGATCTGCTGATTGTGACACACTGAGGACATTGTGTCGTTTAAGTGTGGTCTATTAGGGGAGGTTGTTTCTTTGTTTATGTTTCGGTTTTTATGTAGTTTGTTGTGTCTTGTGTACAGTTTTGCATGATTTTCGTGAATTCTGGACTGTGATTAGGTTGTCAATTTTCCTTCACTTCATTGATACTCTGATTTGTTGGATTCCTTGTTTTTCTTTGCTTGGAAGATGATCGTGATGTTTGAGAGTTGAATTGGTTGTGACCGTATTACCTGTGTGAGATTTGAGCCATTTAATGATCTTTCTTGTGTGTGATATGTCTCTTGATTGCTTGCACATATGCCTTGGCTTGACTTTGTTGATAACTCTTGATTCATGCGCATGTTTGAAAGTGATAAAGGCATTTTGTTGTTCAGCCTCTCTAGCCAGATGAGCCTACCCTGTTTTGATCCCTTGATAACCCTTTTGAGCTTATACTTTCCCCATTTCTTTGTTTTGAAGCTGATACACTAGCCCTAAGTGAAAAACCATGATTACCTTAACCTTAGGGAATTTTGGAGCTTTGGAATTATTTTGGAAATAAGTGTGGTCTCCCGGGGGATTCCGATAATTGGCTAGGCATTCTAGGACGTCCCAGCAGAATGAATCAGCGTCTCTCACCAAGAAAAGGTGAATCCGCATGTGCGCCTAATGTTAAAGGTAAGCTGCTGCACCAACCAATAAATGAAGCACCGCTTTTCCTAAAAGAAAAAAAAACTTGAATCAGCATGTCCCTCCAGCTCTGGCCGTAACACACCTCCAGCTATGACGCCACATTCCCATTCAATAACAAAGACATACTTGCATACAAAATAAATGCACTGTGAAGCCCTCCCAAGATTAAGTCATACCAAAATCTCCAAACTTTTCTAAATAAAATCAAATGAAATGTGCTCTGTAACAGCAAACCGTGTATCTCTCATTTAAAATAAAATCACCGTCTTAGCATTCTCAAAGAAAAGAAACCTCTGTGATTCTCACATTCATCCATAATCCAATAAGGTAAACATGTTTTATGAAGAACAAGCTCCGTAAAAAAAATTGTTTCCAGCCCCCTAAAATCTGAAGTGTGACGGCCCCTTCTTCTCCAAGGTCGTGAGTCTCATATAATGAGGGTGGGATCCACCCTAAAAGAAAAACCCTAGGCCATGTGTCCTCCTACTATTTGGGCTTGATCTACTTTATCAAAAATTTGCCCAAATTATGAAAGTTGGTCTACAAATATTCTACACTACTAAATTACAATATGATTAAATTTGAAATGTCCAAGTGGAGAGTCTTTAATTTATTTGCCTCCTTCCTAATGTTCCAAAATGTATGTCCAAAATTTTCCTGCAATAAATAATGCAATTAATTAGCTCAGAAAATTCAAATTAATTAAAATTAGACTTTCCGGTCAAATTAAGCACAATTAGTAAAAACAGAAAAATATCGGACAATTAAGCACAATTCCCTGATTAATTCTAGCACAATAAACTAAGTAAAATAAATAAAATATCGACTCATCAAAATAGACCACACTTAGTCTTTTGCACTCCTGGGCAAAATCAAGACGCAAATCAAGAAACAGTTCAGAGGATATCAGATGTATTACACAACATCGGCACACAGAAAACAAAGACTCACAAGGACAGAAACAGAATTACACAATCCTCAAGAAATCTGGACAAAGAAAGGAAGTAGACAATTTCCAACACAGAATCAAGGAAAGCAGATACTCAGAGAAATCATTCAAGCAATTCCAAGCATGGCAAAATGATTAATCATCTCAAGAGGTGAATCAAAAGTAACAAAACCTCACAGATGCACTTTCAGTGTTTCTCTCAAGTGTCTAGGGTAAACAATTTCAATTCAATGCACTCAAGAAAGCAAGCAACAAACAGTCTTGGCAAGTCTCTAATATCAGTACTCAAAACATACGCATGCTCAAATCAAAAGGTCTTTTATGGATGTAATGAGGCTAAGGACAAGGGAGGATATAATATTGATGAGAAGCTATAAACCAAAAGAAATAGCGGAGTAATGGGGAACAAGTGAAAACAAAGTCAAATAACACCCAAACCCTCTAATTCAATCCTCTTCTTGACTCCATTATTCATAATTTTTTTTTATTTTTTTCTCATTTTTCTCTATTTTTTTCCATCCTGTCTCTTTTCTTTTCTCTCTTTTCAGAACACAACTACAAGAGACAAGATACACAATATATTTACAAAAACAAAAGCAAGAAGAGGAACCAACTAGCCAATTCTCTGAATCTCCCTAGAGACCACACTTATTCCCAAAACACTTCCAAAGCTCCGAAATTCCCTAAGGTTAAGGTAATCATGGTTTTTCACTTAGGGCTAGTGTATGAGCTTCAAAACAAAGAAATAGGGAAAGTATAGGCTCAAAAGGAGTTATCAAGGGATCAAACAAGGTAGGCTCATTTGGCTAGAGAGGCTTAAGAACAAAACTGGCTTTATCACTTTCAAACATGCATATCAATCAAGAATCATCAACAAGAGTCAAACCAAGACATATGCGCCAGAAATCAAGAGACATATCACACATAAGAAAGAATATCAAATGGCTGAAATTTCACACAGGGTATTTCTGTCACAATCAATTCAACCTCTCAAACATCACGATCATCTTCCAATCAAAGAAAAGCAAGGATTTCAAGCTAATCAGAGTATCAATGAGTGAAAGACACATCTACAAGAGAAACATGCAAAACTGTACACAAGACAAAACAAAAACTACCTAGAAAACAAAAAATTTAACGCAGAAAACATAAACAAAACAAAAACTACCTAGAAAACAAAAAATTTAACGCAGAAAACATAAACAAAACAAAAACTACCTAGAAAACAAAAAATTTAACGCAGAAAACATAAACTAATCAAACAAAAATCAGAATCTCCCCCAATAGACCACAGTTTAACTACATAGTGCCCTCAATGTGTCACAAGCATCAGATCAGAAATCAAAACAGTCAATAGCGCATGGACAAATGCAATAAAAGCGGGAAAGGGAGGAGAAGGGAAAAGAAAACTCCCCTGATCATGGTGGCAGTTGGCAATTTTGGACTTTCAGGGAGATCTCTTCCACCACAGGATTCAGCAAGGAAGTCTTGAGGAGGAACTGCTTCAGTCTCCAAATCTGATCAAGCAGGGAGATGTCCTCCACAACTGGATCTAAGAAGAAGTGATTGTTGATGAGCGAGTTCAGCTGGTGCCTATTAATCTTCAAACTGTTGTGTATGCTGGCACCTTGTCTTCCACCGTGGGTGTGTGTTGGTCAACTTCATGTGTACCTCCTGCAACATGGTTAGTGCAATGTGGTTCTAAAGAAATGACATGCAAGGGTATAACACCCAATCCCAGTGTAATAGGCTGAACCTCAGATATACCCTCAGAACATGAATCAATTTCAAATGTAGAAACAATATCAACAATAGGCTCAGATTCATGTTTAGTGCATGGAGAACAAAAGTTCATATGTGATAGCAAAAAGTGGTTCTCATCATGCAAAGAGGGAGAATAAAAATCATGCTCATCAATATCATAATCATCAACATACCTATCAATAGCATAATCTTCAACAACAGAATCAATCATAGGCATGTTTACCTCCACTTCCCTGAAGATTCGTAGAGTGGTGGAAGGTGAAGATGGTCAACCTATCTCAAAATTGCTGTTTATACCTGCCTGGTCCTCAAAATTTTCTTCAGTCTCCTCAGGTGCAAGTGTAGGGACATAGGAGGGTGGGAAAGTAGGTGGCACAATAGTAAGGTCATGACTCTGCTCCCCATCTCCTATGTGGATGGCACCAACATCATCTGGAAGCTGAACAATCTGAAATTGTGATTCCTCTGAAACATGAGACTGTTCCTCGGTGAGTTGAGTGGTCATCTGCCCCATCTGATAAGTCAAACTCTGAATCGAAGCTCTGGTCTCTTGCTGGAACTGAAAGTTCTGAATAACCATCTGCCTCAGTAACTCCTCCAATGTAGGCTCAGAAGTAATGGAAGGATGAGGAGTTGCTTGGGCAGGCTCACAAGACTGCAGCTGCTGTAGAGCCTGGACTGGTGGAGGCATACAAGTATTCTGGAATGGTGGTTCTTGACATTGATGTTGCGGTGAGGCATCATACCATCCCAAGCTAGGGTCATTCCATCTAGGATCGTTACTGTAACCATACTGAGCAGGGAAGAATTCATCCAAGAACACATGCTTAAGATCTTCCCAAGAAGTGATGGATCCTGGAGGAAGACAATACAGCCAATCCCTTGTTGCTTCTTGGAATGAATGCGGAAATGCCCTTAAAAACACATGATCATCAGGGACATGAGGAGGTTTCATTGAAGAGCAAATGGTGTAGAACTCCTCCAAATGTCTATGTGGGCATTCACCTGCAGAACCATAAAACCTAGGCAACAAATCTATCAGTCCAAAGGTGAGAACGCAATGAACATCATCCTCACTAAGTGAAACTGGCTCCCAAAGAGCACTCTCAAGAATGGGAGGATGAGTCATATTGTTCTCAACATAAAAATCAGCAGAATATGCATGAGAAGCAATATCAGAATTAGATGCAAAAGGAGAATTAAAGTCATGGACATAGGCAGAAGAAACAGTATTCACAAAATCAAAGTAGGTAGACATGTAGAAAGAAGGGGGAAAAGAAGAATGCAATGAAAATATGCAACTAAAGCTACCTAAATGCAACACACAATGACGAACACACAAAACAAAACATCACACTCACAACACAAGACAACACAACACACACTAACACAACAAAAGACCTAAAACCGAACCGTTGGTCCCCGGCAACGGCGCCAAACTTTTGATGGGTGTCGCACCCCATGCAAATTTAATGTGCATAAAGAATGCAGTATAGTACTAGGAAGTGACTCCTAGGTCGTCTCTCAAGGACCAAATGTGGTTCGAGAATTAGGTCAGACACGGAGTGGGGGGGAGGGTTGTGAAAACGTTGTGGTGAATACGGATGAATTAAATCAAAACACTGACGCAACTGATAATTAAACACAGATCTAAAAGCGGTTTCAAAGACAGAATGAAATGGTTGGTCATTAACTTAATTACAATGCTTCCTATCACAGATCAACAAAATAAAGCAGCGACTCAAACCTCTAATCCAACACAGCTAACCAACTAAGCGAAGGCTAAACATGTTTTCATAAAAGCAAACTAAGAGAACGTGATGTTAACATCAAATCCAATATACACCATGCAGTTTCATCAACTAAGCGAAGACTGAACACCAATTGGGCAACTAAGCGTATACCCAATTGCAAGTGCAAATACAGATTTCACATTAACCAAGTCAGAGTGACAAACGAAGTTACAGTCCAGAAATCTCAAGGAAACATTATAATATCGCTAATGACCAACTCAACTACTTAAGCTAACATTACAACTAATTAAGTTAAGTGGTCTTAAAAGACGTGACAGAAGAGAGGAAACGATCTTCTGACAGGAAAAATACGAAAAAGCTCTGGAGAACTAGAGAAGACCATCAGGAGACCTTTCAAGACATCAGAACTTCGCTTTATTCAAGGAATTGCAGAAAAGAGTACGTTTGAGAAGTCAAGGATAGGCTAGATTTTCTGTCATTGGAATTGGTTGTATGACGGAACATTGATGTAAATTTCCTGTGCAATATACGTCTCTGTTCTTGTTCTTTTCTTGATTTGCTTTTGATTATACGGAAGTATAAATCTCTTTAAAGGTTCTTTGTACTAGAAAGTATTTTTAGAACCAGAAACGTAAGAAAAGAAACTAAAAGTAACTACGCTAGGAATAACTTATGTGTTTTTGGTCATTCTAAATATTTGAACTTCATGCAAAATTATCTGTTGAATTAATTAAGGAATTAATAATTTAATAGATAATTTTAGAACTTGTTTTAAGGAATTAAATCAAGATACGCTCATGTGAATGCTTGAACAAAGAATGTATGTTATCCAGGATTTTACTATAATGTTAGTCAGAGACCAATTTCAGTGATCTTTTATCATATTTTTCAATCTTAATTGTTTATGTTGTTAATTTCATGCTCATTTCTACAGTTAAAAATCAAATATTATCTTCAGTAATTGATCTTGATAAATAATTTTAAATTGAAAAACGTGACACAAATTCCCTTGGGAGAACGATACTTTACTTATCCACTGTATTACTTGTAACAATTTGGTATACTTGCCATGTTTTAAGGAATTAAATCAAGATACGCTCATGTGAATGCTTGAACAGAGAATGTATATTATCCAGGATTTTACTATAATATTAGTCAGAGACCAATTCAAGTGATCTTTTATCATATTTTTCAATCTTAATTTTTTACGTTGTTAATTTCATGCTCATTTCTATAGTTAAAAATCAAATGTTATCTTCAGTAATTGATCTTGATAATTAATTTTAAATTGAAAAACGTGACACAAATTCCATTGGGAGAACGATACTTTACATATCCACTGTATTACTTGTAAGGATTTGTTATACTTGCCAAAAAGTTATCAAGTTTTTGGCGCTGTTGCCGGGGAATTTGATTGTTATTGTTATTTCAATCATTCATTGTTTATCAATTTCAATTCTGTTCCAATATCTAGAAATCCATTGCTTTTAATTTTTGTATATCTGTATATATACGTTGTGTTTTGTTCTGTTGTTATTTCTTTGGGTTAATCATTTGAGATTGTTGTTCTTGATAACAATTCAAAAACTGTTATTTTCATACTTAATTTTGATACAAAACACACCCTTTATGACAACTTTTAATGAAGCCAGCACTGAGTCACCTTGTTCAAAGTAACCAGTTTACAAGAATGTCACACGAAAATCCCTACGATCATTTGACAACTTTTAATGAGATATGTAACACTGTAAAACTTTTACATGTGCCAGATGAAGCAATTAGACTAAGCTTATTTCCGTTATCATTGGCTGGAAATGCCAAGCTTTGGCTAAAATCTTTTCCTGAGGGAAGTCTGACTATTTAGGATGACGTTGTGGCAAAGTTTTTGCACAAATATTTCCCCAATCAAAGATAAATAAAGGCAAGTAAGAAATATCCTCTTTTCAACAAGAACCTGAAGAAACGTTGAGTCAAGCATGGGATAGGTTCAAGGGGTTGCTAAGAAAGACTCCAATTCATGGGTTTGACGATCCCACTCAATTAAACCTTTTCTTAGGAGGTTTAAAATATCAACAAAGCTTATGCTAGATGCCTCAGGAGGAGGTAACATTAGGTGGAAGACACCTGATGAGGCACATCAAATAATTGAAAATATGGCATCTAGTCACAATGATGTTCAAAGTTAGAGAGTGCAAACCCGAAAGAAAGGAATGTTTAAATTGCAATCCCAAGATGCCTTGTTAGCCCTAAATAAAATTATGACTCAATAGCTTGAGTCTCTAATGAAAAAGTTGTCACAACTACCAAAGGAACTCCAAACTGTATCACAGGCACAACATCATCAAATTGTGCAAGGTTGTGAACTGTGTGGTGGAAAGCACCAAAATGGACAGTGCGCTATTCAGACCAATGCAAAGGAAGAGGTAAATTAAATGGGAAATCAAGGCCGTCAAGGCAATTTTGGAAATTATAATCAAGGATGGAGACCTCATCCTAGCATGGGTCAGGCTAGTTCTAGTAGACCACCACAACAACAGTTTCAACAACAACCTACTCTTTCTGATAGGAGTTCCAAACTGGAAGAAACCCTTCAACAAGTCATGCAAATCTCCATATCAAATCAAAAGAGAACAGATGCTTCTATAAGGAATTTAGAAGTTCAAATGGGTCAATTGGCAAAGAAATTAGAAGATAAGCATGTAAATACATTTGGAGCTAACACTGAACTGAAAAGCTATAACTACAAAGACTGGTAAAGTGTTAGAAACTGTAGTTGTGAGGAAGGAGGATGAAAAGGAAAAATCAAGTGAAGAGTAGGAAGAGAAAGAAGAGAAAGTTGAGGAAGAAGAAGATAAAAGGAAGGAAGATGGAAGACAAAAAGAGAAAGTTTTGGTGAAGCATCTTCCTTATCATAAAAATACTTCACAGAAGGATAAGGAGAGACAAATGGATCAGTTCAAGAAGATATTTAATCAACTTGAGATTACTATGCCCTTGACAGAAGCACTGCAACAAATTCCTGCTTATGAAAAATATGTGAAGCAATTCCTCACTAAAAGGAAGAAGTATTTAGATGAGGAAACAATTGAAGTGCACGAAAATTGCAGTGCAATTATGCAGAAATCTCTACCTCCAAAAGTCAAAGATCCAGGGAGTTTCACTATCCCCTGCATCATTGGAAATCATGATATACTGAAGGGTCTTGTTGACTTAGGGGCTAGCATAAATTTAATGCCCTTGTCTATGCTCAAAAAGATTGGTGACCTTGAAGTCAAGTCAACAAGAATGATCTTGCAAATGACAGATAGGTCCATTAAGCATCCCTACGGTGTAGTGGAAGATGTTGTGATTAAAGTTGATAAACTAAAATTCCCTGTTGATTTTATAGTAATGGAAATGGAGGAAGGTGTAGATATACCTCTCATCCTTGGAAAACATTTCATGAAGACAGCTAAGGTTGTCATTCATGTTGATGATGGAACCGTGAAATTAAAAGACGAATATGAAGAGGTGACATTTATTGTCTTTGAAGATGTGAAGCAAAGTCAAGAGGAAAAGACTAGTTCCAAAGTAAAAGATGAAGTTTTAGCAGTTACTAGTCTTCCAAGGCAAGTTTCCAAGTTGGCCAAAAAGAACCTTAATTGTTTCAATCCCAAAGTGAAGGACAAAGATGAAGATATGGAGGGGCAAAGAGTTAACCAAGAATCTGATATGAAAAGTGATGAACTCAAACCTGGCAAACATGTGAGTCATAAGAACAGGTTATGGGTCATCAAGGACATAAAGGAAAATGGAGTGCTCGAAATTGAGGCTCCATATTCAAGAGGAATTAAGTTGGTGACAAGAAAGTTACTCAGAAAACATTGGTGTCATGGAAGGAAGAAGCACACCAACATCAAGAATCCAACTTAAACATGAATTTTTGGGTCAAGCTAGTGATGTTAAAGAAGCGCTTGCTAGGAAGCACCCTAGCAAATGTTTGTATTTGTGATTGTTGATTTTGTTTCCGTAAATGATGAGTTTGAGTGTGGAGAGGATGACTGGAAGAAGCTTGAGTGTGTTTTTCTGACGCTCTAGTCGCACAACGCACAACTGAGGTGTGTTACGCGACTAGATAATTTTAGGAAGTAGTGAATTAGATTTTTCGCACAGCGCACTCTTTGCGCTATGCGTGAGAGAAAAATAAATTGGTCATAATATTGAGGTTCCAACAACGCCTCACTTGCGCTTTGCAACCCAAAATTTAATTTTCTCTCTATAAGGAAATTACCTTTTTCGCAAAGCGCACATCTTGCGCTATGCTAGCAAAAGTTGAGGGAGCTCTTTGTCAAAATATTCACTTTGCGATATTTTGCACAAAGTGAGAATCATTGTGAGAGAGGGTTCTGTATTTTAATTCACAAAGCTAACAGCTGAGGGGCGCTCTACGAAATTTGTTCAAAAATAAAATAAAAATAAAATAAAAATTAGAAAAACAATATAAAAAAAATGAAAAAAAATTAAATTAAGTGCTTATTCACACAGTGCACAACTTATGGTGCGGTAAGCGAATTTTTATTTTGAATTCAAAAAAATAAAAATAAAACTAAAAAAAAAGAGATAAGTCGCACAGCGCGCAATACATGGTGCGCTTAGCGACTTCACCTGAAAATTCAAAAAAATATAGAATATTTAAAGCGTGCAGAAAATGTGGTTTAATGCTAACGATTCGCATAGCGCACAGGGGAAGTGCGCTTTGCGAATCCATGCGGTGGGTTGCTCTTTATTTTTACTTTTTCCCCTTTTTCATTTTACCCCTCTTCTAAATTTTACCCTAGCCACTCTTCTTCTTCCTTTCCGCAAGGCAAACGCAACATCCTACTCTCCCAAGTTCTCCCTTTTCCTCCATTTCCATCACTTTCAAGCTTTTTGGCTTGGTTTCTGGTCATTCACGTGCTTCCTTCTCTACTTCACCGTTCATCTCTTCATCTACCCTTATACCAGGTTTGGTTTTGTCTTTCCTTTGGCTTTTCTGTTCTTTGTTTCTTCATAGGTATAGATTAGGTTTGTCGTTCATTGGTTTAGGAGTTAGTGTGCATTCTTCTCTCCATCTGCCATTGGTGATCTGTAAATGTTAAAAGTGTATTCATTTCGCTGGTCTAGAATTGATTCGCATAGCGAACGTGTTCTTTGTGAAAAAGAGGTCTTTGCTTAGACTAAACTTGACCAGTGAATGAATATCGAAACTTTTGCACAACGCAGCCTAGGTTCGCACAACGAATTTTTCTGCCAACAGCAATGAGTTTTCTAATTCGCATAGCGCATCCTTTGTGCACAGCAAAATTTTTTTGGCAGCAGCTCTGAATTTCCACTTTTGCACAGCGAACCCTAGGCGCATAGCGAATTTTCCCTGGCTACATCACTGTTTTGCGTCATTCATATTATCTGACCCCTTCTTCCATACTTGTTGCACTGCATCCTTTCTTTCTTGCAGATGGCACCTCCCAAGAGCACTCAAGAGAAGAAGAGGAAGACCACCAAAGGGTCTTCTTTAAGATCCCAACCCGTAGAGGCCCAAGAGGAGAACCTGGTCCTCAATTATGAGCAAAATTGGTTTGTGTCAGAGGTCGCGCAAGAGAGATTCAACCAGAACATCATGGGAATAGGGCTTCTACCTGAGAGGCGAGTTGAGTTGAACCCTGGGGAGTATGACCACATACAGGAAGAACTGAAGAGGAGGAAATGGGATTTTGTCTTAGCCAGCCTCCAAGATGAGATTGATGAAGTATTGGTAAAGGAATTTTATCCTAACGCTTGGGAACCTGACCACTCTCAGCCTCACTCTAGAGTCTCCAAAGTGTGAGGCAAGCTTGTACGTTATGATAGAAAATCTTTGAACAGGATGTTGCATACACTCATGTTTCAGTTGTGCCCTCTAGGCACTTTCATGTCCAGTTACCCTGACAATGACCTTATTGCCTCCACTTTATGCCTCCCAGGATATGGCTATCAGCTAGGGACAAGTGGAATGCCAGTGAGAATTTTAAGGAAACATCTAAATTCACTGGCAACGGTCATATATGGTTTATGGTGTTATCAGAGGTATTGATATGGATGTGGGAGCTTATATCTCCTAGGAGATTGCGTTGATGGCTGATAATGACTCTTGTAAGCTTGGGTTTCCCGCTTTGGTGACAGCCTTGTGTAAGGAAAGTGGAGTAGCTCGGGTATCTAATATAACTCTGAAACTACAAACCCCCCTCAACAAGAAATTTTTTGACAGGAATTGCATCAACGGGGGGAGTTGTCTGCTATGAATGCATCTCCTCGAGTTCCCCCTTATGCAGGAATGTGAGAGCAGCCAGACCACCTCCCTCAGCTCCATCAGTTCCTCCAGCCGACCTGTTTACTAGTTACATGCGTCAGAATATGGCTAGGTAGGATGATATCTACGATTGGTGTACCACTATTTGGCAGAGAGTGGTGTCTTTACAAGACACCATGTATAACCTGTCCCTGGGCATCCCTGATTTTCCTCCATATTCACTGATGACTGGAGCTCGGTTTACGGCACAGATTCCTGTTAACACACTGGCAAGTGTACCAAATCGTATCAAGTAATAATAAACAGTAAGTCCGAGTATCATTTCCCTAGAGACTCTTAGGCCTACACGTTCATGTGAATTCTTGATTTCTTAAGACTTGATGGAACGAAAATTAGGGTTTTAGATGCAAGACAGAAAATAAACATGCATGCAAATATTGATCAATTGACAGTTGAACTATATGAATGAATGGTGTTGTTGGGGTTCATAATTTCATCCTAATCCACTCTCATATATTTACAAATTCTACTTAATTCTACTTCTATATCAATGTTAGTGCCATTTTCTAAATTCCCCTAATTCCAATATCTTGGTGAATAGATGATGGGTTGTCGCACCCCATACAAATTTAATGTTCATAAAGAATGCAGTATAGTACTAGAAAGTGACTCCTAGGTCGTCTCTCAAGGACCAAATGTGGTTCGAGAATTAGGTCAAATACGAAGTGGGGGGTTTTGTGAAAAGTTTTGTGTGAATGCAGATGAACTTTAAACAAAACACGAATGCAAACAGAAATGAAAAAAAAAACAAAAATGTAAACATAAATGTAAAAACAGAATCAAATAGAAAATAAAAACGGTTGGTCATTAACTTAATTACAATGCTTCCTATCACAGATCAACAAAATAAAGCAACAACTCAAACCTCTAATCCAACACAGCTAACCAATTAAGCGAAGGCTAAACATGTTTTCATAAAAGCGAACTAAGCGAACACGATGTTAACATCAAATCCAATTTACACCATGCAGTTTCATCAACTAAGCGAAGACTCAACACCAACTTTGCAACTAAGCGTATACCCAATTGCAAGTACAAATACAGATTTCACATTAACCAAGTAAGAGTGGCAAAAACAATTACAGTCTAGAAATCTCAAGGAAACATTATAATATCGCTAATGACCAACTCAATTAATTTAGGCTAACATGACAATTAAATTAACACGACCAAACATTTTAGACAACATTAAAATAAATTAAAATATTAGACACCAACACTGTTACAAACAACTATCTAGCACAATTAAATTTATTTAAATGCAAAACTAAATTAAAGAGATGAAAAACAACTCAACCTACTATGTAAAGTAATTTAAAACAAAAGAAATAAAAAAAAATGATTTTTTTCTTAGCATTTCACGTGACCAAGTGCATCTACTAAATGAATTTAAAAGTGCAAATGGCCTAAGAAAACCTCTTGGTCGTGAGGTTGCAGCACCAACTTCATTTCATTTTCTTCAATTGAATATTCCAAATATGAAAGTTGGAATAGCTTCCAGCCGTGACACTATTCCTCCACGTGAATTTCTCACTTGCTCCAAGGAAATTGAATGTGCTTCCAAAAGTCTCCATCACAATAGACCATCATATGCTCACAAATTTAATGTGCAATTTAGAAATGCAGTATAGCTAGGAAATGACTCCTAGGTCGTCTCTCAAGGACCAATTTTGCGGTTCAAGAATTAAGTCACACACGAAGGGGGGTTTGTGAAAACGTTGTGGTGAATACGGATGAATAAAATCAAATCACTGACGCAAACAAAAACACAGACACAGATCTAAAAAAAACGGTTTCAAAGACAGACTAAAAACGATTGGTCATTAACTTAATTACAATGCTTCCTATCACAGATCAACAAAATAAAACCAACTCAAACCTCTAATCCAACACAATTAATCAACTAAGCGCAGTCTAATTATGTTTTCATAAAAGCGGACTAAGTGAACACAATGTTAACGTCAAATCTAATTTACACCATGCAGTTTCATCGATTAAGAGACGACTCAACACCAACTGGGCAACTAAGTGTATACCTAATTGCAAGTGCAAATACGGATTTGATATTAACCAAGTCAGAGTCACAATTACAAATACAGTCCAAAAATCTCAAAGAATCAATGCAATATCACTAATGACCAACACAGTTAATTTAAGTTATCATTACAATTAAAGTAACACGACCAAACACATTAGACAATATTAAAACAAAAATAAAATACTAGACCCTAACAATGTGACAAACAACTATCTAACACAGTTAAATTAATTTAAATGCAAAACTAAATTAAAGAAATGAAAAACAACTAAACTTACAATTCAAACGAATTTAAAGCTAAAGAAATAAACAACATATTTTTTTCTACCAATTCAAATGACACATGCACCGACTAAAGAAAATTAAATTGAAAATGGCCTAAAAGGGGAACCTCTTGGCTGGCTGTTTGTCTTCCATACCTTCTTCTATTTTAATTTCTTTTTTTTTCAACAAGCAATAAAATGCTTCCCACACAATGGAATTCGTGCTCTTTCTTTCTCCAAGAAACTAAGCACGTAGCACACCTTTTGTAAAAGCAATTAAATTGGTGATTAAACTCCATGCTCCCTGCAACATGACCGTGGCTTTCTAAAAGAATTCAATTGCATCTCTTCATTCCAATTGAAGCTTCCAAGAAATTAAGCACTGGACCCCACAATTCCATTCAATGTTTCCAGCCGGTACATTCTCCCTCCACGTGAAGTCTCCTTGCTCCAATGAAATTGAATGTTCCCCCAAAAGTTTCATTCACAATAGACCATCATATGCTTACCTACTCCACCTACTCACTATGCCAAAAGGAATTTTCGGTTCTCTCTTTTCAATAAGTTGCAGTCGCACATCCCATTAAAATGAATTGGTTTGCACCATTAAATGGAAACCCACATCTCCCAATGTTCAAAGAAAAGTGAAGGTCAACCATACACCTATGGACATGACAACACATATAGCTTTTCTATTCAAAGATAAATAGAAATGAAAACACCACCTCATTTTTTCACTCAAAATACCGAACAACTTCCCTTCTACCAAATATCCACTTCAATCGGTACCATCTCAAAAGATAACAAAGTGTTTCAACCCTTCATGAATGCTACAAGCACAAGCAAATATACATATGGTAGCTGGACATCATTTCACCTTTCCCCATTGAAAACAAAGTTCCTCAAAGTAAGTTGAAAGGCAACCAAGAGAAGAATGACCGTGTGCTTTCCAAAGGTAATTGTAAAATGAAATGAGACTTGTTCCAGTGGCATATGCACCTCAATAAAAGTAAATGAAAATGGCTTCTTCCATTCAATCTTGAAACTGTGAGTAGAGTTCCAGCTCCCAAAAGGAAAATATTTTCAAAAATATAGAAACCTTACAAGAGAGAATGAAGTATCCTATTCCTCGTTCACCAAAGTAAACAACTTTGCAAGCAAAGGAAGAAGAAGAAGTGTGCTATCCATTCATTCTATGAGAGTAAAATAACGTAAAATGCATTCAAACTTCAAAAGAAAATGTTCAAAGACCATGGTGTTCTCACTCTCGGCAAGGAGACGTTCCAGCAAAACAAAAGTGCCGAAATCCCCCTAGCAAAGTGACGGCTGTCCCCCCAAAATTGCCGAGAGATACCCTAAAAATGATGGGGTCCACCTCTAAAGAAACCCTAGGGTTTATGCCAAGTGTCCCACACATTGGACTTTTACAAAATTGCCCTTAAAAGGGTCCAAAACACCTAATTCTAATTAAGGACTTCTAGAAAACGAAATTACAACTTTAATTAGAATCTAAATGACTAAATGTTGAGCCTTTGAATGTGTCACGTCATATCCTAATGCTCCAGATGATGTTTCCACAACTTCCCTGCAACCAGAAATGCGCTTAATCAGCTCAGAAAATCCAAATTAGCACAATTACGAATTTCTGACCAAATTAAGCAGAATTCGGAAAACGGGGAAATAATAGACAATTAAACACAATTCCCTGGTTTATTTAAGTGCAATAAACTAAATACAGTTCAAGAAATAATGACTCATCACTTACCTACTCCTACCTACTCATTTTGCCAAAAGGAATATCCGGTTCTCTCTCTTCAATAAGCTGCAGCCGCTACATCTCTTCACCCAAAGCTAAATGAAAGTGTTCCTCATCAAAGTAAATGAATCAGCACATCTAAATTGAACCCACATCTCCCAATTTTCAAAGAAAAGTGAAGCTCAACCATACACCTATGGACATGACAACACATCTTGCTTTTCTAATGAAAGATAAATAAGTTAAGACCCTGGCAAGTGTACCAGATCGTATCAAGTAATAATAAATGGTAAGTCCAAGCATCGTTTTCCCAAGAGACTCACAACACTAAACTGTTGTGCTTTTGCTTAACCAATCAAGACTATAAAACTAATATTTTGGGATTTTTAAATATAAAGTGCAGAAAATTAAACATGAATGCAATTTGATCAATTGAGGTTAAACACAAAAGTGGATGGATGATGTTGATAATATGAGATGGGTTTGTTGCTAGGATTCAGATTTCACCCAATCAGTCTCTTATATCTACTTTTCTTATTTAATTCGCTTATTTATCCTATTGTCATGCAAACTTTCTTGGTCTACCCTTCACCCAATCCCTTGGTGAAAAGAGCCTATTACTAATTACCGGCTTGCTATCCCTAGCCTCCCCTAGCAATTAATAATGCATGATAAACGGAAGCAAAATACAATTGATCGTCCTACCCCTATCCCTAGGCGGTATGAACATAATCAAGGAATTCCCCCCAGTTCATGACATTACTGTAAGTTCCCGTATCAATAAAGACAAACAATAGTTACCAAATGAGTTAAACGATAAAAGCATTAAATACAGGTAAGGAACCCAACAATTGATAAATCAAGCATATGCAAGCATATGAAATAAATAAGAATTTGAATAAATGAGAGTTTAGAGGTTACATCTTTCCCCAGCAACAAATAAGGTTAGTTCTCCATCGTCATGGAGAAACTAGGTGAATAATGGAATGAAAGAAATAGAAACCCTAAAAAGGAGAAAAAGAGAGTTGTCACCATCTCCAAATCTACCCCCAAAGGGGTGGAAAGTGTGTTTCTATGCCTAAGCCATCAAAAGACACAAACCCTAAGACATTCTGGCCTTTAAACAGGACATAAAAATAACAGAAAACAGGTCTAAGCTCAAACAGATCATAAAAATCGCACAAAATATATCAAATCACGTTCTGTTGACTTTTTTTGGATTTTTGTTGACTTTTCAGCACTCTGGTCAACTTTTTAGCATTCTGGTTGACTGGTTGACTTTTCTGGTTGGTTGATTGACTTTTCTGCACTCTATTTGACTTTTCTGCACTACAACCATTTGATACTTCAACCTTTCTTTTAATTCATTCCAAAAACCTACAAAATCAAGGGATTTTAATGATAAAATCATAAAACATGTCCTCAACTCTTTTATTCATAAAACTAAAGAAAAGTCATGAGTCAAAGCAAGTTTCTAAGTCAACAAGGGTGCATTTGATATCAAAATTAAGTATAAAAATAACGGTTTTTCAACCGTTATCACTGCAGCCGCTACATCTCTTCACCCAAAGCTAAATGAAAGTGTTTCTCATCAAAGTAAATGAATCAACACATCTAAATTGAACCCAGATCTCCCAATTTTCAAAGAAAAGTGAAGGTCAACCATACACCTATGGACATGACAACACATCTTGCTTTTCTAATCAAAGATAAATAAAAATGAAAACACCACCTCCTTTCTTCACTCAAAGTACCGTAACAGTTACCCTTCTACCTAATCACCACTTCAATTAGTACAAACTTAAAAGATAAAGAAGTGTTTCAGCCCTTCTTCATCAACGTTGCAAGCACAAGACAAAATACATGTGGTGGCTGGACATCATTTCACCTTTCCATATTGAAAAACGTTTTCTCAAAATAAGTTGAATGGAAACCAAGAAAAGGAATGTCCGTGTGCTTCCTACAAGCAATTGTAAAGTGAAATGAAGCTTGTTCCAGCGGCATGTGCACAACAATAAAAGTAAATGAAAATGGCTTCTTCCATTCAAGTCTTAAAACTGTGAGCAGCGTTCTAGCTCTCCAAAAACAAAATGTTTTTCAAGATATAAACCTTACAAAAGAGAATGATGCATCCTCTTCCTCATTCACCAAAGGTAAATAACGTTGCAAGCAAAAGAAGAAGAAAAATGTGCTCTCCATTCATTCTATGAGAGAAAACCGTGAGTTCATTCAAGCTCCAAAAGAAAACGTTTCAAGCAAAAAATAAAAAATGAAGTGTAAATGGCGGCTAGAAGCACCACAAGCACCGTGTGTATCTTCCACCATCGGATTCAGCAAAGAAATGTTGAGAAAGAATTCCCTCATGTCTAGACCTACCCACACGTGTCCATATAGATAGAATCAAAGATTATACTATTGAATAGTGTCTTAAACAAAGCATGCAAATATAATGGAGGAAAAACTCTAACAATTCATAAGAGAAAGTATATGAATAAAGCAAGAATTTCAATATATGAGAGTTTCAATAGGATTACATCGTTTCCCCCAACAACAAAGGGCTTTAGTGATGAGTCGATATTTTCTTGACTGCATTTAGTTTATTGTGCTAGAATTAATCAGGGAATTGTGTTTAAATATCCGATATTTTCCCGTTTCTGCTAATTGTGCTTAATTTGATCGGAAATTCTAATTTTAATTAATTTGAATTATCTGAGCTAATTAATTGCACTTTTAATTGTAGGGAAAATTTTGGAGATATATTTTGGAGCATTGGGATGGAGACAAATTAATTCAAGACTCTCCACAAAGATTGTTTAAAATTAATCAAATTGTAATTTAGTGGTTTAGAAATTATAGACCAACTTTTGTAATTTGGACCAATTTTTGGTAAAGTAGGCTAAGCCAAAAAGTGAAAGTGTGACTTGGCACCTAGGGTTTCTTTTTCTTTTTGGGCGGACCCCACCCATTTTTAGAGACACACACGGCCTCTTAGAATAGCAGTCGCCACACGCATAAGCATATATATTTGGATTTTCAATTGGAAGAGGTAGCATATATATTTGGATTTTCAATTGGAAGAGGGAGCAGCAACACACCGAATTCAATTGGGGAGAAGCACAATGTGACGTCCTGGCTTGGAAAACGCACGACGGTGATTTATTCACTTGGCTATTGCATTTTTTTTATCAATTCCAGTAGTTTCCTTTCTCTTTAAAAAGTGTTAAACCGTAATTTTAATTTGCAAGGTGCACTGGTTTTTATTTGCTTTGGAAAAATGTTGATTTGGATTTCAAGTAGAATGTGCATTTCTTTTATTCCAGTCGTACTTATTTACTTAGCATTTACTTTGAATGTTTATTGGAGATGAACCCTTATGTTATTCACGCTGATTGTTCATGCACTTTTATTTTATTGAATTTTGATTCCAACAAGCATTGTCTCATCATGAGTCCTGCAACACGTTAGTTTTTGAAGGGCAAATTTCATTTTCTTCCATTTAGTATTAGGTGGGTGTTGTCACATCTCGTAGGAGTTCCGATTTCTCTTTCTTGCTTTTAAAGTTTAAGGGCTGATTCACTTTCTTTGAAGAGCCCTCACGGTAATGTCAATTGGAAGAAAAGCACACACTCATTTGATTTTAAGCTGAAGCACTCGGTGATTAACTTTTATCGGGATTTATTTTCTTTAGACAAAGCTTTTACTTTGTATTAGATAGGAGAAATCACGATGACAGCTAGGATGGGATGTTTGGGGTTTATTTTCTTTTTGCAAAGAAGCAATTTTTCTTTTGGCAATGGGTGCATACGCCATTTCAGGGGATGGGACGTGCCAAGGGAGTTGGCAGCTGAATGAATAGCATTCATTTCCTTTATTTCTTTGTGAAAGAAGAAGCTAGGTGATTGTATAGGGTAGGTGTACGGTGGTAGCATTTTGAGAGAAGAAATTTCATTCCTTGCTTGGAGATTAAAGTGTTCAATTGCTAGAAAAAGAAGGGGCTGCAACATTGATTTGTTGAAGGTGCAACACAGTGCTTTAATTATAGGGAGCATGTTTTCAATTTTGGAGACACACACACAAACACAACAAAACACCTAAAACCGAACCGTTGGTCCCCGGCAACGGCACCAAAATTTGATGGGTGTCGCACCCCATAAAAATTTAATGTGCATAAAGAATACATTATAGACTAGGAAGTGACTCCTAGGTCATCTCTCAAGGACCAAATTGTGGTTCGAGAAACAGGTCAAAAAAGAAGTGGGGGGGTTTTGTTGAAAAGTTTTGTGAATGCGGATAAACAAAATCAAAACACGAATGCAAACAACAATGTAAACACAGATGTAAACAGAAATGGAAACAGAAATGTAAAAACGAATGTGAAAACGGTTGGTCATTAACTCAATCACTATGCTTCCAATCACAGATTAATGACAAGTACACACTACTCTAATCCAAATCCAACACGAATCACCCAACTAAGCGAAGGCTAATTCGGTTTTTAAAATTGCAAACTAAGCGAATGCAATGCTCAAATCCAATCAGTCATCCACCATGCAGTCTAATCAACGAAGCAAAGATTAAACACCAATTAGGCAATTAAGCGTATACCTAATCGCAGGCACACAACAGATTAAATATTGAGCCAAATCAGAGCAGCAGTATGATAATTAACGTGCAAGAGTCTCATGAATAAACTACTCTAACCTCTAATCCAACACAGTTAACCGACTAAGCGAAGGTTAATCATGTTATCATAATCACGTACTAAGCGAACGCAATACACCTATTCCATCCAATGTGTTCTATACAGATTGATCAACTAAGCGAAGATGCAATCACGAACTAGGCAACTAAGCGTATACCCGTTGCAAGAACACATTCAGATTTAGCATAATAAACACAAGAATAGTCTAATAATCTCAAAGGAGCAACACAATATCGCTAATGAGCAACCCGACTAACTTAAGCTAACATCGCAATTAAATTAACATAATCAAACGGAACAAACAATATTTAAGTAACTGAAAATACAGAAATAAAACATTCAATGCAAAGGTGTGTCAACAGTAAAATAAAATGAAAATGCAACAAGTAAATTAAAGAGTTGAAAAGGCAATTCATCACTGAAACAATAAGTTAGAAACGCTTGAAAAGTAGAAATAAGATAAAATGAGTAAAGCTGAATCCATTTCGAAGTAATTAACATTTAAGTTTCTCAGTGCAAGCATTAAACAAAGTGAGCTAAAAACAAAGCAAGCAAAGCTAGATCAAATAACCCAAAATGTGCACCTAAATTAAATCACCGCTTCCTCCTAGATGTCATCTCCTCATGAAAATAAAGTGAAACAACCACCGTTTTACAGCTCCAAAAAGTAAGCAACGTGCTTCAAGAAAACTAAATGGTGAATCAGCGAAAAATAAAATTAAGTTGAGAGGAAACTTCCACGCTATTGAAGCTCTACATCCAACAAAAAGTGAAATTCTTTTCTCCATAAATGAAAACGTAACAGCACTTCTTTCTCTGCATCCAGCGTGCACCACCAAAATAAATCAATGCATCCTTCTTTCAATCAACGTCACCCTCCATCTCCTTCTCTCAATGACCGTGTGTTTTTCTGTCAAGACAAGATAATATGAAAAAAAGTGTCCTCTTTGGTGGCTGTTGATGGCCTTAAAATGAAGGGTGAATAACCTACTTCCGAGTTGCTCCAAGCTTCTGGACTTTTGCTGGACCGTATTGCTACAACTGCTGGACTCGTGTGGAGAGCTGGTGCTTGCTTCAAATGCTGGGCTGCAGCGTGTTGTGAAGAAGAGTTGTGGGCTGTGAAGGTGTGTGCTTCTTCTAATGTGCGTGCGACGGCTAGTAGCAGCAAAGCTCCATCTCCGTGTGCTTCTTCTTATTTCAGCCCATTAGTTCTTCATTTAATAAATCTTTGCTGGACGTCACCAATGTGCCAAGTGGGTGGTGGCTGCCCCCCTTCCGTGTCCACCCCCAAATTCAACATGTTGCACCCTCTTCATAAATCCGAAGGATAAAATGACCATAGTGCCCTCTTTCTTGAGCACATTTGTTTTGTGGAGAGCTTTGAATGAATTGATGTCTTCTCTACTATCCAAAATTGTATCTCCAAAATTTTCCCTGCAATTAATAATGCAAATAATTAGCTCAGAATATTCAAATTAATTAAAATTAGAATTTCCGGTCAAATTAAGCACAATTAGTAGAAACGGGAAAATACTAGACATTTAAGCACAATTTCCTGATTAAATCTGGTACAATAAACTAAGTGCAGTTAATAAAATATTGACTCATCAATGTCCTGCAAGAGGAGATGCACACGGTGTTGTCCTGCTTTGGAGAGCTCAAGAAGGTCTTTGGTTTATTATCTTGATGCTTGAACCGAGTGTAGCTTTAAAAGAAGTTTGAAGTGGTTGTTTAACATTAATTTATTTTGGCTGATTTATCATTTTGCATTCTTCAACTTTCATCATTACATTTCTGAAATACTGGTTCTTGTCATTGTTACGCATTTTTAGTTTGTTGATTCCTGTGATGAATTGCTTTAAATGTTTAGCTTACTCGTTGTATTTGTATAACTTCAATTGTGTTTGGATATTTATCTACTGCATTGTTCAGTTTAATGTTTGCTTTTACTTTAATGTTGTCTAGTCTGTTTGGTAGTGAAAATTTAACTGTCATGTTAGCTTAAGTTAGTCGGGTTGGTCATTAATAAAATTACTCTGTTTCCTTGAGATTTACTGGACTGTCTTTATGTTTATTCTACTCTGCCTGACACTCTATGAAATCTGACTGTGTTCTTGCAATGGGTCTACGCTTAGTTGCCCAGTTGGTGATTACATCTTTGCTTAGTTGATCGATCTGTATAGAACACATAGGATGGAATAGGTGTATTGCGTTCGCTAAGTTCGTGATTATGATAGCATGATTAGCCTTCACTTAGTCGGTTAGTAGTGCTGGATTAGAGGCTAGAGTAGTTTATTCATGAGACCTCTGCACTTTAATTGTTATACTGCTGTTCTGATTTCGCTCAACATTTAATCTGTTTTCTGCTTGCGAGTGGGTATACGCTTAATTGCCTAATCGGTGTTTAAGCTTCGCTTAGTTGATTAGACTGCATGGTGGATGACTGATTAAATTTGTGCATTGCATTCGCTTAGTCTGCAATTTTGAAGACCGAATTAGCCTTCGCTTAGTTGGGTGATTCGTGTCGGATTTGGATTAGAGTTGTGTGTACTTGTCGTTGATCTATGATTGGAAGCATAATAATTGAGTTATTGACCAACCGTTTTTATTCTGTAGTTGATTCCGTTTTTACATTTCTGGTTACATATGTGTTTACATTTCTGTTTGCATTTGTGTTTTAATTTAATTCATCTGCATTCACAAACTTTTCATAAACCCCCCCACTTCGTGTCTGACCTAATTCTCAAACCACATTTGGTCCTTGAGAGACGACCTAGGAGTCACTTCCTAGTCTATACTTCATTCCTAATTGCACATTAAATTTGCACGGGGTGTGACACCCATGATTTAGTTCACCATAATCATGGTGAAACTAGATGAAAATAATGGAAAGAATGAAAAGATAAACCCTAGATTTGATAGATTAGAGCTCCCGCATCCAAAATCCGCCTCCAAGGAGTGAAGAGAGTGTTTCTGCGTCCTTTTCTGTCAAAAGATGACCTCTAAGGGTCGTGCAAATCTATTTATAAACTCTGAAAAATAGCAGAAATTTGGCCCGGCGGTAGGTTCAACCCTTCACTTCACCCCTTAGCTGTGCCGTTTGAGCGTTGGGTAGAAAATTCTCTAAAGAGTCCACCGCCCGGTAGTGACTTCACTGCCCGGCGGTGGCTGCGACTCTTCTTTTCTTCACTTTTCCACCTTCTCTTGAGTCCAACTCTTATCTTCTTCAAATTCCTTCATTCAAATCCTGATAAATCCTGCCAAATCATGGGAAAACCAAGCATAAAACCAAGAAAACCAACTTTGACTCTCTTATTCTCTAACTTAAACAAATTGCATGATTTCAAGCTAATTCTAAGTCAGAAAGGGTGTGTTTAATGTCAAATTTAAGTATGAAAATAACGGTTTTTGAACCGTTATCACAACCCCAAACTTAGAACTTTGCTTACTTTGCTTGTCCTCAAGCAAACAAAATGTAACTTAGTCCTACACATATCATCACAATGGTTCAACTCATTCTAAACCAATATTTCAAGACAAGTCATTACTCGAATCCACTCATCAATAAAACTTAATCAAGTTGCACAAATACTTCATAACAACTCATTACAGTGTTTCCAAAATCACATATCTCAGACATATGTTATTCTTATGAATGACCAATCAACTAAGCACAGATGAATTCATGGAATCATTCCTCACCAGACAAGGTGTTTCACTCAGTCACTTAAGTGTTTTAAAAGGTTCACTCCTTCCCTCCACTGTCCAAATGTCACATAGAACAAAATTTTCGTTTATTTACCACAATCAATCATCATCACACATATGTCATCACAAGGACATTTTCAAGGCTTATAATGTGGTTGGGCTAGCAAGAAAAAATGGTTTTTCTAGATCACAAAATCCTTCAGTTAAAAGAGCTATTCAAACATTTATAATTCAAGCACAAACTCCCTTTCATAACCAATCTCACTCATTCCCAACTTGCCCCTTTTTGCATTGATCTTATCTTTTTCTTTCATTCTATCTTTTCTATCTTTTTCATCTTTTCATGTTTTGCTCAACACATTAGCTCAATGCTTATCTTTTCTTTTTCAACTTTCCCAACAACCCCAAACTTGAACCATTATCAAAACCACCCAATAATTCTCAACTTAACTCAAGGTAAAGATTTTTCAAAAGGGTCTCACATACTGTTTAAGGCTTAGGTTCAAAAAGGGTAGAACATATTGTGCTCTTTTCAATTGGGACGAAACTTTTAAATTGGCTAAGAAAGGGTTTAATAAAAAAATGGCCTTGATCATATGACACAAACATGCAATTCAGTCAATCATAGAAACCTCGGCAAAATCATTCATGCTTTCAAGTAGATAGCAATCACATTATCAACAACTCCAGAGCTCAAAACCTCACATATAAGCTCTCTCATCATTCCACATATCTCAAAATCACACCCTGCTTAGCATCAAAATCACAATCATAATATCATCATGCATGTGTTCACATAGTTTGTGAACACTCTACCTGTATATCAACATATGGCAATCTCAATCATCATTCAATAACAAGTATCATCAAGCAACTTATCTCATGCAACATCAAACAGTCAAACCATCATATCAGATAAGTTTTAGACCAAGTACATTAATCATATACTACTCAACAGAAGCAAATCCTACACTACTAAACAAAAACAAAAGATAAGAAAAATCATGTTCCATTGCACATAACATCCATTAGTAGATGTTATGTAGACTCCTCAACCCATGGTGTCGTCAGAATCCTCTTCTCCAGCCTCAGCATCCTTAAACTCATCATCATCATCCTCCTCAGCATCCTCATCCATTGCTAGAGCTTCAGCTGCTCCAGATCTACTGCCCTGTGCCTGTTCTAGCCAAGCCACTATGTTGTTGAACTCGTCCATAGTCCACCTATGTGCGGGAGGAGTGTCATACATACCTACAATCATCTCAGCAGTAGCAATTTATCCCCTATGAATGGACTCTAATCTGGACTCTACAAGAGACATATACATGCCCCTCATCTAAAATGGCTCAGCATCATGTGCATCTCCCGAAGCATGTGGTGGTGGAACTCTCCTCCTAGAGTGTCTCTGAGGTGCAACCTCAACTCCTCCACAAAACTGCCTGTAGTAGGCCTCATCAATAGCCTTCCTGGGGAGCTCAAAAGGTGGAGTAGATGTGTCCACCCCAGCTGTCTGGCATAGTTGTGTGCTCAGTGAAGGATGTTCCAAAGGTGCTTTATTCCTAGTGGTAACTGCACAGCTCTGGATCTCATTTGCAATCACCTGGCCAATGTTGATGTTCATTCCTTTCAGCACACAATAAATGAACATAGCCCTTTCAATATTGATGTCTGAAATATGAGAGCATGGTGTCACATTGGCATACATGAATGCCATCTAGTACGGAACCAAGGGTGTCAAATTAACCCTCTTTATATGAAATGTAGCTCCACTCGGGTTCTTGTAAAAGTGCCCTCTAGGCACACAGAGTACTCTCTCCATATCATCAAAGTCAGTGCCTTCTTTAACATTCAACTCATATTGGCACGGTTCACCTTCCCACTCAATGTTCAAGTACCTGTTAATAGTTTCAGGAACATACATGATAACTTTGCCACGCACATAACTCATATAATCCATGAAGTGAGAATTTTCTAGTGGTCTGGCATTTGTGTGGAATTCCTTTACCACTGCTATGTTGGCAGGAGAAGGGTAAGTAGCTAACTTCTCCCAGTTTCTTCCCTCAATCTCCTGTCCAAACTGAGGCACAAAGTCTAGGATCCAACTTGCTTTCCTCTCCATCAATAATCACCTTTCCTGGACAATTCTATAACGCTGCACATGCCTCCTGTGAAGGAACCTGTCAGAATAAAACCTATCCGGTTCTTTCATCTTGTTTCCTAAGGTCTTAATTGTCTTTCCTGATGAGGAAGTCATTCCTGCATCAAAGATAATTCATAAGACCAAAGCAAAACACATTAAGCGTTAGCAAACATCAAATCACATCCCATCGCATCAATAATCAGCACTAAGGGCAAAATAGGACCCCTCAGCACCACCTGCACAGTTAAAGAAACAAGCACAATAATCTGCCAGGCCACCGCCCAGCAGTGGCGGCAACAGTTTCACCATAACATCCCTACATGCTTCTATTCTCCACATAAATGCAAATTACACAGTTCCAATCCTCAATCACACATTTTAATCGGTTCAAATAGCTTCAATTTCATCAAATCATGCATAGAAATCAAAAGCCCTAAAATCTCATGCTTCTACAAACTTTTTCATCAAATTCATGACTTTGAAACCCTAAAAGAAAAATGTATGACTTACTTGGATGGAGAAACCTTAAATGAGTGCAAGGTGCTTGAAATTTGATGATGAACGAAGCCCAAATGCAATGCTCTCAAGAAAACCCCAAACTTTGATGGAGGAATGGGTTCAAAAGTGATGAAGAATGGGTTTTCAATATGTGGGATGGTAGGAGAGTAATGGAAGAGCTCAAAAGAGTGTTTGAAAGTGAAAGAAAGGTTGGGGATCTGGAAGAGACCGCTTGGGCGAGCCCTAAGGGGTATAAAAACCGAACAATGGGCCAAGAAAGCTAGGCCCAGCTTTAAAATCAGTTGAGCCCTCAATGACGCCACCGCCCGACGGTGAGTTCATCGCCTGACAGTAGGCGCGAGTTGGCTCTTCCTCTTTTTGCTTTGCTTTAAGCGTCTTAGACCCTGTAACCTTCAATTTCAACTTTTAAATTTTTATTTTCATGTAATTCCCACTCACTTTACTTTCTTATGTAACAATTAAGCCCTAAATGCAACTAAAACGAAATTAAACATGCAACAAAAATCAATCAATTGGGTTGCCTCCCAGGTAGCGCTTGTTTAACATCACGAGCCTGACCCAAACCTTTCTAGCCCTTATCAGTAAGTGCAATTCTTACGAACACCCATCAGTAGGTGTACTTTCATGTACCCTTCAATAGATACATAAACATTTTCTAGCATCCCTCAGTAGATGCTACCCAATAAATAATACTTAACACAATCCAAAATTACATAACCAAAAATAAAGAAAATAATGTTCATCAGTCTCTAGGGTGCTTCCCAGCAAGCCCTCTTTTAACGTCACTAGCTTGACCCAGTAAATCTCAAGTTCCTTCCTTCATGTTGGTGTTTTCTTTGCCTTCATCACACCAACTCATCAATTCCTTTCGATCCACCTTTTTGACTCTTCTAGAATATAGAGCTTCAATATCTATCACTCTATTCTCTTTGAAACCTTTCACCACCCAAAGCTTCTTCTTGTATCTCATAGGTGTACCAGGCTTGAATGGTGCATCCTTCAAGTCAAAGTGAATTGTCCCTCCTTTGTCAACTTTCTTTTCTTCATTCACCTGCATTAAAACACATTTATTACCTTTGTTGACCGCTTTAGCAGATTTAGGTCTAGCCACTGGTGCGTCCTTCTTTAAAGCTTTGTGACTAATCTTTTTCACTCGAATCTGCTTCTCTTTGAAGACATTATAGATCACCTTTTCTTCTTGGTCTTTAAGCATAATTACTCCATCATAAACATTAATGATTACTCTGGCCATCTTCATAAACGACCTTCCAAGAATAACCGGGATCTTATCATCCTCCTTCATCTCTATCACCACAAAGCCAACCAGGAATTCAAGCGTTTCAATGCGAATTACAACATCCTCTACCATACCATAAGGTTTCTTTGATGATCCATCCGCCATGATCAAGGAAACCTTTGTTGGCTTCAATGTAAGACCACCAATCTTCTTCAGCATAGATAAGGACATCAAGTTAATACTTGACCCTAAATCGAGTAAAGCTTTTCCTATTTTCACACTCCCAATGGCGCAAGGAATTACAAAGCTTCCTGGATCCTTCACTTTCGGAGGATGTTTTTTCTTTTAAGGATCACTACAACCTTCCTGTTCATCTATAGTTGTTTCCTCAAGATTTATCTTTTCTCCAAGATACTGCTTAATACGTCTTGCATAAACAGGAATTTATTGAAGTGCTTCAGTCAACGGTATATTAATCTCCATTTGATTGAAGATTTCTCTAAAGCGCTCACACTTACTCTCTTCTCTTTGTTGCCCCTTCGGGTAAGGAAAAACTTTCACATCTTTCTCAATTTTCTCTCCTTTTTCTATTTTCTTCTCTCCCCTCTTCTCTTTTTCTTCTCCAATCTCTCCTTCACATATTTCTTCCTTTTCCTTTCTCTTTTATAACTCAACACTTTCTTTTTCCACTCTTTCCTCCACTATACTCACCACAACCTTACAATCTTCTTTAGGGTTAACTTTAGTATTAGTCCCAAATTTATTTTTCTCTGTGACTTCCTCCCTTGTTGTGGCTAACTAACCCATCTGCGTCTCCAAACTTCTTAAGGTAGCCTCAATGCCCTTGACTGTGGATTCATGCGCCTTCAAAAATTGTCAAACCTCTCATCAAGGCTTCTAACTTTTTCAGTCAACACAGATACCTTTTGCCATAATGGTGGCTGTTGTGGTCTATTAAATTTTCCTTCAGCTTGTCCAGTTTGATTGTTCTGGCTTTGCCCAATGCTTGGGTGATTTTTCCAACCTTGGTTATAATTACCTTGATTGAAATTACCTTGGCGATATTGAAACTAATTGCCCATGTAATTTGTTTCTTCTTGGGCTTCCTCTAGAAAAGCACATTGACCATTGATATGGTCACCACCACAACGATCACAAAGTTGTTGTTGTACCTGTGAAACATTCTTTAAATCGTTAGGCAGTTGAGCAATAGTCCTTGCCAGATTCTCCAATTGTTGAGTTAGAAGCTTGTTCTGTGCAAGCAAGGCATCTTCAGTAGGCAATAGAAGAACTCTCGTTTTTTGAAGTGGCATGCTCCTTTCACTATGAGTTTCATTCTCATTAGTTGTCATGCTTTCTATCAACTCATATGCTTCCTCAGCAGTCTTTCTCTTGATATTACCTCTAGCTGAGGCATCTAGCATTAGCTTTGACTGAGTGCCAAGACCTCCAAGGAATGTGAGAACTAAAGTTGTATCATCAAAACCATGCACAGGCGTCTTCCTCAACAAGCTTTTAAATTTGTCCCACGCCTGGCCTGGGGTTTCCTCCATGCCTTGCCTAAAAGAAGAAATTTCCATCTTGCCTATGTTGATTTTAGACTGTGGAAAATATTTATTTAGAAACTTTGCCACCACAGCCTCCCAGGTTGTAAAGCTATCCTCCGGAAAAGAATTTAGCCACATTTTAGCATTGCGTCCCAATGAGAAAGGAATCAAGCTATTAATTGCTTCATCTGGCACTCCATTGGTCTTCACCGTGTTACATATCTCATTGAATGTGGTGAGATGATCATATGGACTCTCGTGTGACAGTTCATTAAACTAGTTGCTTTGCACCAAGTGTATCAACGCCGGTTTAACTTCCATGTTCAATGCATTGACCCTCGGCCTTGCAATGTTGTTAAAGTGTTGAGGGTCAACCACATTAGTTGCATCTGCCAGAGTACGTCTAACAGGAGCCTGCTCCTCTGCCATCTCTTCTGTGCTCTGGTTGGATGTTTCTGGTGAGGGTTGCAACAGTCTCTCAGGAGAGGGGAATAATTCTCTAGATGATCTTCGAACTTTCCCTTTCCTTTAAATTGCACTCAAACCTTCAAGAAGAGGTTGTTGATTTTTCTTGCTCCTAGTATGAATTGTATCTTGCATACACAAGAAACAAAACCCTACAAAGCATTTTTATATAAAAATAAAAGAAAACCAAAACAAAAACAAAAATCAAGTCAAATTCCATAAATAATCACACTACTAGAATAGTTAAACCACGAGTCCCCAACAGCGGAACCAAAAACTTGTTAACACTCCAACAAGTGTACCGAATCATATCAAGTAATAATAAACAGTAAGTCCGAGTATCGTTTCCCTAGAGACTCTTAGGCCTACAGATTCGTGTGAATTCTTCATTTCTTAAGACTTAATGGAACGAAAATTAGGGTTTTAGATGCAAGACAGAAAATAAACATGAATGCAAAGATTGATCAATTGACAGTTGAACTATATGAATAGGTGGTGTTGTTGGGGTTTATGATTTCATCCTAATCCACTCTCATATATTTTTACAAATTCTACTTAATTCTACCTCTTTATCAATGTTAGTGCCACTTTCTAAATTCCCCTAATTCCAATACTTGGTGGACAAAGTCTACTCCTAATTACTAGTTTACTATGACTAGTCTCCCTAGAAATTAATCATGCATTACATAATTCGCATAGAAGCTTAACCCAATCGGTCCTCCTATGTCTAGGTAATATTGCTACCAAGAGAATTGCCTCATGTCTAGACCTACCCACACGTGTCCATATAGATAGAATCAAAGACTATGGCTATTGAATAATGTCATAAGCAAAGCATACAAATATAATGGAGGAAAAACTGTAACAATTGATAAGAGAAAGTATATGAATAAATCAAGAATTTTAATATATGAGAGTTTCAATAGGATTACATCGTTTCCCCCCAACAACAAAGGGGTTTAGTTCACCATAATCATGGTAAAACTAGATGAAAATAATGGAAAGAATGAAAAGATAAATCCTAGCTTTGATATATTGGAGCTCCCGCATCCAAAATCTGCCTCCAAGGAGTGAAGAAAGTGTTTCTGCGTCCTTTCTGTCAAAAGATGACCTCTAAGGGTCGTGCAAATCTATTTATAAACTCTGAAAAATAGCAGAAATTTCGCCCAGGCCCATAAGTACACCGCCCCGACGGTGGGTTTGACCCTTCACTTCACCCCTCAACGGTGCTGCTTGAGTGTTGGTAAAAAAATTCTCTGAAGAGTCCACCGCCCGGCGGTGGCTGCGACTCTTCTTTTCTTCACTTTTCCACCTTCTCTTGAGTCCAACTCTTATCTTCTTCAATTTCCTTCATTCAATTCCTGATAAATCCTACCAAATCATGGGAAAACCAAGCATAAAACCAAGAAAACCAACTTTGACTCTCTTATTCTCTAGCTTAAACAAATTGCATGATTTCAAGTTAATTCTAAGTCATAAAGGGTGTGTTTAATGTCAAATTTAAGTATGAAAATAACGATTTTTGAACCGTTATCAATTCCATGGACTGAGGGCAGACCTGAGTCTAGGTGTGGGAGTGCTTACGCAGCAGCACCATAGCCAAAGCCACAACAGTAGGAGGATATGATGGCTGGTGATGGTGACGAGGACGAAGAGGAGCTAGATCCCAGATGGACGCAGCAGAGCTATCATACACAGGAAAGCTAGTGGAGATCCATACCAGATGGGTCTTGGTATAGCAGATGGACACACACACTACTGTTGTTTCATGTTTGTCATTTTTGTACTTTGGTTTAGTTGTTATATTGTGGAACTTTGTTTAGTTGATTATGTTTGTGGTTGTAAAGACAATGATGTTTTGATTTAATGATTATGCATTATCTGATTAAGTTATGTGATTCTTGAAGATGATGACTGTTAAGACCCTGGCAAGTGTACCAGATCATATCAAGTAATATAATTGGTAAACCCAATATCGTTCTACCAAAGGACTCAAAGGCCTTATCTTTCGTGTAAATCAATATTGTAAGACTTGTAGAGAAAATTAACTTATGGTTTGAATGCAAAAACAAAAAGTAAACATGCAAATGCAATTGATTCAATTGACAAGAAAAAGATATGGATGAATGGAGTTGTTGGGGTTTACAATTTCATCTTATCCACACTCTTATATCTACTCTTCTTATTCTCAAACATCATAATCATCTTCCAAGAAAAGAAAAGCAAGTATTTCAAGCTAATCAGAGTACCAATGAAATGAAAGACACATCTACAACCTAAAGAGAGTCCAGAAATCAAGAGAAACATGCAAAATTGTACACAAGACAAAACAAAAACTACCTAGAAAACAAAAAATATAACTGATAGAAAAGAAAAAAATTTAACAAAGAAAATTTAGAATCTCCCCCAATAGACCACACTTAAACTACACAATGTCCTCAATGTGTCACAAGCATGAGATCAGAAGTCAGAATAGTCGACAGATCAAGGACAAGTGCAATACAAGTGGGGAAAGGAGGAGAAGGGAGAAGAAAATAGGTGGTATTGCTTAATCAAGGAATTCCCTATCAGTTCATGACTTCCTCGTACGTCCCCGTATCGACAAAGGCAAACATTTATTTATTAAATGAGTTAAATGATAATAGAATAGAGCATAGATAAAGAACCCAACAATTGATGATAACAACATATGCAAGCATATGAATAAAACAAGAATTTCAATATAAGAGAGTTTCAAAAGATTACATTGTTCCCCAACAACAAAGGGTTTAGTTCACCATTGACATGGTGAAACTAGATGAAATACAATGAAAGAATGGAAAAGCAAACCGTAGATTGGATAAAATGGAGCCTAAGCATCCAAAAAATCTTCTCCAAGGAGTGTAAAATAGCTCTGGACGTCCTCTTCTGCCAAAAAAAATACTATTTGAATCGCACTAGGGCTATATATAGGGCATAAAAGTAAAAGAATTTAAGCCTAAGCCCAGCAGACAACCGCTCAGTGTCCAATTTTATCGCTCAGCGGCTTCCCTCAAGCCACACCACCGCTCAGCGGTCAGTTTCACCGCTGAGCAGTTTGCCTCTAATCGCTCTGGACGCTCAGCGTCACCGCCTAGGCGCCAGACATTGGCTTTCCCTCGAATAATGGCGCTCAGCGGTGCATTTTGACGCTGAGCGGTGCATAGACTCTTCTTTTCTTCATTTTTCTTCTTCTTCCTTGAGTCTAAGACCTTCCTTCTTCAATTCCATCCTTAATTCTCATCAAAACCCTACAAAACAATGCAAAACAAGCATAATATCTCTAAAAACAACTTTTGACTCTCAAATGACTCAACTTAAGTGTTTTAATTGATTCTAAGCTCATTCTAAGCCATAAAGGGTGTATTTTGATATCAATTTAAGCATGAAAATAACGGTTTTTAGACCGTTATCACAACCCCAAACTTAGAACTTTGCTTTTCCTCAAGCAAACAAAACAAAACTTGGCTTTCCACTTACCCTGTGTGAAATTTAAGCCACTTTATGTTCTTTCTTGTGTGATATGTCTCTTGATTGCTTGCACATATGCCTTGGCTTGACTCTTGTTGATAATTCTTGATTGATATGCATGTTTGGAAGTGATAAAGGCAATTTTGTTCTTGAGCCTCTCTAGCCAGATGAGCATACCTTGTTATGATCCCTTTATAACCCCTTTTGAGCCTATACTTTCCCCATTTCTTTGTTTTGAAGCTCATACACTAGCCTTAAGTGAAAAACCATGATTATCTTAACCTTAGGGAATTTTGGAGCTTTGGAAGTGTTTTGGGAACAAGTGTGGTCTCCTTGGGGATTCTGATGAATTGGCTAGTTGGTTCCTCTTCTTGTTTTTGTTTTTGTAATTATGTTGTGTACATCTTGTCTATGAAATTTGTGTTCTAAATAGAGAGAAAAAGAAAAAGAGACAAGATGAGAAATAAAAAAAAAATGAATGAAAAAAAAGAAAAAAAAGTGTGAATAATGGAGTCAAGAAGAGGATTGAATTAGAGGTTTTGGGTGTGATTTGACTGTGTTTTTCACTTGTTCCCCATTACTCCTCTATTTCTTTTGGTTTGTAGCTTCTCATCCATATTTTATCCTCCCTTGTCCTTGGCCCTATTACAACCATAAAAAGACCTTTTGATTTGAACTTGCATATGTTTTTGGGTGTTGATATTAGAGGCTTGCTAAGTCTGTTTGCGTTTGCTTTCTTGAGTGCATTGAGATGACATTTTTAACCTTAGACATTTGAGAGAAACACTGATAGTGTGCATCTGTGAGATTCTGTTACTTTTGATTCACCTCTTGAGCTGACTAATCATTTTGCCATGCTTGAAATTGCTTGGATGATTTCATGAGTTTCTGCTTTCTTTGATTTTGTGTCAGATATTGTCTATTCCTTTCTTTGTCCAGATTTCTTGAGAACTATGTAATTTTGTTTCTTTCCATGTGAGTTTTTGTTTCTGTGTCCAGATGTTGTGTCACACTCGTGATGTGTTTAGAATTATTACTTGTTTTGCGTCCTGATTTTTCCCAGGAGTGCAAAAGACTAAGTGTGGTCTATTTTGATCAGTCATTATTTTGTAGTATTCACTTAGCTTTTCGCACCATATTGTATTAGTGAAATGTGTTTAATTCTCCATTTTTATCTCATTTTCACTATTTGGGCTAAATTTCAAGACTAATTCTTATTTGGATTAATTTGAATTATTTGGGCTTAATTATTTCAATCATGTTGTGCAGGACAATCACTCTTGAAAGGTTGAGAAATATTCCATTGAAGATGGCCTGTCTTGACCGAACGGTCTGTGGAAGGCTTGACCGAACGGTCTGATTAGTTATGGACCGATCGGTCTGTGGAAGGCTTCACCGTTCGATCTGATTAGTTATGTGCCGAACGGTCTTGATGAAATATGCACCGATCACCAGTTCCAAAGCCTGTAAAGCATTACTGAACTGAACGACCAGTTGATGACTAAGACCAAACGGTCTTGGAAGCTGCTGTGAGTCTTGACAGAACGGTCTGACAAAGTGTGACAGAGCAATTTAGACCGAACGGTCTGATTAAGACTGCACTGCGCACCAGTGAACTAACCTCTGACCGAACGGTTAGCTAAGGTGACCAGAGAAGCTCAACAGCAATGTTGGAAGCACATTCTGGGACTTCAAGAGGGTGGCCATGTCAATAGTGTAGCTCAATTTCGTTTTATATTGTAATTAGGATAGACTTTGTGACTTTGGGCCCATTTGTTGGTCTACTTTTAGGTTAGGCCCATTAGGAAGGCATTTTGGTCTTTTGGGTGGTATAAAACCCTAAAAGCAGATTTCTCTGAAGAGCCACAGCCGTCACTTGCCTTTTCTTTCTTGGGGAGCTCCTTCTTCTTCCTCCCCCTTTGGGGAGGTTTTTAGGTCTTGCTTTCTTTTCTTTTAATGTATTGAACTCACTTTCTTTACAATTCCATGGTTGAATTTGTTGTTGCACACAAGTCTCTGGTTCATTTATGATTTCTGCATTTAAATGTTCACCGTTACTGTTCACTGTCTTCTTCATTGCTGCGTTTTTACTGTTCATCTGCTGCTGTTTTTGCTTGTGCGTTTTACTGTTCTGGGAGTTACTGTTCATTCCGTGTTTTAGTTCATTTGGTGCATTTACATTTAGCTTCATTTACGTTTTCTGCATTCTGCGCGTTCACTGTTCCAGCATTATTGTTTCTGCAATTTCGTTTCTGTTGCACTGTGTTTTGAATTCTGCAAGTTTACTATTTTTGCATTTACTGAAAGTACCGTTTGGTTTTTCAATAACATCATTCGGTCTCTAACAGGCTTCATTGTTAGAGACCGTTCGACCTTCGTCTGCATTGACTTGTCCAGTTTTTACATTCTCATTTCCATTCGGTCTTGCTTTTATTTCGTTCGGCTTTCTTCTGTTTTAACTATTTCCTTTTCTGCTTATATTGTCGTTCGATCTCCTCATCAGAACCATTCGGTCTCCTCATCAGAACCGTTCGGTCTTATGAACAGAACCGTTCGGTATCTGGCACAATCGTGTTGGAACTGTTCGGCCTTGTGAATAGGACCGTTCTGCCTTGTGAAGAATCGTTCGGTTTTCATGTTTTTCTGGGTATTTGTCTACTGCATAGTTAGGTTTAGCATTTTCATTTACTTTAATGTTGTCTAGTATTTTTGGTAGTGATAATTTAGTTGTAATGTTAGCTTAAGTAAGTCGGGTTGGTCATTAATAAAATTACTTTGTTTCCTTGAGATTTCTTGGACTGTTCTTTTGTTTATTCTGCTCTGCCTGACACTCTAGGAAATCTGATTGTGTTCTTGCAATGGGTATACGCTTAGTTGCCCGATTGGTGATTATATCTTCACTTAGTTGATCGATCAGTATAGAACACGTACGATGGAATAGGTGTATTGCGTTCGCTTAGTTCGTGATTATGATAGCATGATTAACCTTCGCTTAGTCGGTTAGTTGTGCTGGATTAGAGGCTAGAGTAGTTTATTCATGAGACTCTTGCACTTTAATTGTCATACTGCTGCTCTGATTTGGCTCAATATTTAATTTGTTGTGTGCTTGCGATTAGGTATACGTTTAATTGCCTAGTCGGTGTTTAATTTTCGCTTAGTTGATTAGACTGTATTCTGCATGACTGATTAAATTTGTGCATTGCATTCGCTTAGTTTGCAATTTTGAAAACCGAATCAGCCTTCGCTTAGTTGGGTGATTCGTGTTGGATTTGGATTAGAGTAGTCTGTACTTGTCATTTATCTGGGATGGGAAGCATAGTAATTGAGTTAATGACCAACCGTTTTCACATTCCGCTTTTACATTTCTGTTTCCGTTCCTGGTTACATCTGTGTTTACATTATTGTTTGCATTCTTGTTTTGATTGTGTTTAGCTGCATTCACAAACTCTTCACCAAACCCCCCCCCCACTACATGTTTGACCTAATTCTCGAACCACATTTGGTCCTTGAATGACGACCTAGGAGTCACTTCCTAGTACTATATTGCATTCTTTATGCACATTAAATTTGCATGGGGTGCGACAACCCATCACCCTGCTTAGCATCATAACCACAATCATAAATCATCACCCATCTGTTCACATAGCTAGTGAACTTTTCACATGGATATCAACATGCAACACAACTCAATCATCATCCACATCCAATCATCATCAAATAGATTCATCATGCATTTCATTCAGTCAAACATTTTTAGAAATAGTGTTCAAGCCAAGCATAGACACTGACAATCAAAATTCAACCTATTCTAAAAAACAAAATACAAAAATGCAAGATAAAACCCTGTCTAAAGCATGGGCATCCATCAGTAGATGCCCTCTCAATCCATGTCCTCATCTGAGTCCTCTTGGTCTCCATCATCAGCATCTTCAAAGTTATCTTCATTGTCATCCTCATCCATGCCTGGTGCTTCAGCTGCTCCAGATCCGCTGCCCTGTGCCTGCTCTTGATGCCAAGCCATAGCTCCATGAAACTCGTCTATGGTCCACCTGTGCACTGGTGCCTGATCGTACAGCCCTATTATCATCTCAGCATTGGCTATCTTCCCTCTACGAAGAGCCTCCATCTTAGCCTCCATCATGGACATATACATGTCCCTCATCTGGAATGGCTCGACGTGCTGTGCCGGTGCATCTACAGGTACATGCTCTTGTTGTGCTGCTGCTCTCCTAGGTGCTCCGGCTACCTCCTCTTCTTCACAATACTGTTGATAATAGGCAGCATCTATGGCCTTCCTAGGCCTCTCATATGGTGGAACTGCAGTATCCACCCCAACCTCAAGGACAGATGTCTCAGCGGTGGCCTGCTACTCACAGTGGTAGCGCAGCTCTGAATCTCATCGGCAATGACCTTCCCGACATTCACATCTAACTGCCTTAGCATGCCGTAGATGAAAATGATCCAATGCATGGTGATGTCGGAAACATGAGAGCACGGCTGAATGTTGGCCTGAGTGAATGCCATCCAGTATTTCGCCAAAGGCGTCAAATCTTCCCTCTTTAAGTTGACGGGCACTCCATTAGGGTTATTCTGAAAATGCCTTCCATGAAGGCACATAACCCTTTCAATGTATGCTATGTCTCTAAACCCCCCAACAAGTGTTGCATATTGGCACTAATCACCTGGTCATTCAGTGCCCAAAAAGTTGTTAATAGTGTCAGGATCATACCAAATGGTTTGCCCCCTAACATAACTCATGTATCTTTTAGCCGATACTCCTTCACTAGTCAAGGCGTTCGTATAGAACTCCTTCACCAATTCAATGTTGGCTGGTGCAGGATATGTGGCTAGCCTTTCCCAGTCTCTCCTCATAATCTCTATTCCAAATTCAGGAGCCAAGTCTGGGATAAAAGTGGTCTTCCTCTCCATCAGCAATCTCCTCTCCTGCATAGTCACATAGTGTTGTTGGTACTAGTAATGGTATGGTTTGAAGAGTAAAGCGCAGCGGAATAAAACTTAGAGTAAGCGGAAAGCGTGGTCGGTCACTATTTAAATTAAAATGGTCCATTTTAGAAAATTAATTTTCTTTCAGAAAATTTATCGAACAGTTGATATGCGTTAAAACGTAATGAGTGTAGGGATAAGAAAAATCACACAAGTATTTTTATACTGGTTCGATTCAACAGAATCTACGTCCAGTCGTTAATCACTATAAGAAGTGATTAATAGTTCCACTAAAAAGATGTTTCACAAATTACAATAATAGTGAATAAAAACAGATAAATAAACCTTCCTTCGACGAACGAACCGGAAGAAGAACACTCTACCAACTCGAAGAGAACCGCTCCGGCAATCGACCAACGATTCGCGAGCTTCTCCTATTCACGAGACTAGGCAAAGCACATTGCTAACTCGAAGAGAGCTTGCTCCGACTATCGACACACGAAACGCGAGCCTCTCCTATTCTGGAGACCAAGCAAGGGAACTTTGAACTATAGCTTCTGAGAACTTCCTCTGACAAACAGTATTCTGCTAAGCTTCTATTCAAAAACGTTGCTTCTCAAAATTTCAAAAGTCCAGTATATAGCCAGCTACCCTGAATATCAAAGGTCAAGTTCCAACTGCCACTAATAATCGATTATTGTAAGTGATAATCCATTATTCAAGTCCGTTACAGGTTTTTCAAAATGTGATAATCGATTATTTGGAAGTGATAATCGATTATTCCTGAAAGACTCATCATAATCGATTATTGCTTCTCATAATCGATTATTTCAGTAAAAATACAGGTTTTTTACAAAATTTAAAGACTTTCCTATTACACTTATATTCTACAAAAGTGCTTTTAAACATTTCTTCAGGTGAAACTTCTTGTAGCATCATCAAAACTAATTTCTTCAAGATTTACCAATGCTCCTCATTGGTAAAAAGTGTTCCTCATGTTTCCTGGATAGGAACCTAGGCGAATACAATCTTCTTTGCCTCTCAAGTTCCTTCCTCTTGTTGCCAAGAGTTTTCACCCTTCTTGATGATGATGACATTCCTGCATAAAATAAAGTTCAAAAGACCACAGGAATTCATCATTAGAGGTTAGTACATCATCAATCAGATTCCAAACCAATCACAGTCTAACACTGAGGGAAAAATAGGACCCCTCAGCGTCCCTGCATAAAAAAAATTCAAGCATCCAAAACTTTTGACAAGACAATGGTATAAAATGAGGTTTTTTTGTGAATGGGTGATAAGAAAAAGTGGGGAAATCTCTTTGCAAAACCATTGAAAGTGCAAATTGGGTACTAGGATTCACAGAGAACGCTTGATCGAGCTTCAAAGAGGATTTTCAAAAGTGCAGAACCCCAGAAACGCTGAGCTTTTAAAAGCCCAAGCGGGGTTTGCGCCGCCACCGCTCAAAGGTAAAATGCACCGCTCAGCGGTGGGCGAAAATTCCCCTCCCCCCTTCGTTTTTTTTGCTTGCTTTTGTGTAATCTAACCCTGTAGCACCTGATTTCGACCTTTAATTTTTTAATTAATGGCTTTCCCCTCTCAAATGCACATGCAAACATATAATGCACTTAAGATAGAGTTTAAAAACAAACAAATAACCAATTAGGTTGCGTCCCAGGTAGTGCTTGTTTAACGTCACGAGCCTGACCCAAACCTGTCCAGCACCCATCAATGAGTGCAATCCTTACCAACACCCTTCAGTAGGTGTACCTTCTGTATCCTTCAGTAGATACATAAAAATTAGCATAAAAAATTGTTTAAATATCAAAGGAATTACATGTCCAAAATACTAAATCAATAAAAAAAATGTTTTACAACAAAATATATTTCTCCATCAAAATCACGTGTTGTCTTTCGTGTTGGTATCTTTAGTACACCAAATTCTCAGCTTTCTTCCATCCAATTGCTTTGTGCGTCTAAAATATGGTGCTTCAATCTCCACCACTCCTTTCTCCTTCAGCTCTTTTATTACCCATCCCTTTTGGTTCTTCATTTACAAGTACCTTTTTATATCTGGCTCTCTTTTTTATTTTGATTGTACTTTCTTTAGTGCCATCATAAATCAGCACTTGTTCTTGATCTCTTAATATCATCTTCCCCGTCATTGAAACGCATCAACATTTTAAAAGTCCTCATAAAAGGTCTTCCTAATATTAATGGAATTCTTCCCTCATTCGCCATATCAACAACTACAAAGTCAATCAAGAACTCCAGCTGCTCAATTCGAACAATTTCATCTTCCACCTTACCAATTGGCTTCTTAATAGAACCATCCACAATTGTAGGATAGTTTGAGCTGGTTTTAATACTAGACCTCCAATCTTCTTGAAATAACTGAAGGGCATCAAATTAATACTTGATCCTGAATCAATCATGGCTCTTCCTATATCCACATCGTTGATGACACATGGAAGAGTTAAACTCCCTGGATCCTTTCTTTTTTTCGGATGATCCTTCTTTCTAGGCTTAACACAAAATTCCTGATCTTCTTCATCATCAAGATCAATAACATCTCCAAGATAATACTTAATCCTCTTGGAATAATCAGGAATTGGTGGAAGTACTGAAGGAACAACAGTCACCTGATTAAAGATCTCCCTAAATGATTCTCAGTGACTTTCTTTCTCTTCTTCTTTCTCCTCCTCTTCTTCTTCATTGCTTCCCTTCTCATTAGATTCTTCAATACTAATCATTTCGTCATCTTCCTCCTCACTACTTTCAATATCAATTATTTCCACCTCTGCCTTCCTTTTACTTCTTGTCAGAACAACTTTGCACTCATCCTTAGGGTTAACATCAATGTTAACCCTAAACTGATTCTTTTTAGTGGTTTCTACCCTTTTAGACAGCTGACCAATTTGCATCTCCAAAGATCTGAAGCTGGCTTGGTCACTAGCTTGTTGAGACTCATAGACCTTTAAATTTTTTTCAAATCTATCATTCAAGCTTCTGACAGTCTCTATCAAACTGCTTACCTGCTACCATAAAGGTGATGATTGCTGCTGTCGGATCTTCCTGATTGCCCAGATGGGTTATTTTGATTTTGTCCAATACTAGGGTGGTTCTTCCAACCTTGGCTAGATTTGCCTTGGTTAAAATTACCCTGCCTATACTAGAATTGATTACCCATGTAATTGGTTTCCTACTGCATTTCCTCTGGCATAGCATATTGACCATTAATATGGTCACCACCACAAAATTCACAAAGCTGCTATGCTTGGGAGACATTCCTATTCTCCTTTGGAAGTTACGAGAGAACCTTCGTCAAATTATCTAGCTTTTGAGTCAGAAGATGATTCTGGGCTAGTATGGCATCATCTGCTGGCAAATGCAAAACTCCCCCCTTTTTTACACGTGCGCCCCTCTCACTAAAAGTTTCCTGCTCATTAGCAGCCATATCTCAATCAAGTCATAGGCTTCGTCCTCAGTCTTTTTCTTGATATCACCTCCAACTGAGGCGTCCAGCATCATTTTAGACTGCGTGTTGAGACCACCTAGGTAAGCAAGAACTAGGGTAGTCTTGTCAAACCCGTGGACCGGTGTCTTCCTCAATAGGCCTTTAAACATATCCCATGCTTGCCCGAGAGTTTCCTCCATGCCCTGTTTGAATGATGAGATCTCCAACCTTCCCTGAGTAAGTTTGGACTGTGGAAAATATTTGTTGACAAATTTGGTTGCCACAGTCTCCCATGTAGTGAATGTTCCTTCAGGAAAGGAATTAAGCCACGTCTTAGCATTGCCTCCCAATGAGAATGGAAACAAGCTAAGCTTTACTCTTTCGTTTGATACTCCAGTCATATTCACAGTGTTGTAAATTTTACTGAATGTTGTCAAATGATCATATGGGTTCTCATTTGACAATCCGTGAAATTGGTTGCTTTGTACCAGATGGATTAGTGTTCGATTCATCACCATATTAACTGTATGGTCTGTAGGCATGGCTATGTTGTTGAAGTGGAAAGGGCCCACAACATTAGACTGATCCGCAAGTGTGCGTCTTGGAGGAGGTTGATTCGTCATCTCCTCTAAGTTTTACGTAAAAGCCTCTGGTGAAGAATGTAGGAGTCTTTCAGGAGAGGGAAAGAGTTCACGTGATGGACGTCTAACTCTTCTTTCTCTCCTATCTGATATACCTACAAGAAGAGGTTGCTGGCTTTTCTTACTTCTAGTGTGTATTGCTTCCTGCATGCACAAGAAACAAAAATCCTAAAAGCACTTTTACAGATAAGAAAAATAAAACAAAAAAAAATATATACAATAATTACAATAATTACACCAAGTCAAATTCAATCAATTTACACTACTCAAAAAGTTAAACCATGAGTCCCCGGCAATGGCGCCCAAAACTTGTTAAGACCCTGACAAGTGTACCAGATCGTATCAAGTAATATAATTCGTAAACCCAATATCGTTCTCCCAAAGGACTCAAAGGCTTTATCTTTCGTGTAAATCAATATCGTAAGACTTGTAGAGAAAATTAACTTGGGGTTTGAATGCAAAAACAAAAAGTAAACATGCAAATGCAATTGATTCAATTGACAAGAAAAATGTATGGATGAATGGAGTTGTTGGGGTTTACAATTTCATCTTATCCACTTTCTTATATTTACTCTTCTTATTAAATTCGCTTTATTATCTAATTGTTATGCAAACTTTCTTAGTTTACCCTAAACCCGATCCCTCGGCGAGAAGAGCCTACTACTAGTTACTGGCTTACTATCCCTGGTCTCCCCTAGTAACTAGCAGTCCAAGTACCACAAAAGCAAAATACAATTGATCGTCTTACCCCCCTATCCCTAGGTGGTATTGCTTAATCAATGAATTCCCTATCAGTTCATGACTTCCCTGTACGTCCTCGTATCAAGAAAGGCAAACATCTATTTATCAAATGAGTTAAATGATAATAGCATAGAGCATAGATAAAGAACCCAAAAATTGATAATAACAGCATATGCAAGCATATGAATAAAACAAGAATTTCAATATAAGAGAGTTTCAAAAGATTACATTGTTCCCCAACAACAAAGGGTTTAGTTCACCATTGACATGGTGAAACTAGATGAAATACAATGAAAGAATGGAAAAGCAAACCCTAGATTAGATAAAATAGAGCCTAAGCATCCAAGAAATCTTCTCCAAGCAGTGTAAAATAGCTCTAGACGTCCTCTTCTGCCAAAAAAAATACTATTTGAATCGTACTAGGGCTATATATAGGGCATAAAAGTAACAGAATTTAAGCCCAAGCCCAACAGACAACCGCTCAGCGTCCAATTTTACCGCTCAGCGGTTTCCCTCAAGTCGCACCACCTCTCAGCGGTCAGTTTCACCGCTGAGCGGTTTGCCTCTAATCGCTCTGTACGCTCAGCGTCACCGCCTAGGCGCCAGACAGTGGGTTTCCCTCGAATAATGGCGCTCAGCGGTGCATTTTGACACTGAGCGGTGCACAGACTCTTCTTTTCTTCATTTTTCTTCTTCTTCCTTGAGTCTAAGACCTTCCTTCTTCAATTCCATCCTTAATTCTCATCAAAACCCTACAAAACAAGCATAATATCTCTAAAAACAGCTTTTGACTCTCAAATGACTCAACTTAAGTGTTTTACTTGAATCTAAGCTCATTCTAAGCCATGAAGGATGTATTTTGATATCAATTTAAGCATGAAAATAACGGTTTTTAGACCGGTATGAATGACATGTATGTTTGTGGTTGTTGTGCCTCATAATTTTTATCTGTGTGTATCAATATGACCAGATCTGTGAGTGTTGAGAGCATATGTTAATTGAAAGATATTGAGTTGACTAGATATGGAATTGGCTTTTGCATGATTTTGATTCTACGTACATACACACACTTTTTGGTTAAGGATGAAAAAGGCCTTGTTTGATATTGATTATATAGCTACTTGGCCAGATAGCCAACTTTGTGACACTTTGCTTCATTTGTAAACCCTCTTTGAGCCTTGACTTCTTTCTTTCTCCTTGAGCCTAATATGTTATCCTTACCTTACACCTTAGAAGAGAACATGTATTATGACTTTGTGAGGTTAAGGTTGAATTCAAGTTTGGGGGAAGAAAAGATCAAAATACATAAAAAAAATGATAAAAAGGTGCTCAAATTGAAAAACAAGGTTGAGTTGTGAAAGAAAATGGTATGTGATGAATGATATATTTTGGGGATTTTAGTACTGAAATAGGAATTGAAGTTGTTCTCTTCTTAATAGGAGTCTTTGAATCCAAGAAAAACCATGATTCTTTCTAGCCAAGCCAAGCCATAACCTGAAAAAGACCTTTTGACTTAACCAATAGTGTGTGAACTGTGTGAATCAAATGAAATGAAAAAGCTGATGAAGTTCTATGACAATTCTACTGTCATGTGAGGACAAACACTTGAGCGGTAAGGAATGACAAATGTTGATCTGGTTGTTCATATTCTATGCACAGGTGATTTTGTGAGTACTGCACCATGTCATATTTGTTTGAATCTTTGGGAATGCATGTGAATGTTTCTGATGTGCAAAGTCATTTTATCAAAATGTCAAGTGTTTGTTGTGTTGTTTATTTTCTTCTATGATTTCCTGAGGGCATGAAATAGTTCAAGTTTGGGGGAGTTGATAAGTGTGAAAACGAGTTGTTTTTACACTTATAAATGATCTCAATCTTGTAATTATTCATGTTATTACTCAGTGAAAGTTGTAATAGGAAGTAGATTGTTATGTTAAATATTGTACAAGAAATGATGTATAAATTGGAATCTGTCAGCCAATTCTTGCATAGCGCAAGCCAAAATTCGCAGAGCCGGAAGAAGAAAATTTGCATATCGTACCAGAGCCTGTGCGCTGAGCGAATCGCAACAGTTAAAGAAGGCAGTAGTTTGGAAATTCACATAGCGCACACACACCTGTGCGTTGAGCGAATTAATTAAGTTAAGTGGTCTTAAAAGACGTGACAGAAGAGAGGAAACGATCTTTTGATAGGAAAAAATTCGAAAAATCTTTGGAGAACTAAAGAAGACCATCAGGAGACTTTTCAAGACATCAGAACTTCGCTTTATGCAAGGAATTGTAGAAAAGAGTACGTTTGAGATGTCTAGGATAGGCTAGATTGTCTATCATTGGAATTGGTTGTATGACAGAACATTGATGTAAATTTCATGTGCAATATATGTCTCTGTTCTTGTTCTTTTCTTGACTTGCTTTTGATTATATGGAAGTATAAATCTTTTTAAAGGTTCTTTTGTATTGGGAAGTAGTTTTAGAACCAGAAACATAAGAAAAGAAACTAAAAGTAACTACGATAGGAATAACTTCTGTGATTTTGGTCATTCTAAACATTTGAAATTCATGCAAAATTATCTGTTGAATTAATTAAGGAATTAATAATTTAATAGATAATTTTAGAACTTGTTTTAAGGAATTAAATCAAGATACGCTCATGTGAATGCTTGAACAGAGAATGTATGTTATCTAGGATTTTACTATAATGTTAGTCCGAGACCAACTCCAGTGATCTTTTATCATATTTTTCAATCTTAATTTTCTATGTTGTTAATTTCATGCTCATTTCTACAGTTAAAAATCAAATGTTATCTTCAGTAATTGATCTTGATAAATAATTTTAAATTGAAAAATGTGACACAAATTCCCTTGGGTTAACGATACTTTACTTATCCACTGTATTACTTGTAACGATTTGGTATACTTACCAAAAAGTTATCAAGTTTTTCACGCCGTTGCCGGGGAATTTGATTGTTATTGTTATTTCAATCATTCATTGTTTATCAATTTCAATTTTGTTCCATTATCTATAAATCCATAGTTTTTAATTTTTTATATCTGTATATATACGTTGTGTTTTGTTTTGTTGTTATTTCTTTGGGTTGATCATTTGAGATTGTTGTTTTGCATGAGAAGGAGAACAAAATCTAAGAATTTATTGTTTGATTCTGAGATTGAGACGATAGCCCGTAGGAATAACAGTAAACGTAGGAGAGAAAATAAAAAAAAAGAAGCTAGAAAAACTAGTTTGTCTACTACTTCCAACACTTTTTCTTCATCTGATCAAGTGGATAAGGATATGGAGGGAAATCATGATGATGAACAACCAAGAGTTAGGCGTACGTTGGAAGATTATGCTTCTGTTTCTGTACCTTCATCTTTCAACAGTATAGCCCAATAGGAATAACAGTAGACGTAGGAGAGAAAATCGAAAAAAAGAAGCTAGAAAAGCTAGTTTGTCTGCTACTTCCAACAATTTTTCTTCATCTGATCAAGAGGATAAGGATATGGAGGGAAATCATGATGATGAACAACCAAGAGTTAGGCGTACGTTGGAAGATTATGCTTCTGTTTCTGTACCTTTATCTTTCAACAGTATAGCCTAGTGGCTCAAGCACAAAGGAGGTTAAATCTTGTGATGAAGGAGGTGGTTAGAAAAGAAATGTTTTTGTAAGGAAAATTAAACTACTGGAAATTAAATACAACTAAACATAATTGAAAACATGGAAATAAATTAACAAGCATGAAAACCGAACGGTCCTACAGATGACCGAACGGTTCTACATTGAAACCGAACAATCTCTAAAGCAAGAAAGGAAATTGGAAATGAAAGAAGGTAAAGAAGCCAAACAGAATAGACAACAACATAATGAACGAAAACAACAAACTGAACACAATAGACAACGTAGTGAACGAAAACAGTAAATTGAACGGTCCTAAAACAAAATGTATGAACTAATTAAAATGCATCAGATAATAAAAAAATACATGGTGTGCTATTCAAATGCAATACTTAAACTAAAACATTAAATGTTCAATGCAGCTTGGAATTAAAATTAAATGCTCAATGTGCTTGACAAATTGAAATACAATAAATGAATAACAAAAAATAACATCAATGCTGAAATAAAATTAAATGCAAACAATTAAACAAAAGAAATCTGAAAACGGATTAGGCTAATGACTCAATTGGACTGCGGAAATGAATCAAGAGAAAAGTGTGTGAACAGTAAAAGGAGAAATGAGAAAGCTACTTCCCTTAAATCACCGTGCTCTCCTCTTTGCTAAAAGAAAATGGATGCTACACACGTGACAGCTGCCACTTCTCTAAAAGAAAGCAAAGAAATGAATTACTTCTTCAAAACAAATCACAATGTACACTTCTCCCAAGACGTCCCTGCACACCTACTCTCATCTTCATCAAGCCGTCACTTCACTCTCGAGCAATTGGCTGCAGCAACGTGCTCAACATTCCAATTAGCCACCACTTCTATCAAACAGCGTGCACTCCTTTTCTTCCAAGCAAATTGAAAAACAAAAGCCTTTTTCTAAAAGAAAATCAACGATTAATAAAAAAGTTGAATCAGCGCCTCCCAAGCTGCAATGAAATCCGTGTGTGGGCCTTCTACTTCCAGCGTTTTTCTCCTAAGCAAATGGAGGTAGCGCTTCCTCATTCTTCAAGAAAAGCAACATGAAAATGGCACCGTGCAGCTCCAAATAAATCACCGTAACAGCGTGCTTCCAGCCGTGAACTACTTTCTCCAATTAAAAATAAAAGCTATCCATGTGCATCATTGAATGAAAAACTAAAGACAACATTCTTTCATGATTGCAGATAGAATGAAATAAAATTCGAAATATGCTCTACCATTCATCCAAAATAAACATGGTTCCAAGAAAAACTATGCAAAAAAAAACGTTCAAGCAAAGTCTCCGAGTTAAGCTAACAGTGACGGCTCGAAGCTACAAGGCCGTGAGCTTTTCTATTTCATGAAGGTGGGGCCACACAAAAACCCTAGGGTGCCGAGTCACCCCTTCACTTTTTTGGGCTCAATAGGTTTATGTCAAAATTTGACCCAATATTAAAAGTTAGTCCAAAAATATTTTACACTACTAAATTATAATTTGATTAATTATAAAATGTCTATGTGGAGAGTCTTGAATTATTTGGCATCCTTTCTGATGTCCCAATTTGTATTTTCAAAATTTTCCCTGCAATTAATAATGACAATAATAAGCTCAAATAATTCAATTTAATTAAAATAAGAATTTCTAGTCAAATTAAGCACAATTAGCAAAAACGGGAAAATACTGGACATTTAAGCACAATTCCCTAATTAAATCTAGCACAATAAGCTAAGTGAAGTCGAGAAAATATTGACTCATCAGTATTCTGCATACAATCAAATTGTGGTAGACCCAAAAGACCAGAAGAAGACAACATTTACAGTCCATTTGGTATATTTGCTTACAGAAAAATGTCATTCGGGTTATGCAATGCCTCAGCCACGTTTCAAAGGTGTATGCAAGTCATCGTTGCAGATCTCATAGAGAAGTGCATAGAAGTCTTCATGGATGATTTTTCAGTGTTTGGAGATTCCTTTCAGAAGTGTTTGGCAAACCTAGATATTGTGCTTAAAAGATGCATTCAAACAAACCTTGTGCTTAATTGGGGAAAATGTCATTTTATGGTAACTGAGGAAATTGTCTTGGACCATAAGATTTCTCCTAGGGGAATTAAAGTGGATAAAGCCAAAGTGGAGGTCATTGAAAAACTTCCACCACCAACAAATGTGAAAGGAATCAGAAGCTTTTTGGGCCATGTTGGGTTCTATAGAAGATTTATTAAAGACTTCTCGAAGAATGCTAAACCTTTGAGTAACTTTCTTGTTAAAGACACACCTTTTGTGATGAGTGACGAGTGTGTGCAGGCTTTTGACATTTTGAAGAACAGATTGGTTTCAACCCTAGTGATTGTAGCTCCAGATTGGACTCAAGATTTTGAACTAATATGTGATGCTAGTGATTATGCTATAGGTGTTGTGCTTGGCCAGAGAAGGGAGAAGGTATTTCACACTATATATTATGCTAGCAAAGTCTTGAATGAAGCTTAGTTGAATTATGCTACCACTGAGAAGGAATTCCTGGCTATAGTTTATGCCTTGGAGAAGTTTAGACCTTACCTTATTGGGTCTAAGGTGATTATCTACACCGATCATGCGACTATAAAGTATTTGTTGACAAAGCCGGATTCAAAGCCACGGTTGATTAGATGGGTGCTCTTGCTACAATAGTTTGATGTGGAAATCCGTGACAAAAAGGGGACCTTACTTGTTCAAGATTGGGATGATGCCAAACAGTTTATATGGGATGATCCTTACTTGTTCAAGATTGGAGCAGATAATCTTTTGAGGCGATGTGTGACAAAAGAGGAAGCAGAAGGAACTCTCTGGCACTGTCATGATTCACCTTATGGGGGTCATTTTAATGGAGAAAGAACTGCTGCAAAAATTCTCCAATCAGGGTTTTATTGGCCTACCTTGTTTAAAGATGCTCATAATCATGCTAGAAATTGTGACAAATGCCAAAGAACTGGGGCTATTTCAAGACGCCATGAGATGCCATTACAAGGCATTCTAGAGGTTGAAGTCTTTAATTGTTGGGGCATTGATTTTGTTGGACCCTTTCCGCCATCTTTCAACAATGAATATATATTGGTGACAGTAGATTGTGTGAGTAAATGGGTGGAAGCTCTAGCATGCCCCAAGAATGATGCTAGCATTGTGCTTAAATTCTTGAAAAGGCAAATTTTCTCACGTTTTGGAACTCCCAGGGTACTCATTAGTGATGGGGGATCTCATTTTTGTAACTCCCAGCTTGCAAAGATACTCAAACACTATGGTGTGAGACATAAGGTGGCAACACCTTATCATCCACAGACAAATGGTCAAGTTGAAGTTTCCAACAGGGAGATAAAGAGGATCTTGGAGAAAACAGTTTCTTCATTAAGGAAGGATTGGTCACAGAAACTGGATGGTGCTCTTTGGGCTTACAGGATAGCTATGAAGACATCCATGGGTTTATAACCTTTTTAGTTAGTGTATGGGAAATCTTGTCATCTGCCAGTGGAGATAGAGCATAAAGCTTTGTGGGCTCTGAAATTTCTGAATTTTGATCCCTATGAAACTCAGAGTAAACGCAGAAGGCAGATGTTGCTTGAAGAGATATGGTTGCATGAGTATGACTCCTCTAGGAGTTATAAAGAAAAGGTAAAATTCTACCATGACAGGAAGTTGATAAAGAGGGTCTTCAATCTAGGGCAGCAGGTGTTATTGTTCAATTCACGGTTGAAGTTGTTTCCTGGGAAGTTGAAGTTAAAATGGTCAGGGCCTTTCATAGTAAATGGTGGATCCAACTGCTAGTGATCCACAAAGAAGTTGGGTGGTGAATGGTCAAAGACACAAGCACTATTTGGGAGGAGAAGTGGGACGCCTTTCCACAATAATGAAGTTGGTGGATCCGTGAGCCTATTGGGTCAAGCTAGTGACGTTAAAGAAGCGCTTGCTAGGAGGCAACCCAGTTTTCTAAACCTATCTTATTAAGTTTAACTTATTTGCTTCTGTTAGTAGTATAGGTTTTGATGTGGTGGTTTGGTTATTGATTTGTGCATGATGGGTATTACTTGATGATGCTTTGATATTGATGATGTTGAGATTGTGCATTATATGTTGATATATAGGTGGTTGTTCACAAGCTATGTGAACAGATGCATGATGTTGTGATTATGATTATCGTGCTAAGTAGGATGTTTATCTAGGATGTTTGGAATATTGAGCGAGCTTATATGTGAGTTTTGAGCTCTTGAATTTTTGTGTGAATGATTGCTATCTACTTGAAAGCATGAATGATTTTGCCCAGGTTTCTATGATTGACTGAATTGCATGCTTGTGTCATATGATCAAGGCCATTTTTTATTAACCCTTTCTTAGCCAATGCATAATTTATGGCCACATGCAAAAGAACACAAGGTTTTCTACTCTTTTTGAACCTTAAGCCTTAAATAGAATATGAAAACCTTTGTGAAAATCTTTACCTTGAGTTAAGTTGAGAATCATTGTGTGGTATTGATAAAGGTTCAAGATTGGGGTTGTTGGAAAAGAAAGATAAGCATTGAGCTAAGTGTTCAGCAAAGCATGAAAAGTATGAAAAGATAAAAAAAAAAAAAGATAGAATGAAAGAAAGATAAGCTCAGTGCAAAAAGGGGAATGTTGGGAATGAGTGAGATTGGTTGTTTAAAGAGAGTTTGTACTTAAATGATAAAGTTTTGAATGACTCTCTTAACTCAAGGATTTTGTGATATAGAAAAACCAATTTTTCTTGTTAGCCCAACCACGTTATAAGCCTTGAAAAAGTCCTTGTGATAACATGTGTATGGGAGTATGTTTGATTGTTGTAAATGAAAGGCAATTTTGTTCTATGTGACATGTAGATAGTAGAGGGAAGGAGTGACTTCTAGAAACACTTGTGTGATTGAGTAAAACACTTTATCTGGTGAGGAATGATTCCATGAATTCATGATTACATCTGTGGTTAGTTAACTGATCATTCATGAGAATAACATTTGTTGGATATTATGTGATTGTGTGAACACCATTATGAGTTGATTTGAATCGAAGTATGTGTGCATCTTGCCTAAATTCTGATGATAACCTGATCTGAGTAACTACTTGTCGTGAAAGAAAGAATTTTGGAATGTGTTGAACCACTGTATTGATTGGTGGAAGACTGAGTTACATTTTGTTTGCTTGAGGACAAGCAAAGTTCTAAGTTTGGGGTTGTGATAACGATTGAAATACCGTTTTTTTTATACTTAAATTTGACACTAAACACACCCTTTATGACTTAGAAACTAGCTTGAAATCATGCCTTTTGCTTAAGTTAGAGAATAAGAGAGTTGAAGGTAGTATTATTGGTATTATGCTTGGTTTTCCTTGTTTTGGTAGGAATTAACATGAATTGGATGAAGGAAGTTGAAGTGGCATGGAGTTGGACTCAAAAGAAGTAGGAAAAGTGCACAAAAGAAGAATCGCAGCTAGTGCTGAGTGCCATTCTCGTTGTGGAGTTCTCTGGCTGACGCTTGAGCGCCAACACTAAGGGGCAAAACAAGTGTTGCAGGCACTGCTGAGCGGAACTTTTACCGCTAAGCGCCAACCTTTTCAGTGAGTTCACTACCACGAGCCTGGGCGTCAACGCTGAGCGTTGTTCTGAAGAGTAGCACCCACCGCTGAGCAGTATTCCAGTGTTGAATGCCATTTTCGTGGGCCTGGGCCAGTTTTTCTATTATTTTTAGAAAGTATATAAGGTTTTAGTCGACCTAGAGGGTCTATCTTTTGAAAGAAAGAGGCGCAGAAACACTTTCTTCACCCCTCGGAGGCAGATTTTGGATGCGGAAGCTCCAATCTACAATTTCTAGGGTTCTATCTTTCATTCTTTTCATTATTTTCATCTAGTTTCACCATGTCTATGGTGAACTAAACCTCCATTGTTTTTGGGAAAACGATGTAATCCTTTGAAACTCTCATGTATTGAATTGATTATTAATCTATATGTTTTACTTCATTAATTGTTAGGGTTTTTCCTCTACACTCTATGCATGCTTTGTTTAACTTATTCAATTGCATGATCATTGATTTTTTCGATATGGACATATACGGGGAAATCTAGACTTGGGGAAATTCTCTCGGGAGAAATATTACCTAGACATAGGGATAGGAGGACCGATTGCCTTTTGTTAAGACTCTAGCAAGTGTACCGAATCGTATCAAGTAATAATAAGTAGTAACACCAAGTATCGTTTTCCCAAGAGACTCACGGCACTAGAAAGTTGTGCTTTTTCTTAACCAATTAGGACTTATAGGAAAAATATTTTGGGGTTTTTGAATGCAAAACGATAAAAGTAAATATGCATGCAATTTGATCAATTGAGGCTAAACACAAAAGTGAATGGATGATGTTGATAATATGAGATGAATATGTTGTTAGGGTTTAGATTTCACCTAATCACTCTCATGCATAAACGAATTCATCTTCTTCATTAATGTTAATGCTACTCTCTAAAACACTTAAACCCGATGTCTCGGTAAATAAGCCTATCCTTAATTACCAGTTCATACAATTCCTAACATCCCTAGTAATTAAATCTGAAGCACGATAGTGTATATGCAACCAACCCTCATATTCCTATGTCTAGGTAATACTACCTTTGCGAAAATTTCCCCCAATTCTAGATTTCCCCGTATGTGTCCATATCAGTAAAATTAAAGATCACGCTATTGAATGATTTAAACAAAGCAATGCATAGAGTATAGAGGAAAAACCCTAACAATTAATGAAAGAAGCATAGATCAATAACAGGAATCAATTCAAATACAAGAGAGTTTAGAGGTTACATCATTCCCCAGCAACAAATAAGATTAGTTCTCCATCGTCATGAAGATACTAGGTGTATAATGGAATGGAAGAAATAAAAACCCTAGAAAGAGAAGAGGAGAGCTCCCGCATCCCCAAATCTGCCCCCAAAGGGGTGAAAAAGGTGTTTCTATGCTTAAGCCATCAAAAGATACATTCTCTACGGTGTCCAGGCACTAGTGGAAAAATGTTGTTTAACGTCGGTTATTTTGGGCTTTTAACATCAACAACAGAATCGACGTCTATGCGGGTGACGTTAATGGGACGTCGGTTTTTTGCAGGTGCGACGTCGATATAGACGTCGGTTCAGTTAAAAGAACGACGTCTATAAAGACATCAGACATTGCACTAACAGACGTCGGTCCATAACACATTGGACGTCTATAAAGCCGTCAAACATTGCATTAACCGACGTCTTTCCGCCATATAGACGTCTGTTTCTACATTAACCGACGTCTATGAAGTGATCGTTGTGTTTTGGTGCGGTTTTTGTCGTGTCTTAGGGTAGCGTAGTAGCACATCCTTCCTTTGATAGTTTCTTCGTAACAAAAAGTTGTCTTTTGGACTTCTCATGGCATTTCAACTCAAAGACGAACTTAGGTCGTTGCCTACACCATATTCTCATCGTGTATTGAAATGCCATGAGAAATCCAAAAAAATGCAAGTTTTCCTTACGAGGAAACTAGCAAAGGGAGAAGGTGCACTACGCTACACAAAGACACAACAAAAAAACCGCACCAAAACACAACGAAAAGGCATAGGAGAGGAAACTTACCCGGAAAATGCAGAGCAGCGGAGAGAAAAAGGCAAAAACGATGTGTTGGTTCGCAAACCGGTGGTGTTATTTAACAAGAAATTGGACGTCTGTTGTACACAAAACCGACGTCTACATTATCAAATACATCGGACGCCTGACTAATTTGACGTCTATTCGATTTAAAAATTAATTTTTTTGTTGTACATAGACGTCGGTATTGACGCAACTGACGTCCAGAATTGTATATAGACGTCAATGTGACGGGATCCAACGTCTATAGGGCTGAAAAAAAGTGACTATTCACCTGTCCGGCAGACATATAGGCGTCAGTTACAACGAGACCGACGTCTATATGTCTAACAGGTTGGTGGGGAGCATTAATTTCCGCCATATAGACGTCGGGACCCCAAACGACCCGACGTCTATAAGGCTGATGGAAATGACTTTTCACCTAACGGTCAGAAATATAGACGTCAGGTTTGAAGGGCCGACGTCAAAAATTCTATAGACGTCGGAGATGGACCTAACCGACGCCTATATTGCCAACTTATTTACGAAAATGCCATCGGTCATCAATATACGTCGCGGGTGCCCGTAACCGACGTCTACCGTGTGACGTTAAACAACGTTTTTGCACTAGTGAGGTCTTTAAATAGGGCAGAAAAATAACAGAAAACGGGTCCAAGTCCAAAACAGATCATAAAAATAACAAAAAAATGCACTCAGCGGTAGGTGCGACACTCAGAATGGCGCCCAGCGGTGGCGCTCAGGCGCAAAACAGTGAAAAACTGGCAAGAAAACTGGCGCTCAGCGGTAGGTGCGACACTCAGAATGGCGCCCAACGGTGGTGCTCAGGCGCAAAACAGTGAAAAACTGGCAAGAAAACTGGCGCTCAGCACTCATTACCGCTCAGTGCTGCACTCTGGTTGACTTTGTTGCAAAATAGGTTGGCTTCGTTTTAACACCAAGAGGGGGGGTGAACTGATGAGTTTTCAAAATCAGAGTCTTTTCGCAATCTTTTACACAAAACACAAAACTTTAAAAACTTTCTTGAATCGCAAGTAATAGAAATTTTAGTGCAGCGGAAAATCATAATTGACTACGTGAAATGTAAAGTCGACTGAATGTAAAAGAGTAGAGATAGAGAATTCAAACACGGGTTTTTATACTGGTTCGGCCTCAATGCCTACATCCATTGTCCTTCCAATACCAGGAAACAAATGCACTATAATGGTCAAGGTTTTTACAACAAGGCTTTTATAGAGACCTCTACGTCAAAAATATAAAACACCTCTCAAACCCTCTAACCGAAATATAGGCAAACCACACAGCAGGACTTGCAGCAAGATATCCCTTCTCCTGCAATCTGCAACCCACTTTGAACAATCCTTAAAGTGTACCAGACTCCATGAGTCCAACCCCTGTAGTCACAACAGGTAAATCACCACGGAATGCAAACACGAATCTTGATCAACCAGATAACACCTCAATTATGCAGATTCTGATCAAGCAGTAAGTGCAGTATCAATCTCCTTCAGAAACTCTTCAAAGAAAGATCACAATCGTCTTCTTGATGAGTTCTTGGAACTCTAAATCATAGAGAAACAATCTGAAACAGAATATGAAAATGTTAGATTTCCAAAAGTTCTCTGAAACAACTCAGGTTTCGTCTATTTATAGATTTCTATAAAACAGACGCTCATGTAGTCAAATATGCTACTAATACAGTCGACTGTCCTTGACAGCTATAACAGATAAGTCAAATTAGTAGCAGTCCAGTCAAACAAATTAATTCCGCATTCATTATAGTTGACCTTCATTCAATGCTCAACTAACTTTTAAAAATATAGTCGTTACTGTTCATGAGCTCAACATAATTTCAAATCAAACAACTAATACAGTCGAATGTGTGACGCACACAGTCGACTTCGACACAACAGATCATTTTGAAATTCTTTTCAATGAAAAATCTCACATAGCATTGTATTTGAAAATATGTGCATAGTCACGAGCTTAATTCGACTTCCCCCATATTAAGTCGACTTACAGCTTGCAGTTATGCCGCAAATGTATGTTCATAAAAGTGCATGTGGTTTTCCTTTTCCAAAACATATGTAATGCAATCGCAACAGATGACACATATATCAGAATAGTGAATATGCATTCATATATCAGATTTCACACAAACATGTTCATCAAGATAACATTCAATATTAAAGATTGGAACATGTAACACATTACAATACATGTGTTATTAAAAATGTGTTGTCATCATCAAAAACCAGAGTGATATAGATATTGTGTTGTCAAAAATCTCAAACTAACAATAAGTAAAAAAATGTAATTATAATTCTATAAGCAGACTCATGACAAAAATTAAAACAAAGTAGGTAATACAACAAAATCTAAAGAAATGGATGAAAATCAGTTATAGAAATAAGACTAGGAGAGGGAAACAACTATGGAACACACAATACAAAATCGCTATACACAAGAAGAAAACCCCCTTGAAAACCTAACCCCCAAATCACAAGAATCAGAAAAAGAAAAAAAAATGAACCCCTATTCGAAACCTATCTAAAACGTGTCACCGTGAAACCGCAGAGAACGCAGACCCCCGCACGTCGCGAAGACGTCACCATCATGGTACCCACCGCAGAGTAAGGATAGAGTTCGCGCCTGGCCGCCGAAACTTGCCTCTCTTCTCTACCAAAAATGATCTCGAACCCAAAACGGAGGAGACAAAAATGTCCTCCCTTGCCATGCTCCTTGTGCGAGAACTCCACACGTTGTTTGATGGAGGTACACATGTTGATGAATATAGTAATGATGGAGTATCAAGGGAATACTAGGTTGGTACTAATGATATCAGATGGTGTGGTTAGCATACGTGTTGTTGAAGGGATAGACTATTGGTCTAGGTGTGTGATGTTCATGATGACTTCGAGGATCGAGGATGAAGTATCGAGGCTCAGGAAGCGAGTAATCAGATATGATTGATTTGTTGTGTTTAGAGGATTAGGAATCTTGTTGTTATTACTTATATGTATGGGGTGTTTGATTATGGTTGATATAATCAGTAGGTATGTATCTTAATGTGTATTTGATTATGGTTTATATAATCAGTAGGTATGTATCTTAATGTGTGTTTGATTATGGTTGATATAATCAGTAGGTATGTATCTTGTTGTGTGTTTGATTATGGTTGATATCATCAGTATATATGTATATTGTTGTTATGATTGTTTTATCAGTAGCTTACCTCCTACACGTTTGTGTTTGTGATGGATATTATCGGCGATGATCGTATAATGTGTTATATGTGAGCAGATGATATTGTAGATGATCCAGAAACACGAAATATAGGTGAGATGGCAGGACAAATTTGGGTTTTCTTTAGAAGTTCTTTTGGTTTAGACTTTTGAGACAATGTAATTTGAAGTTATTTCTATTCATTAGTTGTTTAAATGATTTTTGAATAATGTAATTTGAATCTTACTTTTGGAATAAATGAAATTTAATTTGTTTTCCCCAAGTTTTAAATATTGAGGTTTTTGAAAAATACATTTTTTCACGATAAGAATGTTTTAAATATTCGGTTTTTGTAAACTCCTGACATCCCAAGAATAGGAGTGTTACACAAATGATATAAACAATTCAAATGTTATTACAAAACGTGTTTAAAACGTCAAATAAATTTAACAAATTTTGGTTAAAATAACTAGATTCATAAATATCTAAAGAAGGGAATTAAATTGGTCTAATATTTTAATGATGGACTAATTATAATTCTCACTAACAGTTAAAAAACCAAATACATATTTAATCTTTTAAAATATTCTCAAAAATTAAATAATCTATATCCATATTTCAAATTAATAGTTTTTAAAACGATTTAAATTTTCAGACAATGCTTTTAAGAAAAAGGAGAGAAAAATAAGATAATTCCAACCATTTTTTTTTATAAAAAATAAAGCATAAAAACAAAACATCGACAGCAGGGTTCGAACCTGCGCGGGCAAAGCCCAACAGATTTCAAGTCTGTCTCCTTAACCACTCGGACATATCGACGTTGGCGATACATTTTTGTAAATTCAAAACTTTAGATTTTAGTTCATTATTGTAATTTTAATTTTATACATAGGTACTTATACTACGTTCTGTGTACATATTTCTTCAAATATTTTATTTTCTATTCAAATAACTAGGCAGAAAATAGCGTAAAACATTATACAATATTTTAGTTGATAAAATTTAGAAAAGAAAATAAAGGACTATTTTGTACACAAACTCTGTTTCCTCCCAATCAAAACTTGGTTCCGTCATTGTAGAAATATATATTAAAGAATTCTATCGCGGATAAGGATTGAAAATCTTAATTCCAATTATTGGTAGCATTTATTGGAATATATATATATATATATATATATATATATATATATATATATATATATATATATAAAAGTTTATTTTAAGTTTTCTTATTTCACAGTTAAGTTTTAGTTATAAAAAATAAGGTAGTTTTGACGTGTCAAAAATATTTATTAAGGTCATAATGAAAAGTAAATCTTTGATTTTAGATGAGATACAAAAGTAAAAGATTTGAATCCTGGGTTGATCCTCATATTTGTTGACTTCACATTAAGGATTTTCTTAAAAGAGTTGGGTTTAGAGAAAGAGGGATTTCAAAAGGGAATTAGGGATTTGAAATTCGAAGAATAAACGATTAAGGAAGATACAATTTCGCGTTTCAATTGGGATTTTTTTTTCATGGTTGCAATTGAGTTTGATGATTTGTTTGCAAGTTGATGGATTCACCATGGTTACATGAGGATGAAGACTCATGATTCGCGTTCTCTGGATTGGCTTGAGTTTCCATGGAAGATTACGTGAGTTAGGGTTTTCAGGCACGATGGAGATTGCAGTTTCTGGTTCTGGGTTTTGTTGCAGGTTCGATTGGGAGGGAGGAAGAAAGATGATGTGGGAAGTTTTATGTGCACGAAGAAGACAATGGTATGTTGGAGTCTGTCTGGTTTTGTTGTGTTCTTCGTTAAGAAGAAAAATTATGAGAGAGAAATTTTGTGTGAACGAAGAAGGCAATGGTGTGTTGGAGTCTGTTGAGTGTATAGGCTATTAAAGAGAAGAGGAGTTCAATAGGGAAAGGAGGATGCGCAAGAGGTGAGAAAGATGGTGATGGGTTGTAGTGTTTTATGAATTAAAATGAACTTATGTTTGAAAAAGTGTTGAAATGAAAAAACGCAACTGTAACAAATTTGCAGAAAGATGATGATAGTGATGGTGTTGTCTTAATTCCTATTGGTTATCTCTTTCAAAATTTCAAATTTGCAGTTCAAATCTGTATAGTAACAAAATTTTTAAATTAAATCATAATTCCATATTATAATTTAAATCATATTTTCACTTAATAAAATGATCCACTTCATCATATTTATTATGCACCATGTCATCACATTTTAACGTTGTTTCGGACCACTTAATGGAAATGGCTTAATTGTTATGATTTTACAAAATTTAGAACTCGATTGAGACTGTTTTCAACAACAAGACCCACTTGAGATTCCTCAACAAATATGAGGAGCAACCGAGGATTTAAACCAAAGTAAAATAAATAAAACCGTGTAAGTCAATCCTTTCAAAAAAGAATATGAATGTTATGTGATTAGATGAAGTCATAAGTGATAATAGTAATTCTTGGCAATTTATATTTAACAATGTAACATTGTTGTTTAGTATTGGAGAATTGGATGTACTCTTGTTAAGCAAACTAGAATAAATTTTTTATTATTGTTTTTCTTATTTTACTAGTGTATTATTTTATGATTATTTCTTAATAGGAAATAATATATTTGATTATAGTTTACCTTATTTAGTTTCTACATAATTGATTATGTCTTGAATAATTGATATATTCTTTCCTTAATTATTGTACGTTAATTATTGTACGCTAGTTATGTACATTCTATATATTATACGCTGGTTACTCTTTCAAGATGAATAAAACACATTTGTTACAATTCTTACATGGTATCAGCCTAATTTTGATCATTCCTTACCCTTTCTTCTTTTCTTTTCTTCCCTATGGCTAATACTGATGGTGTTTTTTCCTTTAACACCATGATCCACATGTTAAACATACGCCTCACCTCAACCAATTTCATTCTTTGGCGTCGTCAGCTCCTTCCTCTTCTCGAAGGACAGGCTCTTTATGGTCATATTGATGGCTCAATCATAACTCCTCCTGCGAAATTGGCTGCTGCTGATAGATCTTTGACGGTTCCTAATCCAGCCTTTATCACATGGAAACAACAAGATCAAAGACTTGTAAGTCTTCTTCAGGCCTCCCTTACTGAAGAGACTCTAGCTGAAATATTGCACTATGACACCACACAACAAATCTGGACTACTCTTGAATCTTTCTACGGTAGTGACTCCAAGCAAAGAGAAATTGGGATCAGAGATCAACTCTTGCACCGTACAAAAGGCTCATCCACTGTTAGGGAGTTCTCCAAAACATTTTGAGGCTTATGTGATCAACTTAGCCTTATGGGTAGACCAGTGGATGATTTAGATAAATTACACTGGTTTTTACGGGGTTTAGGTCCCACTTTAACTAGCTTTGGTGCATCTCAATTAGCCATGCGACCACTTCCTGTTTTTTGTGATCTTCTTTCTGTTGCCGAGAGTTTTGAAATGTATTTACATTCCGTTGAATCTACTCCCTCTCAAGCTGCATTTAATATAACTACTCAACGTTCCTCTCAATCATCCAATACACATTTTCAATCTGGGTCGCGTTCTTTATCAAATGACAAAACAGGTCGTGGTTACCAATACTCAGGTCGTGGTGATCGCGGCAGAGGACGTCGTCCTATCCATTGCCAAATCTGCCGAAGAGAAGGTCATTATGACACATCTTGCCATCAACGTTATGCAGGTGGCCCACCTCAATCTACAAATCTTCCTGAATCATTTGCGAATTCTTGCACTCTATCAAATTCAAACCAGTCTGATTAGTACCTCGATACTCGAGCTTCAGCACATATGACAACAAACTCATCTGATTTAGACTCAATTGAGCCTTATTCTGGTAATCACACTGTTACTGTTGGAAATGGTAATGCTCTCCCCATTTCCCATATTGGATCTCATCGTTTGACAAATGATTTAAACCTTCTTGATATTCTTGTTGTGCCTAGCCTCCAAAAGAATCTCATTTCAATTAGCAAACTTACACGTGACTTTCCTGTGGATGCTATATTTACTGACACATCTTTTCTGCTTCAGCAAAGGGGTACAAAGGAAATTCTAGCAAAAGGGAGGCGTGAGCATAACTTATATGTATTGGAGCATGGTCAAAATGCCTTTGTTTCTGTTTTAAATTCCAATAAGCTACGAGGATCATTTGAATTGTGGCATTATCGTTTGGGTCATGTTCACTTTGATACTATTTCCCATTTATGAAAAAGAGGTCTTTTGTCTTTATCTCTATTTTACCAACTCCTTCCATTTGCGGCTCTTGTGAATTAGCTAAAAGCAAAAGACTACCTTATTCCCTAAATGAGAAATGTGCATCACATGTGCTGGATTTAATTTATTGTGATTTATGGGGACCTGGTCCCATTTGTTCAAAATTTGGTTTTCAATATTATGTGATTTTCATTGATGACTATTCCAGATTCACTTGGTTATATCCAATGCGCCTGAAATCTGATTTTTATGATGTATTTGTCCAGTTCAAGAAATTTGTTGAAAATCAGTTTCATACAACTATAAAAACTTTCCACAATGATGGTGGCACCGAATTCAACAATAACAAAGTCAAGACCTTGCTAAATGAAAATGGCATTCTTCATCTTATGTCTTGCCCTCATACACCAGCCCAAAATGGTAGAGCTGAACGCAAACATCGTCACATCACTGAAACGGGCCTTGCAATGCTTTTTCATTCACATCTCCCTGCTCATTATTGGCTACATGCTTTTTGTTGTGCTGTTTATGTCATAAATCGGTTACCGACCACTCTTCTAAATGGTGTTTCTCCATTTGAGACCTTATATAATACTCCTCCTAATTATGCACACTTTCATCCTTTTGGCTGTCGGGTTTATCCTTGTCTCTGTGACTATGCCACTAACAAATTGTCTCCTCGCAGTGCACCTTGTATTTTTCTTGGATACAGCAGCAACCATAAAGGATTTCAATGTTTGGATCCTTCAACCTCCCGGTTATACGTAACAAGACATGCCAAGTTTGATGAACTTTATTTTCCGTGTTCAAAAACAGGAACTATATCTCCACTTTCCGGATTGGGTTTTTCTTCATTTGTTGAAACAGCCTCAACACCTGAAATTCCTGCTCCAGCTCCTGCATCAGCTTCTTCTTTGCCACTACCCAAGGAAATTGTGCACTCACCAACCACACCTTGTGGTGTATGTCTTGCTGAAGATACTCCTTCAACTGCTGTTTCCATGCCTGATACTCAACCACAAATACACGGTAGTGTCCAGTCTACTCATCCTATGGTCACACGAGCCAAATCAGGTACTTTTAGGCCTCATCATTTTGCTGACATTACCACCTACCAACCATCTTCTCTTCTTTATGCTCTGTTAACCACTTCTACACCCAAAGGGTTCAAATCCGCTGCCAAACATCCTGGTTGGTTGGATGCTATGCATAAAGAGCTCCTGGCCCTACACTCCAACAATACTTGGGATCTTGTCCCACGTCCATCCAACACCAACATTGTAGGATCCAAATGGATGTTTCGCACCAAATATCTTTCAGATGGGTCAATTGACAAATTAAAAGCACAGTTGGTTGCACAAGGCTTCACTCAAACACCTGGTCTTGACTATGATTATACCTTCAGTCCTGTTGTTAAAGCTGCCACAGTTCATGTCATTCTCACTTTAACAGTAATGAATAATTGGCCTCTTCATCAATTGGATATTAACAATGCATTCTTGAATGGGCACCTGACACATCCTGTCTATATGGAACAACCTCCTGGGTTTGTTGATCCTCGATACCCAGATCATGTTTGTCGATTTCGGAAAGCTCTTTATGGCCTCAAACAGGCCCCTCTTGCATGGTTTCAACGATTCAGCTCGTTTTTGCTCAGTCTTGGGTTCCTCGGAAGCAAGACAGATCCATCTTTATTTGTCTACCACAACACTACTGCCACTCTATATATACTTGTTTATGTTGATGACATAATTTTCACAGGGAATAATAATTCTTTACTTCAAAAAATTTTGGCAAGGTTCAAAACTGAGTTTGCTATCAAGGATTTAGGTCATCTAAATTACTTTCTTGGTCTCGAGGTCCACTACACTACTAATGGTGTCTTTCTTAGCCAGACCAAATATGCTCAAGACATTTTACCTAGGGCCCAGATGTTGGATGCAAAACCGACAACCACACCTCTCCAACCTCATATTCAACTGACAACCACAGGAGATCCATTCTCTGATCCCACTCAATATCGCTCTCTCGTTGGTGCACTCCAGTATCTCACTATAACTCGTCCTGACTTGTCCTACGCTGTAAATTTGGTTAGTCAGTTTCTTCAAGCTCCAACAAATGATCATTTCAAGCAGTTAAACGCATCCTTCGATATGTCAAGGGCACCATGTCCTATGGCCTATCCTTCACCCGTGGAGCTTCCCTTAATGTTCTTGGATACTCGAATGCTGATTGGGCTCGATGTATTGAGACTAGGCGATCTACCTATGGTTATTCCATCTTCTTAGGCGGAAATCTCGTCTCATGGAGTGCTAAGAAACAACCAACTGTAGCTCGATCAAGTTGTAAATCAGAATATAGAGCCATGACTAATGCAACAGTTGAACTAATATGGATTACTCATCTTCTACAGGATCTGCATATTTCCTATCAAGCGCCAACTCTTCTTTGTGACAACAAGAGTGCTATATTCCTCTCCCAAAATCCAGTGGCTCACAAACGCGCTAAACATATTGATAGTGATTATCACTTTGTTCAAGAGCTTGTTCTATCTAACAAACTCATCACTCAATTCATTCTTTCTGATCTCCAGCTAGCAGACATATTCACTAAAAGTTTGCCTCGACCATTGTTCTAGTTCTTCAGAGCCAAGCTTCACGTTGGACCAAATCCCACGCTTTGCTTGAGGGGGATGATAGAAAATAATATATTTGATTATAGTTTACCTTATTTAGTTTCTACATAATTGATTCTGTCTTGAATAATTGATATATTCTTTCCTTAATTATTGTACGTTAATTATTGTACGCTGGTTATGTACATTCTATATATTGTACGCTGGTTATGTACATTCTATATATTGTACGCTGGTTACTCTTTCAAGATGAATAAAACACATTTGTTACAATTCTTACATTCTTTATAAAAGGTTTATGAAAATATTTATAAAATGATCAGACAATCCTCATTTTGATCTGGCATGTTGTTAGATTTTACAAGCATGTTGTTAGAGCAAACTTAAATACTTTATGATTTTAACTAAGTTCTTAATCCAAGAAAATTTAAATCATAGAAAAGTTACATGTGATATACCTGAATATTATATAGAAAATTATAAAAGTTTTGTTTGACAGATGATAAAGCGCTATACAAATATTTTCACTTTGTCTGATAAGTTATTGATGTGCAAAAGATAAATACAAATAAACATCATAATAATGTAAAGAATATTCTTTAAGCTTAATCCTATGATGTAGGGAACCATCTATCGCCAAAAAATTCACGTCCAATATAAGTTTCAGTCAAATATTAATTGAGATTTGAGCTAAAGCTGCATTAACCTTCAACTATCTTGACACAAGTTTATTTCAACCTTGGCTATTGTTTGCCTAGTACGATGCATTTTCATCCCTTTTTGAAGTAGAAAGATAAGTGTTGCTAAGTATCAAGGATGTTGTATGAAGAAGAGAAAGACAATTAATGTTTCATAAAACACTAAATGTGCTTCTCAATGATCAAGCTTGACAAACAATAAAAACAATGTTCAATGAGTTCAAAGTTATTCAATAGTCAAAAAAAATATTGCACAACTAATTTATTTGCCTATTTAAGACATTCTTTAAAGAAGAAAAATAAATAAAAATAGTCATGACTAAGTTTCACACTTTAAATCAGATAATACTTGAAATCAAAACAAAACTGAACCTAAAAATAGTTATCCCGTAGAAGGAATTTAGTTGTGTAGAATTCAATTCCCTGGTGGTTTCTCTCTCTTTTAGTTGTTTCTTATTATGTTTTATAAATATTACTAAAAACTTAAAATAAAAATGTAAAGGAAAATAAATTTTGATTTAAAAGTAACTTTGTATGTGATAAAAACAATAATAGAAAATGATCGATTAATTAATTGACAAAAATGCCCTTATTTTGTTTCTTATTTTTATAATAATCAAATTTGTGCACTAATGAACCATATCTTCAATGGTTTGCTCATGTATTTTGTTTGAAAAAATAGTTTAATCTTTTCCACATAATTTTTTTTAGCAAAGAGAACTAATACAAATTTTTTTACCTTGAACCTCTAATAAATCATCTTCCAAATAAACTTTTTTTTTTTACTTATATGATGTGTGAGGTTAGTTTGCAATGGTTTGAATATAATTAAAGATATGTTTTTTTTTTACATATGGATAAATGCAAACATTATAATTTACATTGGTTTACTTTTAACTTTTAAACTACACCTATTTTTATTTTGAGAAATTTTTCAAGAGATTTTACTAATAAAAAGTTAATTAAAAACAATTTATAGAAAGTTAATACTTTCACAATTTTCTCAAAACAGAAATATTTTTTAAATGACAAAAAAAACTAGAAATAAAAAGAGAAAACAAACACCCTAATCACCATATGTCTCCCTTACACTTATTTTAAAAATTATCATTAAGGGACTTATTTTGGAGAGAAGACATAAAATTCTATGATTTTTGGCTCAACGGCGATATGTCAAAAATTATTTTCATTAATTTTATATAGTATAAGTCAACCTATAAAAATTTATTAATTTTTAAATTTTAATTTTTATCACTAAAAATAAAAACAAATATTTGTAAAATTTTGTAAAAGTTTTATTAAAATTAGAAACAAAAAATAAATATGCATGCAATTTAAATTTTTGTTTAACAATGATATCAAATGAATTTAAATTTGACCTGTTTTTTCTTTGTAGAAACTTTTATTTTTGTTCCACAACCATGTAAATAGAGATCACCACTGAAAACTTATTTTCATTGTTCACATCAACAAATTTCATGTGTGGAACGTGCAACTTGTTGTAATTTGAGATAATATCTTTAGAATCTTCCTAATTAGAGGAAATAGATACATAATCTTTTATTTTATTTTAATTGTCCTAGTTTCCCTATTTCCTTTTTTAGGAGAACTAGATTATTACAAATAGAGGGTATGAGAATGTATTTTTTAAAGATTTGACAATAATAAAATAAGTCTTATTTTCTGCTAGGTATCAAGAGCTTCCAATCTTGGGGCTCTGTTCTGCTGCACAGACGCGCCACCGCCGCTGTCCGACCACCGCCGTTGCCGCCATCGCCGGTTGGGGTCGTTGATAGGGCAGAAAGGTGCGCCCAACACCGGCGACCATAAACACCATCGTTGCATAGTCGCGCCGCCGCCACTGTCCGACCACCGTCGTTGCCATCGTCGCCGGTTGGGGTCGTTGATAGGTGTTAAGACCTTGGCAAGTGTACCAGATCGTTATCAAGTAATATAATTGGTAAAACCCAATATCGTTCTCCCAAAGGACTCTTAGGCCTTATCTTTCGTGTAAATTAATATTATAAGACTTGAAAGAAAATTAACTTGTACTTGAATGCAAAGAACTAAAAGTAAACATGCAAATGCAAGTGATTCAATTGGCAAGAAAAAGGTATGGATGAATGGAGTTGTTGGGGTTTACAATTTCATCTTATCCACTCTCGTATATATACTCTTCTTACTAAATTCGCTTTATTATCCAATTGTCATGCAAACTTTCTTAGTCTACCCTAAACTCGATCCCTCGGTGAGAAGAGTCTACTACTAGTTACTGGCTTACTATCCCTAGTCTCCCCTAGAAACTAGCAATGCAAGTACCACAGAAGAAAAATACAATTGATCGTCCTACCCCCCTATCCCTAGGTGGTATTGCTTAATCAAGAAATTCCCTTTGAGTTCATGACTTCCCCGTACGTCCCCGTATCGACAAAGGCAAACATCTATTTATCAAATGAGTTAAATGATAATATCATAGAGCATAGATAAAGAACCCAACAATTGATAATAATAGCATATGCAAGCATATGAATAAAACAAGAATTTCAATATAAGAGAGTTTCAAAAGATTACATTGTTCCCCAACAACAAAGGGTTTAGTTCACCATTGACATGGTGAAACTAGATGAAATACAATGAAAGAAAGGAAAAGCAAACCCTAGATTGGATAAAATAGAGCCTAAGCATCTGAGAAATCTTCTCCAAGGAGTGTAAAATAGCTCTGGACGTCCTCTTCTTCCAAAAGAATAAATCTCAAATCGCACTGGAATTATATATAGCACAGAAAAGTAACAGAATCTAAGCCCAAGCCCAGTAGACCACCGCTCAGTGTCGTATTTTACCGCTAAACGATTTTCCTCAAGCCGCGCCACCGCTCAGCGGTTAGTTTCACCGCTCAGCGGTTTCCCTCTAATCGCACTGGACGCTCAACGTCACCGCCTGGGCGCTAGACAGTGGCTTTCCCTCGAATCATGGTGCTCAGCAGTGCATTTTGATGCTAAGCGGTGCATAGACTCTTCTTTTCTTCATTTTTCTTCTTTTTCCTTGAGTTTAAGACCTTCCTTCTTCAATTCCATCCTTAATTCTCATCAAAACCCTGCAAAACAATGCAAAACAAGCATAATATCTCTAAAAACAGCTTTTGACTGTCGAATGACTCAACTTAAGTGTTTTACTTGATTCTAAGCTCATTCTAAGTCATAAAGGGTGTATTTTGATATCAATTCAAGCATGAAAATAACGGTTTTTAGACCGTTATCACAACTCCAAACTTAGAACTTTGCTTGTCCTCAAGCAAACAAAACAAAACTTGGCTTTCCACTTTTTCATCAAATAGTTCAACAATACCAAAATTCATTTTTCTTATGACAACAACTACTCAATTTCAGATTTTCAGTGGAATCTAATCAAGATATATGCATGCTTTCAATTCAATTCAGTTCACATGATCACATATTTCCCAACATATGTTTTATTAATGAATGATCAATCAACTAAGCATAGATGTAATCATGGAATTCAACAATTCTCACCAAGCAAGTGTTTAACTCAATCACTCAAGTGTTTAAGAGGCCACTCCACTCTCTACTATTCACATGTCACATCAAACAAAATTGCCTTTCATCTAATACAATCAACATCCTTATATGTCAATGTCATCACAAGAACTTTTCCAAGGCTTATAATGAGGCTAGGCTAACAAGAAAAATTGGTTTTTCTGGATCACAAAATCCTTGAGTCAAGAGAGCTATTTTATCATTTAAAGTTCAAGCACAAACTCTATTTCTTTAACCAATCTCACTCATTCCCAACTTCTTCCCTTTCCTTTTATTTTTACATTGAGCTCATCTTTCATGCTTTTTCTTTTCTTCTTTTTCTTTTCTCGTGCATTTTTCTCTTTCAACACTTGAGCTCAATGCCTTTCTTTTTGCCTTGTGAATACATACAATTATTCTCAACCTAACTCAAGGTAAATAATTTCAAATCAAGGGTTTTCATCCTGTTTAAGACCAAGGTTCAAAAAGGGTATAACATTTTAATCACTTTGGGTGAAAATTTGGCTAAGTAAGGGCTTCCAAACATGGCCTTGGTCAGATGACATAAACATTTAATTCAATCAATTATCAAGACTCTGGCAATATCATTCATGCCTTCCTGTAAACCGTACATATAACAATGAATACTCTGGAGCTTTCCTCACACAACATCCTTTCTCACACATCATCCATTCATACACCCTACTTAGCATCACAACCACAATCACAATTCATCACACATCTGTTCACATAGCTAGTGAACTTTTCACCTAGATATCAACATGCAACACAACTCAATCATCATCCACATCCAATCTTCATCAAATAGATTTGTCATGCAATATCATCAGTCAAACATTTTCAGAATTAGTGTTCAAGCTAAGCATAGACACTAACAATCAAAATTCAACCTATTCTAAAAAAAAAAAAGTACAAAAGTGCAAGATAAAACCCTGTCTAAAGCAGGGGCATCCATCAGTAAATACCCTCTCAATCCATGTCCTCATCTGAGTTCTCGTAGTCTCCATCATCAGCATCTTCAAAGTTCTCTTCATCGTCATCATCCATGCCTGGTGCTTCAGCTGCTCCAAACCCGCTACCCTGTGTCTGCTCCTTAGGCCAAGCCATAGCTTCATGGAACTCGTCCATGGTCCACATATGCACTGGTGGCTACTGATACAACTCTACTACCATCTCGGCAGTGGCTATCTGCCCTCTACGAAGAGCCTCCATCCTAGCCTCTATCATGGACATATACATGTCCCTCATCTGGAATGGCTCGGCGTGTTGTGCTGGTGCATCTGCAGGTACATGCTCCTGCTGTGCTGCTGCTCTCCTAGGACGTCTCCTAGGTGCTCCGGCTGCCTCCTCTTCCTCACAGTACTGCTGATAATAGGCATCATCTATGGCTTTCCTAGGCCTCTCATATGGTGGAACTACAGTATCCACCCCAGCTTGCTGACACAAAAAGGTGATCAGGGACGGATGTCCCAACGGTGTCCTGCTACTCACAGTAGTAGCGCAGCTCTGAATCTCGTCGGCAATGACCTTCCCGACGTTCACATCTAACTGCCTCAGCATGCAGTAAATGAAGATAATCCGATGCATGGTGATGTCGGAAACATGTGAGCACGGTTGAATGTTGGCATGAGTGAATGCCATCCAGTATTTTGCCAAAGGCATTAAATCTACCCTATTTATGTTGACGGGCAATCCATTAGGGTTATTCTGAAAATGCCTTCCAGGAAGGCACATAACCCTCTCAGTATCTCCTATATCTCTGAAGCCCCCAACAAGTGCTGTATACTGGCACTGTTCACCTGACCATTGAGTGCCCAAAAAGCTGTTAATAGTGTCAGGGTCATACCTGATGATCTGTCCCCTCACATAGCTCATGTATCTCCCAGCATCAACTCCTCCTCTAGGCAAGGCATTTGTATAAAATTCCTTCACCAATTCAATGTTGGCCGATGCAGGATATGTGACCAACCTCTCCCAATCTCTCCTCATGATTTCTGCTCCAAATTCAGGAGCCAAATTTGGGATAAAAGTGGCCTTCCTCTCCATCAGTAATCTCCTCTCCTGCAAAGTCACATAATGTTCCTCATGTTTCCTGGAGAGGAACCTAGGAGAATAAAATCTTCTTGGCCTTTCAGGTTCCTTCCTTTTATTGCCAAGAGTTTTCACCCTTCTTGATGATGATGACATTCCTGCAAAAAATAAAGTTCAAAAGACCACGGGAATTTATCATTTAGAGGTTAGTACATCCTTAATCAGATTCCAAACCAATCACAGTCCAACACTGAGGGAGAAAATCAAGCATCCAGAAAAATCTGCAATAGACCGCTCAGCGTCAAAGGAGACCGCTCAGCGGTTTGCCTCAAGACGCGCCACCGCTCAACGTCCAAGGAGACCGCTCAGCGGTGACGACTAGGGTTTCCCAAAAACCTTTTTTAAATCGTCCTATTGTCCACTCTAACACTAATTTCATCAATCCAGACCAAATTCATGCAGTTCAATCGGTTCAAACAGTTCCTATTTCATCAAATCATGCATAGAAATCAAAAGCCCTAATTTATCATGTTCTTAAGCATGTTCTTCATCAAATTTTAAATTTAGAAACCCTGCGAATGAAATTGCACAACTTACTTGAGTGGAGAAACTATATGCTTGCTAAACTTCCTCCTAATTGATGATGAATGCCTCTTGAATCCACAACCCCTCAACAAAAACCCCAAACTTTGACAAGATAATGATAGAAAAGTGAGATTTTTGTGAGTGGGTGATGAGAAAAAGAGTGGGGAAATCCCTTTGGAAAAACTTTGAAAGTGTAAATTGGATGCTAGGGTTCATAGAGAACGCTTGGGCGAGCTTCAAAGAGAGTTTTCGAAAGTGTAGAACCCCAAAAATGCTGAGCTTTTAAAAGCCCAAGCGGAGTCTGCGCCGCCACCGCTCAGCGGTGGGCAGTAGTTTTATCCCTCTCTTATTTGCTTACTTTTGTGTGATTCCACCCTTTTGCACCTAATTTTAACCTTCAATTTTTCAATTTCATGCCTTTCCCCTCTCAGATGTACATACAAACATATAATTCCCTTAAGACAGAGTTTTAAAAACAAACAAATAATCAACTGGGTTGCCTCCTAGGTAGCGCTTGTTTAACGTCAGGAGCCTGACCCAAACCTGTTTAGCACTCATCAGTAACTGCAATTCTTACCAACACCCATCAATAGGTGTACCTTCCTGTATCCTTCAGTGGATACATAAAAATTAGCATCCCTTAGTAGATGCTACCCAAAAATTGTTTAAATATCCAAATAATTACATGTCCAAAATACTAAAAAAAAATGTTTTACAACAAAATATATTGCTCCAGCAAAATCATGTGTTGTCCTTCGTGTTGGTGTCTTTAGTACACCAAATCTTTAGCTTTCTTCCATCCACCTGCTTTGTGCGTCTCGAGTATGGTGCTTTTATCTCCACCACTCCTTTCTCCTTCAGCTCTTTTATCACCCACTCTTTCTTTTTATATTTCACCTTTATACCTGGTCGGAATGGGTCTTCTTTAGGTTCAGGATGGAAATTTTGTCCTTCTTCAATTACAGGTACCTGCAAAACATGACAGCTATCAGTATCCGTACCTGTTGTGTGCTCTTCAGATGCAGCTTCTCTTCTTAACATTTTATATCCGACTTTCTTTCTTATTTTGATTATCCTTTCTTTAGAGCCATCATAAATCAACACCTGTTCTTGATCTCTCAATATCATCTTCTCGTCATTGAAACACATCAACCTTTTAGAAGTCCTCATAAAAAGTCTTCCCAATATCAATGGAATTCTTCCTTCATTCGCCATATCAACCACTACAAATTCAATCAAGAAATCCAGCTACTCAATTCGAACAATTGCATCTTCCACCTTACCAACTGGCTTTTTAATAGAACCATCCGCAACTGTCAGGGTAGTTTGAGCAGGTTTTAGTACTAGCCCTCCAATCTTCTTAAAATAACTGAAAGGCATCAAATTAATACTCGATCCTGAATCAATCATGGCTCTTCCTATATACACATCATTGATGACACATGGAAGAGTTAAACTCCCTAAATCCTTTTTCTTTTTGGGATGGTTCTTCTTTCTAGGCTTAACACAAAATTCCTGATCTTCTTCATCATCAAGATCAATTACCTCTCCAAGATGATACTTAATCCTCATAGAGTAATCAGGAATTGGTGGAAGTACTGAAGGAACAACAATCACCTGATTAAAAATCTCCCTAAATGGTTCCCGGTGACTTTCTTTCTTTACTTCTTTCTTCTCCTCTTCTTCTTTCTCCTCCTCTTCTTCTTCACTGCTTCCCTGCTCATCAGATTCTTCATTACTAATCATTTCCTCATCTTTTTCCTCACTGCTTTCAATATCAATTATCTCCACCTCCGACTTCCTTTTACTTCTCGTCAGAACAACTTTGCATTCATCCTTAGGGTTAACATCAGTGTTTGCCCTAAACTGATTCTTTTCAGTGGTTTCTACCCTTTTGGACAGCTGACCAATTTGCATCTCCAATGATCTGAAGTTGGCTTGGTCACTAGCTTGTTGAGACTCATAGACTTTCAAAAATTTATCAAATCTATCATTCAAACTTCTAACGGTCTTAGTCAAACTGCTTACCTGCTGCCATAAAGGTAATTATTGTTGCTGTCAGAAGCTTCCTGATTGCCCAACTGGGTTATTCTGATTTTGTCCAATACTGGGGTGGTTCTTCCAACCTTGGCTATAATTACTTTGGTTAAAATTATCTTGCCTATACCGGAATTGATTACCCATGTAATTGGCTTCCTGCTGCATTTCCTCTAGCATAGCACATTGACCATTAATATGGTCACCACCACAAAAATCACAAAGCTGTTGTGTTTGGGAGACATTCCTAATCTCCCTTGGAAGTTGCGAAAGAACTTTCGTCAAATTATCTAGCTTTTGAGTCAGAAGATAATTCTGGTCTAGTATGGCATCATCTGCTGGCAAATGCAAAAATCCTCCCTTTTTTACAAGTATGCCCCTCTCACTAAACGTTTCCTGCTCATTAGAGGTCATATTCACAATCAAGTCATAGGTTTCATCTTCAGTCTTTTTCTTAATATCACCTTCAGCTGAGGCGTCCAACATCATTTTAGACTGCGTGTTTAAACCACCTAGGTAAGCAAGAAATAGGGTTGTCTTGTCAAACCCGTGAACTGGTGTCTTTCTCAATAAGCCTTTAAATTTGTCTCATGCTTGACCAAGAGTTTCCTCCATGCCTTGTTTGAACGATGAAATCTCCAGCCTTCCCTGAGTAATTTTAGACTGTGGAAAATATTTGTTGACAAATTTGGTTGCCACAGTCTCCCATGTAGTGAATGTTCCTTCAGAAAGGAATTAACCCACGTCTTAGCATTGCCTCCCAATGAGAATGGAAACAAGCTAAGCTTTACTCTTTTGTCTGATACTCCAGTCATATTCACAGTGTTAGAGATTTCACTAAATGTCGTCAAATGATCATATGGGTTCTCATTTGACAATCCGTGAAATTGATTGCTTTGTACCAGATGGATTAGTGCTGGGTTCATCACCATATTAACTGTGCAATCTGTAGGCATGGCTATGCTATTGAAGTGGTAAGGGCCCACAACATTGGACTAATCCACAAGTGTACGTCTTGGAGGAGGTTGATTTGTCATCTCCTCTAAGTTCTGTGTAAACGCCTCTTGTGAAGAATGTAGGAATCTTTCAGGAGAGGGAAAGAGTTCACGTCATGGACGTCTAACTCTTCTTTCTCTCCTATCTGATATACCTTCAAGAAGAGGTTGTTGGCTTTTCTTACTTCTAGTTTGTATTGCTTCCTGCATGCACAAGAAACAAAAACCCTAAAAGCACTTTTCAATTAAGGAAATTAAAACAAAAACAAAAATATATACATTAATTACAATAATTACACCAAGTCAAATTCAATAGATTTACAATACTCGAAAAGTTAAACCACGAGTCCTCGGCAACGATGCCAAAAACTTGTTAATCCCCTGGCAAGTGTAGCAGATCGTTATAAAGTAATATAATTGGTAAAACCCAATATCGTTCTCCCAAAGGACTCAAAGGCCTGATCTTTCGTGTAAATTAATCTTATAAGACTTGAAAGAAAATTAACTTGTGTTTTAAATGCAAAAACAAAATGTAAACATGCAAATGCAGTTGATTCAATTGACAAGAAAAAGGTATGGATGAATGGAGTTCTTGGGGTTTACAATTTCATCTTATCCACTCTCTTATATCTACTCTTCTTATTAAATTCGCTTTATTATCTAATTGTCATGTAACTTTCTTAGTCTACCCTAAACTTGATCCCTGGGCGAGAAGAGCCTACAACTAGTTACTGGCTTACTATCCCTAGGCTCCCCTAGTAATTAGCAATGCAAGTACCACAGAAGCAAAATACAATTGATCATCCTACCCCCTATCCCTAGGTGGTATTTGTTGATCAAAAATTCCTTATGAGTTCATGACTTCCCCGTACGTCCCCGTATCGACAAAGGAAAACATCTATTTATCAAATGAGTTAAATGATAATAGCATAGAGCATAGATAAAGAACCCACAATTGATAATAACAGCATATGCAAGCATATGAATAAAATAAGAATTTCAATAAAATAGAGTTTCAAAAGATTACATTGTTCCCCAACAACAAAGGGTTTAGTTCATCACTGACATGGTCAAACTAGATGAAATACAATGAAAGAATGGAAAAGAAAACCGTAGATATGATAAAATGGAGCCTAAGCATCCAAGAAATCTTCTCCAAGGAGTGTAAAATAGCTTTGGATGTCCTCTTCTGTCAAAGAATAAATCTCAAATCGCATTGGGGCTATATATAGCACAGAAAAGTAACATAATCTAGGCCCAAGCCCAGCAGACCACCGCTCAGCGTCGTATTTTACCGCTCAGAGGACGAATGTCCCAGCGGTGTCCTGCTACGCACAGTAGTAGCGGAGCTCTGAATCTCATCGGCAATGACCTTCCTGACGTTCACATCTAACACCCTCAGCATGCAGTAGATGAAGATGATTCGATGCATGGTGATGTCGGAAACATGGGAGCACGACTGAATGTTGGCATGAGTGAACGCCATCCAGTATTTCGCCAAAGGCGTCAAATATGCCCTCTTTATGTTGATGGGTACTCCATTAGGGTTGTTCTGAAAATGCATTCCAGGAAGGCACATAACCCTTTCAATGTCTGCTATGTCTTTGAACCCCCCAACAAGTGCTGCATACTGGCACTGTTCACCTGGCCATTCAGTGCCCCAAAAACTGTTAATAGTTTCAGGGTCATACCGAATGGTCTTCCCCCTCACATAGCTCATGTATCTTCCAGCCGATACTCCTCCTCTAGTCAAGGCGTTCGTATAGAACTCCTTCACTAATTCAATGCTGGCTGGTACAGGATATGTGGCTAGGCTTTCCCAGCCTCTCCTCCTGATCTCTTCTCAAAATTTAGGAGCCAAGTCTAGGATAAAAATGGCCCTTCTCTCCATCAGCAATCTCCTCTCCTGCACAGTCACATAGTGTTCCTCATGTTTCTTGGAGAGGAGCCTAGGCGAATAAAATCTTCTTTGCCTCTCAGGTTCCTTCCTCCTTTTGCCAAGAGTTTTCACCCTTCTTGATGATGCTAAAATTCCTGCATAAAATAAAATTGAAAGGACCACAGGAATTCATCATTAGAGGTTAGTACGTCATCAATCAGATTCCTAACCAATTACAGTCCAACACTGAGGGAAAAACAGGACCCTTAGCGTCCCTGCATTAAAAATCAAGCATCCAACAAAATCTGCAGTAGACCGCTCAGCGTCAAAGAAGACCGCTCAGCGGTTTGCCTCAAACCGCGCCACCGCTCAGTGGTTTGCCTCAAACCGCGCCCCCGCTCAGCGTCCAAGCAAACCGCTCAGCTGTGGCGACTAGGGTTTTTCGAAAACCTTTTCTAAATCGCCCTATTCTCCACTCTAACACTAATTTCATCAATCTAGACCAAATTCATGCAATTCAATCGATTCAAACAGTTCCTATTTCATTAAATCATGCATAGAAATCAAAAGCCCTAATTCATCATGTTCCTAAGCATGTTCTTCATGAAATTTCAAATTTAGAAACCCTAAGAATGGAATTGCACAACTTACTTGAGTGGAGAGACTAGATGCTTGCTAAACTTCCTCCTAATTGATGATGAATGCCTCTTGAATGCACAGCCCTTCAACAAAAACCCCAAACTTTGACAAGATAATGATAAAAAAGTGAGATTTTTATGAGTGGGTGATGAGAAAAAGTGGGGAAATCTCTTTGGAAAAACTTTGAAAGTGTAAATTGGGTGCTAGAGCTTAAGGAGACCACTTGGGCGAACTGCAAAGAAGAGGCTTCAAAGTGCAAAAAACCTAAAAACGCTCAGCTTTTAAAAGCCCAAGCTAGGTATTCGCCGCCACCGCTCAGCGGTAAAATGTTGCGTGATTCCACCCTGTAGCACCTGATTTTAACCTTCAATTTTTCAATTTCATGCCTTTTCCTTCTTAAATGCACATGCAAACAAATAATCAACTGGGTTGCCTCCCAGGTAGCGCTTGTTTAACGTCACGAGCCTGACCCAAACCTATCCAGCACTCATCAGTAAGTGCAATCCTTACCAAACACCCTTCAGTAGGTGTACCTTCCTGTATCCTTCAGTAGATACATAAAAATTAGCATCCTATAGTAGATGCTACCCAATTTTTTTTTAAAAATCCAAGAATTACATGTCCAAAATAAAATAAAACTAATATATTACAACAACTAGGATGACCCCCAGCAAACACCCATCAGTAGGTGTTGATATTCTTCTTACTTGATATTCTTTTCTTTTTCTTCTTCCTACTGAATCTCTTCAAAAAGTTGATCGAACCAAGCACCTGTTTCCATGTATCAATCATAGGAACTTTAATCTCTAATTTTTTTAAGATCTCCATAAAGCACTTAAACTTCTTTTCCTTCCTATGATTTTTCTTTTGATGAGGAAAGGGTTTTGCATATGATCTTTTCTTCTTTCCTCTCTTCCTCTTTTTCTCAATCTTTTCCTCCCTCAACTTTCTCTTTTTATTTTTCCTTGATTTCTTATTTTTTATTTTCGCACTTTTTTTCTTTTTTTCTTTCCTCTCAACCACTTCTTTTTCTCTCTCCTCATCTTTCTCTCCCTCACTCAACCTTTCTGTTTCTTCTCCCTCTACAACTCTCTCTATCTTTTCCTCCTCTATCTCTATTTTCTTCTCATCAACAACCTTATCACTTTCAGAGATAGTAGTTTGGCATTCCTTCCTAGGGTTAACTTCAGTATTACCCCTAAGATCCAAAGACTTCATTATGCAAGAGAGTTGGTTCTGCCATAAATGTTGTTCAGCTTCCCCCAACGTTTCTCTTGGCAAAGATGATTGTTGCTGCCAAAGACATTGTTCGGCTTCCCCCAACGTTTCTCTTGGTATAGAGATTTGTTTCTGTTGTAAACGTTGTTCAGCTTCCCCCAACGTTTCTCTTGGTATAGAGAATTGTTTTTGTCGTAAACGTTGTTCAGCTTCCCACAATGTTTCTCTTTATTCAAGTGTAGGAGAATATTGCTGCCTTTGACGTTCTACTTCTTCAAGTGAAGGACGATATTGTTGTCTTTGACGTTCTCCTAACTCCTCACGTTGTCGCATCTCCTCAATACTTCTAATGAATGACATATTCATACCCATGATCCACTGAAGAAATTCGTCGTCAGAATTTATGTTCTCCTTGAGAGGAGTAATTTGTTGCTCGGCAGCTTTCCCAAGTTGGCTTTGATCCATAATTGAATGAGGTTCCCACCAATGGTTGAAATCATTTTGGTAGAATTGAGTGCCCATATAATCAAATTCTTGTCCGTACTGCATCCTGCAAACATTAGGCAAAAAACCCTAGAAAACATTTATTAAAACAAAAAATAAAAACAAACATAAAATCAAGTCAAATTTAATCAATTTACACTACTTGAAAAGTTAAACCACGAGTCCCCGACAACGGCGTCAAAAACTTGTTAAGACCCTGGCAAGTGTACCAGATCGTTATTAAGTAATATAAATGGTAAAACCCAATATCGTTCTCCCAAACGACTCTTAGGCCTTATCTTTTGTGTAAATTAATCTTATAAGACTTGAAAGAAAATTAACTTGTGGTTGAATGCAAAGAACTAAAACTAAACATGCAAATGCAAGTGATTTAATTGGCAAGAAAAAGGTACGGATGAATGGAGTTGTTGGGGTTTACAATTTCATCTTATCCACTCTCTTATATCTACTCTTCTTATTAAATTCGCTTTATTATCCAATTGTCATGCAAACTTTCTTAGTCTACCCTAAACCCGATCCCTCGGCGAGAAGAGCCTACTACTAGTTACTGCCTTACTATCCCTAGTCTCCTCTAGTAACTGGCAATGCAAGTAACACAGAAGCAAAATACAATTGATCATCCTACCCCCTATCCCTAGGTGGTATTTGTTGATCAAGAATTCCTTATCAGTTTATGACTTCCCCGTATCGACAAAGGCAAACATTTATTTATCAAATGAGTTAAATGATAATAGCATAGAGCATAGATAAAGAATCCACAATTGATAATAACAGCATATGCAAGCATATGAATAAAATAAGAATTTCAATAAAAGAGGGTTTCAAAAGATTACATTGTTCCCCAACAACAAAGGGTTTAGTTCACCACTCACATGGTGAAACTAGATGAAATACAATGAAAGAATGGAAAAGCAAACTGTAGATATGATAAAATGGAGCCTAAGCATCCAAGAAATCTTCTCCAAGGAGTGTAAAATAGCTCTAGACGTCCTCTTCTGCCAAAAGAATAAATCTCAAATCGCACTGGGGCTATATATAGCACAGAAAAGTAACATAATCTAGGCCCAAGCCTAGCAGACCACCGCTCAGCGTCATATTTTACTACTCAGAGGTTTCCCTCAAGCTGCGCCACCGCTCAGCGGTCAGTTTCACCGCTGAGCGGTTTGCCTCTAATCGCCCTGGAGCTTAGTGTCACCGCCTGGGCGCCAGACAGTGGCTTTCCCTCGAATCATGGTGCTCAGCAGTGCATTTTGACGCTGAGCGGTGCATAGACTCTTCTTTTCTTGATTTTTCTTCTTCTTCCTTATGTCTAAGACCTTCCTTCTTCAATTCCATCCTTAATTTTCCTCAAAACCCTGTAAAACAAGCATAATATCTCTAAAAACAACTTTTGACTCTCAAATGACTCAACTTAAGTGTTTTAGTTGATTCTAAGTTCATTCTAAGCCATAAAGGGTGTATTTTGATATCAATTCAAGAATGAAAATAACGGTTTTTAGACCGTTATCAATAGGGCAGAAAGGTGCGCTCAACTCCGACAACCACAACACCGGAAGTCGCTCTATGAGAGGAGCCGCCACGCGACGCCACACGCTGCCACCGTCGCCGGTGCGTGTAGCCCACGTGCCACCCTCCGGCGAGACCCACTCGCCGCCGCCGCCACAAAAAGGGTCGCCGGAGACTCCTGAGTCCGTTCCTAGGGTCAGTGATGACCCGTTTGGCCTATATTTGAGTATATATGAGTTTCAAGTTCTGCCCTTTTTTTCTCAGTGTGACTTACTCGTCGCCGCCGCCACAAACAGAGTCGCCAGAGCCTCCTGAGTCTGTTCCTAGGGTTTGTGACAACCCGTTTGACCTTTTCTTGAGTAGATATGAGTTTTTAAGTTTTGCTCTTTTTTTTCGGTGTGACCCATACGCCATTGTCGTCTTGGAGACTCCTGGTTACGTTTTACGGGATGTGTGAAGTAAAAATTATTCCTTTGAAAGCAATTGATGAATCAATGAGTAAGCCCTTTGGATCATGTACTCTTTCCATAAAAGGTAAGATTTTCCTCTATATCGTTGATCATGTTTCTCAAGGTATTTGGATCCTTGATTCGGGTGGAACTGATCATATGACACCTTTTAGTGTGTCCTTCGACTCATATGGTAAAAGAATTAAAGAACGACTTATTACAGTTGCGAATGGTCAGGGTATACCTATATGCGGCTCTCGGAATATAATTTTGGACTCATCTATCGTATTGAAGGATGTTTTACATGTTCCTCAATGCAAAAACTCACAAAGGATTTAAATTGTTCAGTAACATTTTTTTCAACTTATTGTATTTTTCAAGACCTTGCCACGAGGAAGACCATTTTAACTGCTAAGGAGCAGAGTGGGTTTTATTTTTTAGTGTTTAATGACCAAAGCAACACAAAAATCATGAGTCAACAAGCTACATCTGAGACGTGGGAAAAATCTCAAATATGGTTACATCATCAAAGGCTTGGGCATCGTTCATTTAGTCTTATTAAGTCCTTGTTTCCCCACTTGTTTACCAAAGAATCTTTTGAGTTTTTTAGCTGTGATATTTGTCAATTGTCAAAACATCATCGTGCATCTTATCCTATTAGCCACAAAAAGAGTATTTATCCATTTGATTTAATTCATTCTGATGTTTGAGGTCTTGTCATAGATTCTATTTCTGGAGCCAAATGTTTCGTTACCTTTATTGACGATTGTACCCGTGTCACGTGGACATACCTTATGAAAAATAAATCCGAAGTTTTTCAAATTTTTGTTAATTTTTTCCATCTTGTCCAAAATCAATTTGGAAAAAATATCAAAAGAATCTGGTCTGATAATGGTACTGAATATGTGAATCATGAATTTCTCAATTTTTTGTCTGATAATGGTATTGTTCATCAACTAACTTGTGTTAACACCCCTCGACAAAATGGGGTTGCAGAAAGAAAGAATCGTCATCTTCTTGCAGTAACTAGAGCTCTTCTTTTTCAAATGTTTGTTCCAAAAAATTACTGGGGAGAAGCTGTGTTAACTGCCACATATCTCATTAACAGGTTACCCACTCGTATCTTAAATGACATTAGTCCTATAGAGTCTCTATTGTCTTTTCTTCCTTCTTGTTCCCTACTAACGAGTCTACCTAGTCGAGTCTTTGGATGTGTTGTTTTTGTTCACTCTCATCATCCTAACTGTGGTAAATTAGATCCCAGAGCTCTTAAATGTGTCTTTATTAGGTATCCTCCTAATAAAAAAGGGTACAAATGTTATCATCCTTAGAGTCGTCACATATTTATCACCATGGATGTCACCTTTCATGAAACATAATCCTTTTATGTTAGTCCACTACTTCAAGGGGAGAACACACTTGAAGTGGATGAACTCTCCTTCTTGTCATTACCATGTTTGTCTTTGCTGGATGCCCAAGACCTGAGCAATGAAGCTACCATAGTCCACAGTGAGGAAAAAGAGGAAGAAGAAAGATTTTTTGGCAAAAAATATGAAAGAAGAGAACAACCCACTTCGAATCTCGAGCAAGAAAAATTGTCTAATCCGGAGGTGAGGATCCCTAATTATATCAATGAGGAGGAGGTAAGTACTACTGAGGATTTACCCATTGCATTGAGAAAGGGAAGAAGATCATGTGCTAAATATCCTATTTCTCAGTATGTTTACACTAACAATCTCTCTGATAAGCACAAAAGTTCTATTGCTACCATTGATGCCACAGAAATTCCTACCTCAATCCAGGAGGCCATGAACTTGAACATTGGAATCAAGCCATGAAAGAAGAGATGAATGCATTAGAAAGAAATTCAACTTGGGAGATTGTTGATAAGCCAAGAGACAAGAAGGCAGTAGGGTGTAGATGGATATTCATAGTGAAACATAAGGCAGATGGGACAATAGAAAGATATAAGGCTAGATTGGTGGCAAAAGGATATACTCAAACATATGGGATTGATTATGAGGAGACATTTGCCCCAATGGCAAAGATGAATATAGTTCGAGTTATTCTCGCTTTGGCTGTCCATTTTGGATGGAACTTACACAAGCTGGATGTGAAGAATACCTTTCTTCATGGAAATCTAGATGAGGAAGTGTACATGGAGATTCCCCCAGGTTTTGAAGTGAAAAATGAAAGAAACAAGGTATGCCTCTTGAAGAAAGCATTGTATGGTCTTAAGAAATCCCTTATAGCATGGTTTGGAAGATTTACAAAAGCAATGGTTTCCTTGGGATATAGACAAAGCCAAGGAGATCATACTGTATTCATAAAGCACTCTTCTACAGGTAAACTCACTCTATGGCTGGTTGATAAGCTGTCGTTGGAGCTATCAAATTAATACTACTTTTCAAGGCAACTTCAGTATTGCCAAGTAGTATTCAAGAAAATAGATAGGGCTAAAGTAATCCTGAGTCGTCTCCCAACGAACACGGAATTGCTTTCGAATATTTGACTCTTATGAATGCTATGCAATGCTTATGAATAAAAGTGAGAATGTTTAAAGAATGTTGTAGAACAAAGAAGAAACTTAAAAACAATTATGAAGAAACAAACTATTTCCACTACTTTTCCAAAATAGATTCATCATCGGTTATTCACAGATCATTGTTCAATTGATTATTGTTTAAGTTTCAAATTAATTAAAGTACATTCTTAATTAATTTGAGGGCAGTTATGCAGTTAATCAAAGTACATTCTCAATCAAATGCAAGACCTTTCTAGATTATTCACAATAAATTCAACCAAAGTACATTCTCAATCAATTTTATTGTGTTTAATCATGATTATTCTTAAATCTCTTAACCAAATTAAAAGCTAATCAATCAATGTAAATTCTCAATTGATTATAGTTGAAATTATTACTACCAACCAAATTACATTCTCAATTGATAGTAAAAACCATTTAATCATATGAAAGTTCCTAAATTCAATCAAAGTAGATTCTCAATTAAACCTAGAAACCCTAAAACTCATATAATTAATATGCATGTAGATTCAAACACATTATGATGCAAAAATCTTTGCTTTTAATATGGTAGAGAGATGAAAGACATAGAGAGAGAACAACTTAAATCAATAATCAAAATAAACAATTGCATTAATTCACTTAACCTCAGAATCCATAATGAAATTACAGCAGAATAGCCCTAAATGCTTAGCTCTCCATGAATGGAGTTGAATACATGATGAAATAAGAGAGAGAGGAGTGTTGAATGAATGAATGGAGATCCTTTGGGTCTCTTTATATAGGGCTTGATTGAGGTTGGACTTTGAATCTTCTGTTGATAAAATCTTTTATCTTATATCTAATATCTTTCAAATATTCAACAAATTTAATCAGTTTTTTAGAATATTTGATAATATCTTTCCTAGATCAAAAAGATTTGGCAAATATTATCTTTTGATATTTATTGATATAGTTAAATAAGATAATTATTTAACAATATCAAGTAAAATATCTTAAGATACATTTTCTCCAAAATATCTTTTAAACTATCTAACAGATTTAAACTTGTCCAAAATTACATTTCAACCCTTTTTTATTTTATTTACACATAAGTCCAAAATTTTCCTCTAATTGCACTTTAGCCATCTCTTTCTTTTCAAAATTGCATAAGAGTCCTGAGTTGACCAGATTGGATCATCTTTGACCATTCAATTTCATGCTTTAAATGAATAAAATTTTAACTTCAGCTGCACAAATAAACATTAGAACATCCAAAATAATTTATGCAACTAAGAATCACATTTTAAGCATCTTTAATTCCCAAACCCAATAAATCCAATTGTCACAAATTCACTTTAAATCAATCATTTAAGCACAAAAATCTCATTAAAAATTTGAATTCTAAAACATAAATGTGGGAATAAATATGCACTCATCACTGGTCTATGTGGATGATATGATTATTGCAGGAGATGATGAAACAGAAAAATTGGCATTAAAAGAAAAATTGGCAGCTCAATTTGAAATGAAAGACCTAGGAAAACTCAAATATTTTCTTGGAATAGAGGTTGCCTACTCCAAGAAAGGAATTTTTCATCTCCCAAAGGAAATATGTACTTGATCTTCTCAAAGAAACAGGAAAGCTGGGATGTAAAACCTTAACAGTTCCTATAGAACAAAATCACAGAATTGGAAGTGAAGAAAGTGCTCTTATAGAGAAGGCCCAATATCAGAGATTGGTAGGAAAATTGATTTATCTATCACACACAAGACCAGACATTGCTTATACAGTTAGTGTGGTGAGCCAATTTATGCATGATCCAAGAGAGAGACACATGCAAGCAGTTGACAAAATTCTCCAATACTTGAAGTCAAGTCCAGGAAAGGGGTTATTATTCAAAAGGGAAGACACATTGACTATGAAGATATATACTGATGTTGACTATGCAGAATCTATTACTAACAGGAAATCTACTTCTGGGTATTGTGTATTTCTTGGAGATAGTCTGCTAACATGGAGAAGCAAAAAGCAAGATAGAGTATCTCGTTCTAGGGCAGAAGCTGAATTTCGAGCCCTTGCTCAAGGAATGTGTGAAGGACTCTGGATGAAAATCATGTTGGATGATCTTAAAGTCAAAGTGGAGAACCCGGTGCAACTACACTGTGACAATAAGTCTGCTATGAGCATAACCCATAATCCAGTACAACATGACAGAACCAAACACATTGAAATTGACAGACATTTCAACAAAGATAATCTTGATAGAGGCTTTGTGATTACAACTCATGTTTCTACAGAACTTCAAATACCAGATACTTTTACAAAACGACTTTCTCCGGGTAGATTTCAAGAACTTGTAGGCAAGTTGGGAATGATTGATATTCATTTACCAACTTGAGGGGGAGTGTTGTAAATTGAGATAATATCTTTAGAATCTTCCTAATTAGAGGAAATAGATACATAATATTTTATTTTATTTTATTTTTCCTAGTTTCCCTATTTCCCTTTTTAGGAGAACTAGATTATTACACATAGAGGGTATGAGAATGTATTTTTTTAAGATTTGAGAATAATAAAATAAGTCTTATTTTCTACTTCAACTCAATTTCAGCATCATCGCATGCATTAGGATGGTTAACAAGATCACCAATAGTCCTTATAATAATATCTTGTAAGAGAAAATCTACACTCAAAGTAGTTGACACTATTGCTTCATCATTAAGAGGTTCAACAACACCTTTAGTAAAATTTATATGTCCATTAGTAGACATCTAAGAGTGATGTAATTATATAATTGGTTGTTGATTTGATCTTTGAATCTTGATGTCATTCATATCAGCTATCAAATTCTACAACCTTTTATTCATGTCATCCATCATCTGCTTCATTTTAGAGTAAGCTCGGTCATCATTTTTTCTAAAGTGGCCTCCCTAGCTTTCTCTACTTTAATAGCCAACTTTAGAAGCATATCTTCTATGTCATGATGAAGTGTTCTAAACTCTGTAGTTTTAGTAAATCTTGAATGGAATTGGATGGTGGAATTAACAGTTAGAAGTAATTCAACAAAGTTGTTGTTATTTGCATCCCCTATCATTTTGTATAATATTTTATCATTTTCATACCACTGAACTTGCAAACTTTCATTTTTGACTTCTAGTTTTTCTCTCACTCCATTCATTAATAACACAACTTCCCTATAGGATGGTCCACTGGTTGTTGCAACTTGTTATGGCAATGCATGTTATTGCTCTTGAGAACCAAATGGAACAAATAATTGCATGGGTGGAACAGAATATGGTTGTTGCTCATATTTAAAAAAAGATGATCTAGGATACAGATCATTTAGCTGATGTATAATTAACCTAGTTATATCAAGTGCAGTAGTAGGCATGACAATTTGTTCTTGATAACCATATGAATCATGTGGTTGTTGTGGATAGTAATCATAGTTCATTTAAATCACACTGTTGATTATTTTCATATGAAAAATTATTTTGCATTTTTGAAAGAGACTTTCTAAAAAGAAATAAGTTGAAATCTTTTTGAGTAGACTTCCAAGAAAGAAAGGTATGTCTTAATGGATAATTTAAATACCTTATATTTCCTTAGCCAAAATGTTCCCCAACTAGTTTCAAAAATTTTCCAACAAAAATCCTAAAACAAAAATTATGATAAAGATGATAATAATAAATTTAAAAATTAAATTAAATAAATAAAATAAAATAAATGTTAGAAAAATAGAGAAAAAGAAAATGTTAGTGATAAAAAAATATAAACAAAAATAAAATAAGAACCAAAATGATAAAAAATTTAACCATGTTCCTCAACAACGACATCTAATTTTATAACTTTATCGTTGCCTCAATCAAATTAATATTATTTATCTATAACAACTTCAATATTGTTAAGAAAATAATGAAAAGATTAGTAAGGGTAAAGTTAAACCTATGTCGTCTCTCAATGAATACGAAATTGATTTTTAATAAATTAGTTCTTATAAAAACTGCGTAAATTGATTAGTAAAATAAAAATAATAAAGAAGATAAAGATAAATAAAATAGGTAAAAGATTAAAAAATAAAAAAAAATATAGAAAGAAATAAAGTTATATAAGATTTAAAAAGATAAAAACAATGATAAATAAAATAGCTTGATTTCATTACTTTTTCAATTATTGTTCAATTAATTATTGTCTTAGATTTTCAAATTAATCAATGTAAATTATCAATTAATTAGTTATGATGTTCATTATTAATTAAAGTACATTCTCAGTTAACAGCAAGAGCATTGTAGATTAATCATAGTAAATTTAACCAAAGTACATTCTCAATTAAATATTAATATGCTTAATCTTGTCTATTCTTTTACCTTTTATATCAAGTAAAAAGCTAATTGATCAAAGTACATTCTTGACTAATTCTTGTTAAAGTTTTCACCTTTAATCAAAGTACATTCTTAATTATTAGCAAAAGGGTTCCTCAACTCCCCTAATGTGTTTCCCTCAGTCTCTTTATATAAAAATTGGATTAGACTTTGTTTTAGGTTTTTCTGTTGTTGTAATCTTCTTTCTAATAATGTAATATCCTCTAATTATCTTCTAAATAATCCAATATCTTTAAGATATATTTTATTATTATATAAATCTAAAAATATTTGAGAAGATCTTTGTTAGATTAAAAAAGATTTGACAAATATTATCTTTTGATATTTATTGATATAGTTAAATAAGTTAATTATTTAAAAATATGAAATGAAATATTTAAAGGTATATTTTTCCCGAATTATTTTTTTTATCATAAATACTTATCAATTACCAAATCCCTTTTTGTATAAAAAAATATAGAAAATTAAAAGGTCCAATAATTGTTGCTCGTTCCCTCTTCCTGACTTAGCCAAATTTCTTCACTTTTTTGTGCTTTTCTTGCCTTTTTCATGCAATGCTTGACTTATCTTTAAGATGCCATGATGTTGGATTTATCGAGGAGGAGGTTCACTGGGAGACACAATACCAATAAGGGATTAATACCACTCTCAACCCAAAAGCTTAAAACAATGTGTTAATTGGTCTTCACCCTTATATGGTGCTTCACTTTCTCATTTCTACGTAGTGTGGGACTTAACACTTTGATTCCCAACACATGAAACTTTAACCAATTTATTTTCATACCTTCGTGAGCTCAACTTAGTTGTAGTTTCACTAACACACCTCAAAACATCCAAAGAACATTTATACAACTAATAAACTATTTTTAACATGTTTTTTTTATCTTATGCTCAATAAGCCCAATTATAACAAATTATAATTAAAAAATTCTTTTAATGTATAAAAACCAATTAAGAAAACAAGATTAAAGGCTAAATGAGAGCATAAATATCACTCATCATGAAGAAATGCAAAAGAGTCATCACAATGGTGATTTCTATCAACACTCCTTAGGCCCCATAGACCTATGAAAACTAAATATAATATGGAACCTAATATAATAACTACACTCTAAAAGGAAAGGGGGTTAAATAGAGTCTGTAAACTCTTTCTCACACAACACTATATTAGTTTGTCTAGTTCACAAAGATCAAGTATAATGAAGATTTTATACTAGTTCATCCAAACTCACTAGCTAGGTTTAGTTCTTCCTTAAGCACATAACTTAAGAGATTCTACTAATCAAGGAATGATGACAAAAGGCACACCAACTCCACCAAGTTACAATGAGTACATAAACCTCTCTAGGTCACACCTTCTTAATCTCTCCCTAAGATTCAAAACTATAAAAAAATAGAAAGAAAAAACTCTCACAAAGAGAATAATTAAACCTCACTTAAGAACACTTCATGGTGTAAAGAATTACAAAGTTTCTCTCAACCCAACAAAAAACACAATCCATTATCACAAAGAGACATTGTAACTGTTTTTCAAATTTCAATTAGGATAATCAATTACAAAGTTTATTTAATTAATTAACGTATTAGAAAATGTTTGAAATAAGTAGTTTGAAAACTTTATAAATTATAAACATGTTGGTTAACATTTAAATCACATAGAGTGAATCAAACTAAGATTTTTTTAATTGTTCACCCAATTTTCAAAAGTGCTTTAAAGTTATTTAAAGATCAAAAGTTATGCTAAAATTATTATGTTCTTGTGTGATTTTGTTCTGAATTTGTAAACTCTATTTATTTTGTTTCTGTTCGATCATTTTCAGTTTTGTATTTGATATTAACATTATTGGAGTGTTTCTAATTTTATTTTTGGTTTTTATTATGTCAGAGTGTTTCTTGTTTGTTGTATATTTATAAGAGTTTATAAGACAAAAATTTCTTAGGTGATTAAAAGATAATATGGCTAAGATTATTTAAGAGTAAATAGAACATATGTCCTCTTTATTATCTAAGTTGATTGAGAGTTAGTATCCTCTTAATTATGATATCTTGTTGAGTGAATCAAAAATAGATTGGTGTCGAGTATTTGTAATTATTATCTTGCTTTATAGAAACATTTGATGATAATGAAACCGATTTTTCAAAAGATAAAAAATGTAAAATGGATGTAAGATTGATCAAAACTGAACCAATATAAATCCATAATATCTTTATCTTCTTTTATCTCTCACTTTACCTTATTTTCTTATTATTGTATCAATAATATATTCGAAATAATTTCATTCTTATTGTAAGGGCCTGAAAAATATAAGGCCATTTGGCCCTATGTGGAGGCAGCTAGGCCCATAAACTAAGGGTACCTTAGTCTTAGAAGGACTTTTCAGAAAATCTGATTTCATAAGCCAAGTATCCTTTCTCTCTCTAGAAACCCTTTTCCCTAAGTTTCCTCTGCCTTCTCTCTAGATTTCCAGCCAACTGAATCGTTCAATCTTCGATTTGAAGGTGCTCAAGAGTTCGTGGCGTGAAGGGCTTTCTTTCGCACCGATTAGTTTCTCCGTTTTATCCTGGTAAGAAATTTCCCCTTCTCTCCACTGTTCTAAAAGTATAGGGCATGCAATGTTACTTGTTGCATGTTGTTAATGAAGTTTCCTCTTCATAGTTTCTGCCCAATCAATCTCTAAGAACCGTGCTCTACACCCATTTGGTGACTTATATGTATTGTTGAGTTTGCCTCTATGTGAAGTTACTGTTAGGGCTTCTCAAGTAAGTTGTTCAGTGAGCACCAAAAAGGTAAGGGGAACTAGTTATCTTTCTTTGAATTTATTGCTTGAATCTGTTTGATAAATGCATGCATGTTGTATTCCAAACTCTTGTGTGGTTTTAGACTATATTTTTGGTTGTACACATCCTGTTTGGTATGAACTGAAGTTGCAAATGATGAATCTTTATTGGATTGCTTGTGACTAGTGCAACGAAGGGAAACAACCACGGTTGTTTTTTAATATACGCCGTGGTTTTAGAACCGCGGCATATACGGACGAGGTAAAAAGTCTGGGACTTTAGGCCGCGGTTCCAACCGCGGTAATAACCTAGGGATATGACAGCAGTTCTTTCTTGAACCGCAGCCTAAACCCTTTTTTTTTAACCTTTGGCCTCGGTTCTTTCTTGAACCGTGATCAAAAGCCTTTTTTTTAACCTTTGGCCTCGGTTCTTTTTTGAACCGCGGCCAACCCCCCCCCCCTTTTTTTAATTTTCGTTTAACCTTTGGCCCAATCCTGACTGCCACCCTGAACCCTTGGTCGTAACTCACCATTGCCACCGTGAATGCTCTACTGATGTAACCACTACCGTCACCACACAGCAGAGACTGCAAGCATCAACCTCACAACAACTCCCTAATTCGAAACCCTTCAAGAAAATGCTCAAATCCAAAAATCTCAAAACAGAATCACCAATTTAAGAAGCGAAACCCTAAATTACAACCACCAATCTGCAAAGAAACAGATGAATCAAACCCCAGAAATCCCCAATTCAAAACCCTAACTTCTCAATCTGAACCCTAACCCCAAACAGCGAAACTCAGACCAAGATTACAAAGAATACCCATTTTCACAATAATCAAGAAATCCAATTTTCCATCTCAAATTGTAAAATCAGATAAATAATATCAGAAACTACAAGATTGAGGCTGCGATTCACTCCATTGCCTTCATCGGTTCCCCTCGCAACGATCGTTGCTGCCTTTGCCAGCCACTATCAACAGAGATCCTTCCCGCGAGCCAGCATAAAGAGAATCGAGAAAATACAAGAACGACCATGTCCTCGATGCGCCCTCGCCGCACCATCACTGCATCTCCACTGTTGCAAGCCTCATCCCAACGCGAGCAAAAGTTCATGCCATCGCCACCAGAACGCATAGACCAGAACGAAAGAGAAGAGGGAAGAAGCTCTCTCCCTCGCGTCGCTAACCAGCGCGAGAAAAGAGGGAGAAGAAGAAGAACGACCAACGTGCCACCGCGAACCGCCGTGGGCCACCATGAATGCCTCTTGATGTTGTCATCTCCACACCTTTGTCTTCATCACTACGAGACCAATGTCCTTGCACGAGCCAAATATAACTCCCAAGACTGGATGATCCACGAGAAGAAAAAGAGGAGAAGCTTGAAGCTTCTGATTTCTCGAAACCGAGAAGAGATTTAGGGAAGAGTTTTCCCATTGCGTGACCCTGGATTTGTTCTAGGAAAAGAAATCAAGGGTCTTCCTCCTTTCTAACTAACAAAAGGAATTTAATTACCACTTAAGAAATTTGATCTAAGAAAGTTAATTAGGGTCCAAATAATCATTCGAAATAGGGAATTAAATAAAGAATAATTAATTAGCAATTATAATTAGAAGAGAGTTTTAATTCTGAATATGCTTCTTATTATAACTAAATGGGAATTCGTAGAAGAATATTTTAGTTCCTAATATGTTTCTGATTATAATCAGAAGGAAACTTAATTCATAATTTATTCCTAATTATAATTTAATGGCAACCTTAAATTTTACTATTACGTCTTCTTAAAATTTCTCCTTCCATATTTGGTTAGAAAGACAAAGAATAATATCATGAATCACGCAATCTTTTGCTTTCTTCTAAACAATATTCTCTTAAATATATAAAATTTGTTCAGATCAGGGAATAGGTCGCAGTTCCCCAAACAACTGCAGTCTATTCCCTGATGCTCTACCTGCCCATTTATTGCAGGAGTGCCACGTGGGAAAATCAGAGGGCTTTTATGCCTCGGTTCATATGGGAACTGCGGTCTATTCCCTAACCTTTATGGTGTTCAGACTACAGCAGGGAATGTAAGAATTTTGCAGGGACAATAGGTCGCAATTCTCCAAACAACCACAGTCTATTCTCTAACGCTCTACCTGCCCATTTATTGCCCATTTATTGCAGGAGTGCCACGTGGGAAACGTCAAAGGGGTTTTATGCCTTGGTTCATAGGGGAACCATGGTCTATTCCCTAACCTTTATGGTGTTCAGACTGTAGCAGGGAACGTCAGAATTTTGCAGGGACAATAGGCCGTGGTTCCCTAAGAACCGCGATTTATTCCCTAACGCTCTACCTGTTCATTTATTGCAGGAGTGCCACATGGGAAAAGTTAGAGGGGTTTTATGCCTCGGTTATGAGCGAAACCGCAGTCTATTCCCTGACACAGGGATAACAGGTCGCGGTTCCCCTCAGAACCGCAGCCTATACGGTCGATATAATTTCAAACCGCGCAATATTATACTTTGGTTTCTGAGTAACCGATGCATAATGTGTGCGGTAATAAATCAATTTTTTACTAGTACTTGAATGAATTTATTGATTGTGATTGAGTATGTTTGGAAAGGACTTGGGTAAGGGTTATGAATTAACATGGATATAGGTAGCAAGCTTGTGCATAGATATTGTTTCAGGTTCTATTAGTGGAAGTGAAGTATTGAAATTGGGCAATTGGGGTCTTGAACACCGCAGGACAGTTTGGATAACTTATATAAATTACTTATATCTGGATGAGAGCACTTTGTTGGTAGGATAGAGTAACCTTAAAAACCTAACTTGGATCATCCTTGATCATAGAGCAGCCCTGGTCTGATCCAGTCAGTTGTGACTAGTCTCATATGTGCTGGCGTCGAAGGTGAGTCTGATGCGTTCAGGCATCTGATTCCTCTCCGATGACCAATTGGGGTGTAAGGAGGATTGGGAAAAAGTAAGATCTCTACTGTGATGATAATTAGATAAATAGTTTAGTAATTGGGAAACATTTTGGGTTGGTTAAGGGGAAGCGAGGGAGTGATTTTGGACAGTAGTAGCACGAGGTGCATTTGGTCTGTTTAGGTAATCTAGACAAGTCAATTGGAACTTATTAGGATCATAAAACTGGTATAAAACTGAATAAAAATGGTAGAATTGAATTGGGGGTCTCAAGTTATAGAATTTGAGGTTTTAGAACTAAATTCATGTCTAAATCACTCTAAGATCAATTCATAGTTGTTAAAATCCATCTAGACAAGTTTAAATAGGTCCATATCACGTGTTTGGGGTGTTAGAAGTTAGGTTAGAGGGTTGGAATTGGTTGGAGGGATGTGAGTCGCATGATTCTGCAGAATCATGCATTCTGCAGATTATGCAGAGTCGCATAGCACACCCTGTTCGTATGCGAATTTTAGCTGAAAGGCTTCCCCATCAGGAAAATTTGCTCACGCACCAAGGGTGGTGCGTTGTGCGAATTTTTGCTGTCTAGCCTTGCAACATGATGCGTTGTGCGACCCAGTTCAATGAGTTTCACACTTTTCCTCATTTGTTTGAGCTATTTGATGTTGTTTGACTGCCATGGTGTATGTGTGTCTATATAACTGATTTGAGTGGCTTGATTTGCAACATGATTGAGGGTATGTTGTATTGTGTGTGAACTATAGTTGCAAAGTATGTATGAAACAAAGTTGTGATTGGTGTAAGTATAACAAGTATGGTTCATGGACATAATTCCATGATCCTCAAGGAGAGGATACATGGGGGTTTTCCTAAAACTACAATGATCAATCATTCTCAAGTAGAGAGGATTGAATCTCGTGGTGAGTAGTAGCAGGAGGTCCTAGTCTTGGAGTCTCCTAGTATGCTCCAGGGCGCGGAACGGACTAACCTCGTGAGTGTGGTAGGGTGGAACCCATTGGCAATGGCTTTGCAAAGCAGTAGAGGCCACCACGAGTGCACAACCCGTCATAGCTCGACAATCATTCGAGTACGAACAAGTCGGTTTAAAGTTTAACTCTTAATTGTTCTCTTATATTATAATTGTGAACTACCATATCATGTATGTTTGTTATATATATTTGGGATGTCACATTTATGGTATTAGAGTAGTTTGTTCTTAAGATAACCTACGTGTTATGGGTTTGTCGTGACTTTCCTGTGGAAAGTTGAGTCTGAATGGTATGTTCTACCATTTCGTCCAAGTCTAGACGGTGAAATTGTGTATCTAACTGGAATTTTTGTGAACAGAAAATGTATCAATAGAAGGAATGAGGGTGCACACCCATGACTTTTACCAGAGGTGATTTTCCTTTCTCAATTCTGAAGGGTTGGAGAAAGAAATAGTTGGGGTTGCCGGGTTGTTTCCTATAGAAATTTTTGTCTGGTTCTTGCCATTGTGGTACGTGAATTAGGCTCTATAAGGGTAGAGGAATACAGCTTCAAGGACAACTTGACCTGTATACCTTCTTTAGAATTGGTTTAAGCCTTTGAGACAAATTCTTGCCTCGAAGATTGTTAACACCCTGGCAAGTGTACCAGATCGTATCAAGTAATAAATAGACGGTAAGTCCGAATATCGTTTCCCAAGGGACTTTTAGACCTAGACGTTCATGTGAATTGATCTCATAAGACTTGAATGAAAGATAATTTGATTTTGTAATGCAAGGACGAAAATAAACATGTATGCAAAAGCTTAATCAATTGACAGATAAAGATATGAATGAATGGTGTTGTTGGGGTTTACAGTTTCATCCTAATCCACTCTCTTATATCTACTATTCTTATTAAATTCAACTTTTTTATCAATGTTCATGCAACTTTCTAGTTTACTCTAAACCTGATCTCTCGGTAAAAAGAGCCTATCAGCAATTACTAGTTTACTATCTCTAGTCTCCCTAGTAATTACTAACGCATTAACGACAGAAGCTTAAAGCAATTGATCGTCCTATTCCTATTCTTAGGTAATATTTCATAATCAAGAGAATTCTTCTCAGTTCTAGATTTCCCCGTACATTCCCATATCAACAAAATCAATGATCATGACACTAAATGAGTTAAACAATGCAAGCTTTAATCTCAGAGAAGAAAACCCAAACTATTGATAATAAAAGTATATGAATAAAATAAGAACTTCGATATAAGAGATTCAAAAGGATTACATCGTTCCCCAACAACAAAGGGTTTAGTTCACCATTGTCATGGTGAAACTAGATAAATTAAATGGAAAGAATGAAAAGATAAACCCTAGATTTTGTAGATTGGAGCTTTCGCATCCAAAAGCTACCTCCAAAGAGTGAAGAGAGTGTTCTGCCGTCTTTCTCTGCCAAAAGATTCCCCTAATAGGTCTTACAAATCTATTTATAAGCTATGAAAAATTACAGAAAATAGGCCCAAGCCCAACTACAGCGCTCAGTGCTGGTTTCACCGCTCAGCGGCAAGTGCGGCACTCAAGTGGACGCTCAGCGTTCACGCCCAGGCGTCTAGCAGTGCTTTTACTGAGAAGGCCAACGCTCAGCAGTAGGTGCGATTCTTCCTTTTCCCCTCAGCGTTGGCGCTTAAGCATCTAACAGTGGAATTCTACACGAAGCTGACGCTCAGCGCTGGAAATGATGCTGAGCGGTGGCTGCGATTCTTCTTTTGCACCTTCTTTCATTCTTTCTTGAGTCCAACTCCTTCCTTCTTCACTTTCCATCATTCAATTCTCGTCAAATCCTGTCAAAATAATGTTAAACCAAGCATAATATCTCTAAAACCACCTTTGACTCTCTTGTAACCTAACTTAAGTGTTTTGCATGATTTCAAGCTCAATCTAAGCTATAAAGGATGTGTTTTAATATCAATTTCAAGTATAAAAATAACGGTTTTTAGACTGTTATCACAACTCCAAACTTAAAACTTTGTTTGTCCTCAAGCAAACAAAACAAAACTTAACCTTCCACCTATCATCAAAATGGTTCAACACATTCAAAACTAATTCTTTCACAACAAGTAATTACTCAATTCAACTTTTCAATGGAATCTTATCAAGATGAACACATGCTTCAATTCATTCCAACTCACATAATGTTCACATAATCACATACTCTCCAATAGATGTTATTCTTATGAATGATTAGTCAACTAAGCATAGATGTAATCATGAAATTCAATAATCCTTTCCAGGCAAAGTGTTTCACTCAATCACTCAAGTGTTTCAAGAGGTCACTCCTTCCCTTTACTATCCAAATGTCACATGAAAAGATTGCCTTTCATCTATTAGAATCAACATTCTCACACATAAATGCCATCACAAGGACTTTCAACGCTTATAATGAGGTTGGGCTAACAAGAAAAATTGGTTTTACTAAATCACAAAGACCTTGAGTTAAGAGAGTTATTCAAGATTTAAAGTTCAAACACCAACTCTCTTTCAACCAATCTCACTCATTCCCAACTTTCCCTTTTTCTTTTACTCCTGCATTGAGCTTATCTTTCATGCTTTTCTTTTCTTCTCTTTTCTATTTCTCATGCGTTTTCATTCAAAACATTAGCTCAATGCTTGTCTTTCGCCTTTCAATTCTCCCAACAACCCCAAATTTGAACCTTTATCAATACCATTCAATTATTCTCAACTCAAGTCAAGGTAAAGATTTTTCTCAAAAGGTTTTCAAAGTGTTTCAGGCTAAGGTTCAAAAAGGGTAGAACACATGGTTCTCTTTACTTTGGGACGAAACTTTGGCTAAGTAAGGGCTTTCAAAAATGGTCTTGATCATATGACACTAACATGTAATTCAATCAATCAAAAAGACTCAGGAAAAATCATTCATGCTCTCAAATGAATAGCAAATTTATCAATCAAGCACTCTGGAGCTCAAAAACCTCACACAACTATGCTCACTCAACATCTCACATATTCATCATATACCCTACTTAGCATCATAACCACAATCATAACTCATCATGCATCTGTTCACACAGCTTGTGAACAATTCACCTATATATCAGCATGTAAAGCAATCTTAATCATCATCCACATCAAGCATAATCAAGCACACTCATCATGCAATCCACAAGTCAAACCATCATCAAATAAGGTGTTCAAGCAAGTATATTACCCTATACTACTAAACAAAAGCAAACCTATACTACAAATTCAAATTTCAAATTCAAAAAGAACATAAAATAAAACTCCTGCTCCAATGCATTTGACATCCATCAGTAGATGCCAGATCATCCCATACTATCATCGGAGTCATCCTGCTCTCCAGCATCTGCATCCTCATAATCATCATCCTCCATGTCTGGAGCTTCAGCTGCTCCAGCTCTGATTCCTTCCTCTTGTTTCCCACAGTCTTGATCCTCTTTCCTAATGAGGAGATCATCCCTGCATCAAGTACAATTTGCAAAACCACAAGGAATTTCATTAAACATTAGTAAAACACAACTTTTTCCAAAGAATGTGGAGGAATCAACCCCAACTAACTGGACTCTCACAAAACCCCAAACTTGGATGAAAAAGTGATGATAAAATGGTGGAAGAAGGGTTTTCTAAAATTAGGATGATAGGAGAAGTGCGAAAAGTGCTTAAAAGAGTATTTGAAAGTGAAAGAAAGGTTAAGGATCTAGGAGAGACCACTTGGACGAGCCCTCAGGGGTACAAAAATCATACAATGAGCCATAAAAACAAAGCCCAAGTTTAAAAACAACATTACCCCTCAATGATGCCACTGCCCGACGATGTGCACGATTTTTCTCTTCCCCTTTTTGCTTTTTTTTTCAAAAATCTCTAACCCTATAACCTTCAAGTTCAACTTTCAAATTTTAATTTTCATGCAATTCCCACTCACTTTACTCACTGATGCAACAATTAAGCCTTAAATGCAACTAGAACAGTATTAAAACATGCAACAAAATAAATCAATCAACTGGGTTGCCTCCTAGGTAGCGCTTGTTTAACTTCACGGGCATGACCCAAAATCTTTCTAACACTTATCAGTAAGTGCAAACTTACCAACACCCCTCAGTAGGTGTACCTTCATGTATCCTTCAGTAGATACTCTATCTTCTAGCATCCCTTAGTAGATACTGTACAACATCCATCAGTAGATGTTGACATCCTCCCTTCTTGATATTCTTTTCTTTTTCTTTTTTCTGCTAAATTTCTTCAGAAAGTTAAGAACACCAAGCACTTGTTTCCATATCTCAATCATAGGAACTTTAATCTCCAATTTCTTGAAGATCTACATAAAGCTCTTAAGTTCCTTTTCTTTCCTATGATATTTCTTTTGATGAGGAAGGCGTTTTTCATATGATCCTTTCTTATTTCCTCTCTTCCTCTTTTTCTTACTTTTCTCCTCCCTTGACTTTCTCTTTTTCTTTTTCCTTGATTTCTTTTTTTTCACACTTTTTTTCTTTTTTTCTTTTCTCTCAACCACTTCATTTTCTCCCTCATCATCTTTATCTTCCTCACTCAACTTTTCTGTTTCTTATTCCTCTACATCTCTCTCTATCTTTTCCTCCTCTATCTCTATTTTTTTCTCATCAACAACCTTATCACTTTCAAAGATAGTGGCTTGACCTTCAACCCTAGGGTTAAATTCAGTATTAACCCTAGAATCATCCAAAGGTTCAATTGAAGGATTAAACATCATCTCCATCCTTTTAAGCCGTGCTTCATTACTTTCTATATAGGCGATGGTAATTTGCATTAATTGTTCAAAGATGTTATCCATCTTTGCCATTGATAGAGAGTGTTGTTACTGCCATTGACATTGTTGCATCTCCTTCATGCTTCTAAGATAAGAAAAACTTGTATCCATGCTTTGCGGAGAAAGTTCGTCACTCTTTGTATTCTCCTCTACACCTTTGACATGGTATACTTCCCTATTCATGATATTTTGAAGAAGTTTGTCAGAATTTGTGTTCTCCTTGAGTGGAGTAATTTGTTGCTCAACAGCTCGCCCAAATTGGCTTTGATCTATGTATGAGTGAGGTTCCCACCAGTGGTTGAAATCATCTTGGTAGAATTGAGTGCCCATATAATCAAATTCTTGTTCGTATTGCATTCTGCAAACACTAGGCACAAAACCGTAGAAAACATTTATTTGAACAAAAATAAAAAGAAACATAAAAACATCAAGTCAAATTCAATCAATTTCACATTACTAGAAAAGTTAAACCAATGAGTCCCCAGTAACAACGCCAAAAACTTGTTAACACCCTGGCAAATGTACCAGATCGTATCAAGTAATAAATAGACGGTAAGTCCGAACATCGTTTCCCAAGGGACTCTTAGGCCTAGACGTTCATGTGAATTGATCTCATAAGACTTGAATGAAAGATAATTTGATTTTGTGATGCAAGGACGAAAATAAACATGTATGCAAAAGCTTGATCAATTGATAGATAAAGATATGAATGAATGATGTTGTTGGGGTTTACGGTTTCATCTTAATCCACTATCTTATATCTACTATTCTTATTAAATTCAACTTTGTTATCAATGCTCATGCAACTTTCTAATTTACTCTAAACCTGATCTCGCAGTGAAAAGAGCCTATCACCAATTACTAGTTTACTATCTCTAGTCTCCCTAGTAATTACTAACGCATTAATGACATAAGCTTAAAGAAATTGACCATCCTATTCATATTCCTAGGTAATATTTCATAATCAAGATAATTCTTCTCAGTTCTAGATTTCCCCGTACGTTCTCATATCAACAAAATCAATTATCATGACACTGAATGAGTTAAACAATGCAAGCTTTAATCTCAGAGAAGAAAACCCAAACTATTGATAATAAAAGTATATGAATAAATAAGAACTTCGATATAAGAGAGTTTCAAAAGGATTACATTGTTCCCCAACAACAAAGGGTTTAGTTCACCATTGTCATGGTGAAACTAAATGAATTGAATGGAAAGAATGAAAAGATAAACCCTAGATTTGGTAGATTGGAGCTTTCGCATCCAAGAGTCGCCTCCAAGGAGTGAAGAGAGTGTTCTGCCGTCTTTCTCTGCCAAAAGATTACCCTAATAGGTGTTACAAATCTATTTATAAGCTATGAAAAATTATAGAAAATAGGCCCAAGCCCAACTACAGCGCTCAGCGGCAAGTGCAGCACTCAAGTTGACACTCAGCGTTCACTCCCAGGCGTCTGGCATTGCTTTTACTGAGAAGGTCAGCGCTTAGTGGTGAGTCTGGCGCTCAGCGGTAGGTGCGGTTCTTCCTTTTCCCCTCAGCGTTGGCGCTTAAGCGTCTAACAGTGGAATTCTTGGCGCTCAGCGCTGGAAATGACGCTGAGCAGTGGCTGCGATTCTTCTTTTGCACCTTGTTTCATCCTTTCTGGAGTCTAACTCATTCCTTCTTCACTTTCCATCATTCAATTCTCATCAAATCTTGTCAAAACAATGTAAAACCAAACATAATATCTCTAAAACCACCTTTGACTCTCTTGTAACCTAACTTAAGTGTTTTTCATGATTTGAAGCTCAATCTAAGCTATAAAGGGTGTGTTTTGATACCAATTTCAAGTATAAAAATAACGGTTTTTAGACCGTTATCAAAGATAAAGAGTTAGAAGACCAGAGTTTCAGTTTCAGGGGAATAGGAATCCTAAAGTGGACAAAGGTGAATGAGTATCTAGAAAGGAAATAGAAGAAGAAGAGTTGGAGAAGTAGGTGTGAAAGGCACAAAGCAGATTAAGGAGAGTTCATTAGAAGGAATGTTGGATCTCGCGTTGAGGAGAAAGACTTCAAGAACCGAAGGAAGAGGCACATCAAAAAGGTTTGGTTATTGACTAAGAGGAAAGATTTCCAGTATCAAAGGAAAGGGTATATCAAGGTGTCAGTTCGGTAAGAAAAGGTGAGAAATAGAGAATTAAGAGCACGATGAATGAGGAACATAGGAGAAAGGTCTTAGAACAAATGACAAAGGGTGGTTGCAATGTAAGTTGCTAAAGATAGCATCGTGAATGAAAAGAGAATCCAGATTGATTAAGACAATCATAGTTTTGAAGCTGCATGTTGTGGTATAGTCCGTTTTCTTCGGGTGTGGTGTTATGGTGATGTTCAGTGATCGATTGAGTTAGATCAAGAGAGAAGTGGATAGAGGATGTTGAGTTATAGAAGGTAGTGAGTTGGTGAATTCAAATAGAGTCAGAGAGTTAATGTTGCAAGTTAAAGGTGTCCTGGGGTTCAGAGGACTAAAGACGGGGTTTGTATTTGATGATTCTAAGTTGAGGAAGGCTATTCTGAACGTAAGGTGGTAAGCAGTGTTGGCATTAATGAGTGCAGGAAGAATTTTAAGTGATATGGTGTTGGTGGAGTCGATATAAGAACTCAGGTTTGAGGTATAGGAAGTGATTTCTTGGCAAGGAAGAAAGGCAAGGGTGATGCATCAGGTATAGTTTAACGAGGGATGGTAGCGAGTGTTATGGGAATCCAAGACGTATGATAAACGCAAGTGAAGAAGAGATGATGTTGTTCTTTCCTAGATTGGAGGTGTGATCACAAGAGATGCGTGATTGGTTCAAATAGTTTTGAGTGGTTATGGTCTCCAAAAGAAGTGTTGTGTTTTGAGAAGGAAAATCAAGAGTTATGTATTAGAAGTGGGTCAAGTTATAAATGAAAAGACGAATGGTTGTAGAAGTTAGATGATTTTAGTAAGGTTAAGCATAGAAGATAAGACAAATTTCTTTAGTATAAGGGTTTTGGTCGGTGTTTTGCAACAATCTTATACCTTGGAGAAGTGGTGCTCAACTTGGAATGGTGTCTAAGAAGAAACGGTGTCACTAATATCTTTATGGATGGTTCCTGTTGAAGTTGTGTAGTACAAGAAGAAGGTCGAAGTTAGGTTAGAGCAGTAGTGTTTGGACTCAGTGTAATCATAGGGAGAACCACAAGGTTGAAGAATCTCAGAAGAGAATTAGAGGACAGGTTGGAACAGTCTAGTATAAGTCTTAGCAATCAGAAGTGATTTCGAGCATGGTCGTTTTGGGGAATATAAAACAGTGTTGAGAAAATGGAGTGATAAGGGTATTACGCAAGAGAAGAGTTTTTAGGGTTTATGCAGGGTCGTGGATGTTTGAAGAAGGTTCTTCAAGGGTGATCATCTTCTGATTTCAATTGTCATGAAGGAAGTGTTCTTTCAATAAAATAGTGAGCAATGGGGTTGGAGGATCAAAGTAGCACAGCGGGTGATGGTGAGCATGTTATTGTCAGTGATAGGTACGCATGAAGATCTTTCATAACTGTGGATTGGTGGTTTGTGAGGAACGAGTTCTTTGAAACAATATTGGTGTTGTTATATGAGAATGAGTTGAGAGTGTTTGGTAACCTTCAAGAGTCAGAAGTGAGTTTAGGTATGGAAAAAAAAATAGGTGTCAGGCATAAAAGATAAGTGAGCCTACGGTTTCAAGCTACAGGGTTAACTTTAAAGTAAGGAAGTATAAATGGATTTGGGACAGGAAAAGTGGGTCAGTGGTCGAAGAAGATGATTTGGGCTATGGTTTTGAGTTATATTGGCAATCTAGAGGTAAGGAAATGTTAATAGATGGTTTGAGGAAAGAGAAGATTCAGGTTCTTGGTTTGATAAGGATTGGATAAGAGTTGGTTGAAGAATATGAAGATCAGGGTCTCTAGTGAAGTTGTAAAGTGATTTCATTAGTATAATTGAATGCTATAACTAGTGGATTTCTCAAAATGGTTGAGAAAGCGTAGTTTGGACAATCCTGGTTTGATATGTATCATAAGTTGGCTTGATATTAATCAAGCCAGTGATCTCAAGTCGAGGAGGTTGCAGATCTAAGTATGATTGTAGGCTAATGGATCAAGAAATGCATATAGTTCTGGTCAGTAAGATAACGAAGTGAAAGTTGGATTGCATTAGTTATGACATTGCAAAGGAGAAGAATTTTACTTTGGTAATGAGATAGTATAGTTGGAAAACTACGCTACTCAAGAGTGGAGATTAGTAAGGCAATGTGAAGTCCTCCGAATGAGTGTGGTGGTAGGTGATCAGGAGCCTAACAGTTGGTAATTAAACCAGAAGTGGTAGCGATCAAGTCTGTGGTATAGTGGTTCTTAAAAGAAACAAGAGGAGGTAAAAAGGTATCAGTCAAGGGTTGATCTGAAGTGAAGGCTAGCAGAAGTTTTAGAAGAGAAATTTAAGAAGTAGCGAAGGATTAATGAGTGGTTATCAGTGTGGCAGACACTTCAAAGTGAGATGGGCAATAGATTGCAGATGAGTTCAGCCTATCATCCCTAGACTGATGGTCAGTCAAAGAGAACGATCCAATCACTAGAGGACTTACTAAGGACATGTATCCTGGATCACTTAGGAGTTTGGGATGAGGTGTTACCATTGGTGGAGTTCACTTATAACAACAGCTACCAGGCCAACATCGGTATGACGTCGTTCGAAGCCTTGTATGGAAGACGTTGCAGAACACCTTTGTGTTGGTTCTAGGATGGAGAGTCAGTGCTAACTGGGCCAGAGCTAGTGCAGCAAACTATTGAGAAGGTGAAGTTAATTCAAGAGAGGATGCGAGTGTCTCAGAGTAAACAGAAGTAATATGCTAATCAGGGATGGAGACCCTGAGAGTTCGCAATCGGGGATCATGTGTTCCTCCAAGTGACTCCTACTATGAGTGTAGGAAGAGTCATTCGTGCTAGGAAATTATCTCCTAGGTACCTTGGTCCTTACCAAACTCTGAGGTGTATAGGATCAGTTGCCTATGAGATAGCCATGCCGCCTCAACTTGCAAACCTTCACTCGGTGTTTCATGTATCGCAACTTAAGAAATATGTACTGGACCCATCTCATGTGTTAGAGGCTGAAGACGTCTAAGTTAGAGAAGACTTGTCTGTGGAGGTGCAGCCAGTTAGAGTTGAGGAAAGCCAAACCAAACAGCCTAGAGGGAAGACTGTCAAACTCGTCAAAGTCATCTGGGATGGTAGGACAGGTGACTCTACTTAGGAGTTAGAAGAAGAGATGCAGAAGTCTTATCCCAACTTATTCTCTGTAAGTTTTAATTTTCGAGGTCAAAAATTTTTTATGTGTGGGAGAATGTAAGGGCCTGAAAAATATAAGCCCATTGGGCCCTATGTGGAGGCAGCTAGCCCCATAAACTTAGGGTACCTTAGTCTTAGAAGGACTTTTCAGAAAATCTGATTTCATAAGCCAAGTTTCCTTTCTCTCTCTAGAAACCCTTTTCCCTAAATTTCCTCTGCCTTCTCTCTAAATTTCCAGCCAACTCAATCGTTCAATCTTCGGTTTGAAGGTGCTCAAGAGTTCGTGGCTTGAAGGGCTTTCTTTCGCACCGATTAGTTTCTCCGCTTCATCCTAGTAAGAAATTTCCCCTCTTCTCCACTGTTCCAAAACTCTAGGGCATGCAACTTTACTTGTTGCATGTTGCTAATGAAGTTTCCTCTTCATAGTTTCTTCCCAATCAATCTCTAAGAACCGTGCTCTACGCCCATTTGGTGACTTATAGGTACCGTTGAGTTTTCCTCTGTGTGGAATCACTATTAGGGCATCTTGAGTAAGCTGTTCTGTGAGCACCAAAAAGGTAAGGGGAGTTAGTTATCTTTCTTTGAATTTATTGCTTGAATTTGTTTGATAAATGCATGCATGTTGTATTCCGAACTGTTGTGTGGTTTTAGACTATATTTTTGGTTGTACACATCCTGTTTGGTATGAACTGAAGTTGCAAATAATGAATATTTATTGGATTGCTTGTGGAGCACTTGAATGAATTTATTGACTGTGATTGAGTATGTTTGGAAAGGTCTTGGGTGAGGGTTATGAATTAACATGGATATAGGTAGAAAGCTTGTGCATAGATACTATTTCAGGTTCTGTTAGTGGAAGTGAAGTATTGAAATTGGGCAATTGGGGTCTAGAACACCGCAGGACAGTTTGGATAACTTAGATAATTTACTTGTATCTGGATGAGAGCACTTTGTTGGTAGGATAGAGGAACCTTAAAAACCTGAGTTGGCACATCCCTAATCATAGAGCAGCCCTGGTCTGATCCAGTCAGTTGTAACTAGTCATATGTGCTGGCGCCGAAGGTGATTCTGATGCGTTCAGACATCTGATTCCTCTCCGATGACCAATTAGGGTGAAAGGAGGATTGGGGAAAAGTAAGATCTCTACTCTGAGGATAATTAGATAAACAGTTTAGTAATTAGGAAACATTTTGGGTTGGTTAAGGGGAATTGAGGGAGTGATTTTGAGCAGTAGGAGTATGAGGTGCATTTGGTCAGTTTAGGTAGTCTAGACAAGTCAATTAGGACTTATTAGGATCATAAAACTGGTCTAAAACTGAATAAAAATGGTAGAGTTGAATTAGGGGTCTCAAGTTATAGAATTTAAGGTTTTAGAACTAAATTCATGTCTAAATCACTCTAAGATCAATTCATAGTTGTTAAAATCCATCTAGACAAGTTTAAATAGGTCCATATCACGTGTTTGGGGTGTTAAAAGTTAGGTTAGAGGGTTGGAATTTGTTGGAGGGATGTGAGTCACATGATTCTATAGAATCATGCGTTCTACAGATTATGTAGAGTCACATAGCGCACCCTGTGCGCTATGCGAATTTTAGCTGAAAGGCTTCGTCGTCAGGAAAATTCGCTCAGTGCACCAAGGGTGGTGCGTTGTGCGAATTTTTGCTATCATGCCTTGCCTTCCCCATCAGGAAAATTTGCTCAACGCACCAAGGGTGGTGCGCTGTGCGAATTTTTGCTGTCTAGCCTTGCAACCTGATGCGCTGTGCGACCCGATTAAATGAGTTTCAACCTGATGCGCTGTGCGAATTTGAGTTATTTGATGTTGTTTGACTGCCATGATGTATGTATGTCTATATAACTGATTTGGGTGGCTTGATTTGCAACATAATTGAGGGTATGTTGTATTGTGTGTGAACTATAGTTTGAAAGTATGTATGAAACAAAGTTGTGATTAGTATAAGTATAACAAGTATGGTTCCCTCAAGGAGAGGATACATGGTGAAGCCCTAGTAGTGTGTAGAATGATTTGCATGGTAGCTTAGCATTGGGGGTTTTCCTGAAACTACAATGATCAATCATTCTCAAGTAGAGAGGATTGAATCACGTGGTGAGTAGTAGCAGGAGGTCCTAGTCTTGGAGGCTTCCAGTATTCTCCAGGGCGCGGAACGGACTAACCTCGTGAGTGTGGTAGGGTGGAACCCATTGGCAATGGCTTTACAAAGTAGTAGAGGCCACCACGAGTGCATAACCTGCCATAGCTCGACAATCATTCTAGTCCGGACGGGTTGGATTAATGTTTAACAAGTCATGTTGTATGATCTTGTATAGTTGTTTGAACTTCGTAAGTTGTGTGTGATTGATAACATGCTTTTTATACCTAGCTCACCCTTGCTTGTTTGTGTTGCTTGTGTATGTCTCCTTTTGCGATGATCATCCACTTGGATGTGAGCAAATGTTGAAGAAGTTCCCTTGGAGCAGGTGTTGGAGGATGGAGATGATGCTGCAGCTTATTCTTAGGAATTCCTTTCTTTGTTGAACCTATGTATCTTGAAATACTCTTTATGTCTAAGTTTAAGGTTTATACCTTTTATCTTAAAGTTTTAAATTCCGGTGCTTCGAGAATGACTGTAATCTTGCCCTTAATTGCAAGTTTAACTCTTAAGTGTTCTCCTATATTATAATTGTGAACTACCATATCATGTATGTTTGCTATATATATTTGGATGTGACACTTATCTCAAGAAAAAATTATAAAGAAAAAATTCTTTTAAAAAAATGTTTTAAAATATCAATTCAGTTCTTGTTTAACAAAATCTATCACTTATTTTCAAACTGATATAAAGACTTGTAAATACTATTTAGTTATCTAACTCGTTTAAGAGATAGTTTTTATTATAGTCATAAGATTCTTATTCTACAAATAATAAATTTCAACTATTATTAATAACAATTTATACAAATATTTTTATAATCGAATAAAATTAACATTAATATTTTAAATTAATAAATTACTTAATTTTATTTATTTAATTTATTCAAAATGAAATTTAACAAAAAGTATTTTAATAATAGTAACTTCTTTTGAATGTACTCAACAATTAAATTATAAATAAATAAAGTTAATTATAAAACTTAAAAGAAGAAAATTAGCAATTTAAATATAATTTTATCTAACATGTTCAATTTATATTTGGAAATATTTTTTAAAACCAGTAAAATTCAAAAACATTTCTTCAATGTAAAATTAATTAATAATAAATAATTAAAATTTAAATTAATAACCGTATAGTCAATCTTCCATAATAATTTATTTCCTAACATAGTTATCAATATATATACAAACACTTTTTTACTTTTATATCCCTATATTTATTAACTAATTTCGTAGTTTCTATTATGTACAAAACTACTCATAAATGTTAAAATCATTTCTATTTCATAAATATAACAATTAATAAAAATTAAAATAATTTAGAACTATTTTTTATTACAAATTTGATGAAAATTTATAAATGCTTTGTTAAATAATTACAATACCATAAAAGTTAATAAAAAAAAATATCTGTGAACATTTTTAATTAATTGAATTATGATAATTAATTGTATAGATGATGCGGACAATTGTTTGCTGTAATTATAATAAGATTTGTTTATATGTAGAAGGAACGTAAAAGATACGCTAAAGGGTGTAAAAAGAAGTTAGGGTATATAAGGAGGGGGAAGAAAGAGAGTGTGGGAGTGGGAGAGATGGATCCAGACAATTTGGCAAAGGCATTCGTAGATCACTACTACAGCACCTTCGACAACAACCGCCAAAGCCTGGCCGGTCTCTACCAGGATGCTTCCATGCTCACCTTTGAAGGCCAGAAGATCCAGGGCGCTTCCAACATCGTCGCCAAGCTCACTTCCCTCCCTTTTCAGCAGTGCCACCACTCCATCTCCACCGTCGACTGCCAACCTTCCGGTGCCAGCGGCGGCATGCTCGTCTTCGTCAGCGGCAGCCTCCAGCTCGCCGGCGAACAACACACTCTCAAATTCAGCCAGGTCAACACTCTCTCTGTCTTAGGGTTCTCTTCACACTCCGATCCATCATCCATTTCCGCTTCGATCTGATTTCCATTCATTTGATTCTCTCTTTCTCTTTCTGAGTTGAATTGCTGAGGGGCGGTCTGTGTGATCGCGTGTTGCTTTTTAATTTACCTGTTTTTATTTCGTTGAAAATGTTGGCTTGTTCCTCTGCGAAACATAAATTGTTAAGTTTGGGCACATTTTAGGTTATTATTAATGCTATTGACTGCGGAATGTGTGAGGGTGAGAAGAGAGCGGGTGAATGGGGAATTAGGAAGGTTATCGAATGATAGTAATGGATTTGAATCATTGCCGGTTTGTGATTGGAAATCTAGGTAACTGTAGAGTCTAGGTTTTCTTTTTTGGTAATCATAGTATTGGTACATGTTATTCATCGGGGCCCCTAGCGTACAGAATGTGGATACTTTTCTCTTCATGTGGGTATTTGTGCCAACCAATGTTGGTCAAGGTGTGTTTAGAATTGAAAGTGGCAAAACAATTATTAATCCTTTTTGTATTTTCATTTTAATTTTAATGGACTTTATTGATTGGATCAGAGTTCTTTTTTTGGGTGGTTATGGATTGGAATACAGAACATCTGATGGATATCCAAAGGCAACCTGGTTCTCCTTATTATATGTCGTGCCATCAATCACATTGTTGACAACTTAAAAGTTCCTTAAGGTCTCAATTTTCAGATGTTTTGGAAATGTTTCACGAGCTCAACCTTTTTCCGCATGAGTTATTCTTGCCTTTTTCGTTGATATCAATTTGCAAGAAAAATTACTGCACTTTCATCAGTGCTTGGGTAGGTTATCTAAAATTCCCCTCTTCCAAATTGCAACTTAGATGGAATTTGAGTTCAATTTAAAAGCTTGTGGGAGTCCTCCAACTGTTTTATTTCATCAATTGCTGTCAGTTTGATTACTTCCTATCATTCTCACTAGGTTCCAATGGAATCCACAAGAATTATACTAGAGGCTCCAAATTAAATGAAATTTCAATATCTATTAGTAGAACTCGTTCAATTCGGACCTCTCTGTAACTAGGTGGGATTATGTCTTGGTGCCGCATTAACTTTCACTCTCTCTACCAACATTGTCTCCGTAAGAAAATAAAATCAATGATCCTTAGCAGAACAAACAACTGGAAGTTGGCAGTTAGTCGCAGATGTTAAAGTTAATGATGGAGTTTATTTGGGAGTTAAGCATTGATCCTTTCTAGTAGGTGACCTGCAAATTTGCAGCGGTCCTCTGTGTTGAGAATTACTTCTCTCTTTAGATTTAATTTAGCCAGGTTTTTTTTGTCACTACTTAGCTGTCACTAATATGTTTTGTTCTACCTATCAATAAATTTAAGGAGCTTATAACTTTCTGAAAAACAAAGAAGAACTGGAAAGTTTTCTGTTAAAATGATCAATAGATGGGGGGTGATTCTCCATCTTAAATGAATCATGAATGAAGTGGTTTTTGTTAATGATATTTTAGCGATCTTCTTTGTAATTTTAGAAAAGGATTAAGTTTAGGTACCTTGAACTTAGAAGTGTTTGTCTCTTGTTAGAGTAGCTGAATTCATGATTCTGAAGGGGCAAACGATGGGTTGTCAAACACCTGTTTTTTCACTAAAATGTTGCCTACGTGTGGAAGGGGAATTTTGCCTAAAGTTTTTACATCCATAGCAAGTTTTTTTATTCTTTTCTATACTTGTGCACTTATACTGGTAATTGTATATTATATTGTTCCTGTGTACGTAGAAATACTTGTATTTTGGTGGGCATATCCTCTCTTTTTCTTGCTCTACTGTTTATCTAATTTCAGTCAATCACTAAATTTGTCACTCTCTTTTCAGATGTTCCATTTGATGCCAACTCCGCAGGCAAGCTATTATGTATTGAATGATATATTCCGTTTGAACTATGCATGAAGATAGACCATCAAATACATGAGCTGAAAGGCCATAGAAGAAGTTTGCCTTATAGCTAGCTGTTTCAGATTGGACATTTGAAATTGAAAAAGGGTTATTTTTGGTTGGTTGTGTTGAATCCTTAATTGTCTGCTGTGTTTAGAATTTTCTGTCGTGACTGATTTGAAAAAATCTTCAAGGATAAATTGTTGAAAGATTACTGGGTATTGGAGATCGAAAACTTTAATATATGTGATCTGAGATATTGGATCCAAGCATCTTGATCCCTTTTCCCTTTATGCTTGCAGTTATAACATAATGTTTTTGTTGACCTAAGGAACCAATGACGTTTATTCAAGCATCTCTCATATCATGAGGGCTGTTTGTCTTTTCTCTTACCCGTAAAAGTTAATCAATTTAGATGTATTTGGGGTTATTGATTTGTAAATATATTAACTTCAAAAGCATAATAGTTGAGGACCAGGTTTCAAACTTGAATAGTAGTTATTTTCTGGACACTGTACTCTAGTTGACTATTTTGTGTTAATCCAAAATGCATTTCACTGAAGATAAATAGTGTTACAGATACAGGAGTTATATCAAAATACGATTCGCCCCTTTATCCTGCAATGTGAATTTGAATTGTATTTGCGGTGATGTCAATAAGGGTTGTTGATCAAATCAAGTCTGTATCGGCCATGGCTTCCATACAGACTTGTCAAATTTGAGATTAAAATGAAGTAAACGAGTAAGAAAACCTCTCTTTAACATTCTAATCGTTGGGACATGTTTACGTGGTGGTAACACCTCAGAGCGAGTGTTGCTTATGAGTTCGACAGTGTAACAATTAGAATAATGTTGACGGTACTTCTAATATATTTTCAGATATCATCTACAACTTAGGGAAATGCTATCCATTCTTTTTGAAACGCCACTCTTCTTGCATTCAACACAATTTTATATTTTACAAAGCAACAGTGTTCAACGTCATTATCACTATACAATCAAGACTGTCTCAAACTAACAAGTCAGCTTGTTATAGGCATCTAAAACACAAAGACCGTCGAAATGGTTATTCAGAAATTAATCATTCAAAAGAATGAAGATTAGCACGGCTATGGAAATGGATAGAAGTCATCCTCCATAAATAAGGCATTCCCCACAGAAGTTGTTGATGATGCTTCGTCACTCGTACCTGCAAGTTCAGCCTGCCAAATAATTCACAAGTTATGCATTGACAGAATAAAGCAATGTACTCTATAGTAAAAATAGTTGTTAGCTTTACAATGTATGTTTACTACTTTGGATCTTTTAGGATGTAAGCTAAAAGGTTATTTAGAGTGTCGATACAGAGAACATAGAGTATTAAAACACTCAGGTTCTTCTAGTTTTGTATCCAAACAGATTGAGTACGAAATCCCCTATAGAGGAAGCCTCATGCAATACAATGTCTAAAATTTTCATATAGTGGCAAACTAAGAGATGCCAAAGAGATAGTGACCACTCTGATAAAAGGCAAACACTTGACAGTGTCGTTTTTACACTTATTTACCTTAGCTTGACGATATTTCTCAAGCATGCGATGATATTGGTCACGAGCATCTGGTGAGTCGACCATGGACAGCACCCGTGAAACGGCCTTTTCAATTTCTACATCCACTTTCTGTTTTCGGAACACCTTGAGAATATCTTCATCTTCATCTTCATGGATGTCCATCTCTTGTCGGAAACCTCGTAAACCAGCTCCTTTTCTTCTCCATCGCAGCACGACCTTGTCCAGGATTCCAACTGCCCATATTACCTTGTAATGCTTCCTAACCTGGTAACCCCTCACATGAGCCTGCCCAATATAAATTCGGAAGAGGTTGACATTAACGGTGTTAAAAATCAAAGTATGCACGCCATTGTTTGGTTTTAAAATCAAAATTATTCACCCTGCAAAGAATGAAAACTATGCACGTAGTTCTTGGTATTCATTTGTTCCATGCAAACTCTAAAGTTGACATTTATTATACCTGTATCTTCACTACTTTTTGGCGCAACGATAAGAAATCTCTGCGACCTTTCCAACCACGATATTTCTTCTGAATTGATAAAGCAGCTGAATTATGTTCGCGTGAGTTTCGAAAGGCAAGTTTTGACAAAGCAGAAATTTCTGTACCTATACTCGTACCATCTACACCAGCAGCTGCTTCTCTTGCTCTCCGTTTTCTAAAAGAATGTGACCGAAAAGCAGATTGTATCCGGGCAGCTGCCTGAGTTACATTTCTTACAGCAGCCAAGGTATCTTTGAGTGAAGCCTGATCCTCATTGGCAGCAAGATTTTCCTTGGAGACACTGGTCACAGTCATATCTGCCTGAAGCTGGGCAGTACTTTTAGATAACTCACTCTCTTCCAATGTAAGTGATGATAGGTGGCTTGTTACAGCTACCTCTGAAAGATATCCTGCTAGTCCCTTGTTCCCATTGCTGGCTGCAATAGATGCAGCAGTTTTACCGATTGGGTCTTGTGCAGTTGGATCTGTCACAGCTCCAGCAGATGCTCCAGAAGCTACAAGTGAAGCAACCATTTTTTCCCTACATGGTATTACAAAGCTTAAGGAAAATAACATCCAAATACTTTAAAATGGAACAGGTAATTATACTTCATGATATGATCATCAGTTCTAGCAGAAGACTAGATGAACCAATTATTGTTACTAATTAGAAATTAAAGCCCACATTTGCTTTGATTGATTATACACACATGATCAATAAGGCAATTAATTTCTGATAATAAGAAATCATTTTACATGCGGGTTTATTAAACCCTCAATGTTGTCATCAATTCTACATTTAATTTCCTAACACAGTTTGCATCTCCAGAAATTCAATTTTCAGACTTGAGTATCTAGAGAACTTATGATAGGTTCAGAGGGAAAGTATATGTTAGAAAGAATATGTTAGGAAGTTGAGAGTGTATGAGAGGAGAAAGAAGAGTTAGTTAGTTTAACTGTCAAGGCAATTAGGGAAGTCAGGGGGTATCTGTATAAATAAAGTCTGTTAGTCGTTAGAAGTCACTTGGGAGTTTTCGTGTATTCTGTACAGGATTGTTAAACCTGTAGGGGGAGGTTAGGCTCCCAGTTGGAGATCATATTCTTGTATTCTTTTGTTGATAATACAAAGCAGAGGTGATTCATTGTTCTTTGGTGCCTTTCTGGTGTGTATGCGAGTGGGTTATTTTGGGTTTCTTGAACAGAAACCTATCAGAATAAGAGGGACAGACAGCTATAACTGTCTATGTGGTGGGTTTGTTGTGTGTCAGACTATTATAAAGTTTGTTTGGGGATTGTTTTCTACAGTTTTTGTGTTGTTTGATAGACAAAGGGAAGGAATAGACAGGTCCTCTCAAAAGACGTAGTGTTGTGTGTGCGTGTTCTACTTTCTGGTGCAGACCAAACTGTCTGGTCTCTTTGCAAGAATATCCAAGAACCTGTCTTGGAGTTCTTTGGGGAGATAATAAAGTCTGGGTACCTATCAATTGGTATTTAGAGCCACTTTTCTTGTGCTGTGAGGGTTGTAGGGCATGGTGAATACGAGAATGGAGTCAAGATTGGAGGGACTGGAGAGAATAGTGCAAGAACAGGAACATGAGAATCAAAGATGGTTCCAAAGATTGGAGGAGATGATTAAGGGGCTGATGGTGGTGGTAGAAAGATTAGCATCCTCTGATAAACATACAGAGGATAGTGCTTTTGTTGCCAAGGGAGGCAGTGAGGGCGAAGGAGGAGGTTCAGGCATGACTTTTGCTAAATGGAGGAAGTTAGACATTCCTGTTTTTGCAAAAGAGGAGGCTTATGGCTAGGCTAACAGGTTGGAGAGGTATTTCCGATTGAAAGAAGTCAATGAGGAGGAGAGGATGCAGGTTGTTATGGTTGCTTTGGAGGGGAAAGCCCTAAATTGGTTTCAATGGTGGGAAACCTACAATCCAAATCCCACATGGGAGGTTTTCAAAGGGGCGATTGTTCAACGGTTCTAGCCAACAATGCTTCAAAATCCTTTTGAAATCTTGATTGGGATTCACCAAACTGGGCAGGTGGAAGAGTATATTGAACAGTTTGAACAATGTGCGAGGATCTTGAAATTATTTGATTGGCATATTCTTGTATAGTTTGAAGGAAGAAATAAAGGTTGAGGTTAAGCTGTATGAGCCCAAGAATCTTGTTGACTTAATGATGAAGGCTCAAATGGTGGAAGAAAAAGTTAGGGTCACCAGCAAGAGGAAATCTCTTGCTGTGTAGCTTCAAAGTAACACCTACAAACAGTTGCCACCTACTCTTAGTTACTCAAAGGAAGGGGGAAATTCAGTGGGTTGTACCAACTCCAACAGAGGAAGTAGAGCGAGCAATGGCTGTTTGAGCACCATCCTTAGTTCTCCCGCTGGGACTCAACAAAGAGGGGCACCGTTTAGGAAATTGTCCCAAGGAGAATTGCAAGATAAGATAAAAAAAGGGCTTATACTTCAGATGCGATGAGAAGTTTGGGCCTAATCATACTTGCAAAAATACACAGCTCCATATGCTGCTTATTTCAGAGGAGGAAATTCAGGAATTAGGAGAATTTGCTACCTGCATTCATAAAGAATTTCCAGATTGAAAACAGTTAGGAAGCTGCTACAGCTATCAATACTGAGTTTCCTGCTTTTTCACCTTGAGGACAAGGTGAAACTTCATGGAGGGGTTTTGATAGGTTAGGGGGAAAGTATATGTTAGAAAGAATAAGAGTGACAGCTGTCTGTGTGGTGGGTTTGTTGTGTGTCAAACTATTATAAAGTCTGTTTGGGGGATTGTTTTCTGCAGTTTGTGTTGTTTGATAGACAAAGGAAAGGGAGAGACATGTCTTCTCAAAAGTCCTGGTGTTGTGTGTGCCTGTTCTACTCTCTGGTGCAGATCAAACTGTCTGGTCTCTTTGCAAGATCATCCAAGAACCCGTCTTGGAGTTCTTTGGGATATAATAAAGTTTGGGTACCTATCAACTTATCATATATTTTTCCTTGCATTTAGTGCTTTATGCCGTCAATAAGAGATCAGATAATTTATTCTCCTTTGTCCTTGTTATCTTTCCTTCCATCTGTATTCTATTCTCCCAAGGAAAGAAAATAAAAAATTTATCCACAGATTTTACCAAGCACGTGTTGTTTGCCCAAAACTTTTAAGAATGCATGTTTTCCCTATCTTTGTTATAGTAATATCAACATCCAAAGCTAAATAATCAGTCAATAACAAAGTAGCAAGCCCTCTAGATTTCCATTACCTTCCGAAACGGGCAGCCCAATGAAGGGCAGTCCACCCATTGATGTCACGGAAATTTATGTTAACTCCACAACTAAGAATAGGGTTCAAGGCCCACTCAAAACCCAATCCAGCAACCATGTGAATAATGCCTTGCTCTTTCTTGGACAAAGAGCAGCCTGTCTCTTCATCTCTTTCCTGAGATCTGTAAGAAAGCCACTGTTGAAGCTTATCCTTTAGAAGCTCTTCAAGAAGCCAATCAATAGTACTAGTCGATGTTCCACTGCCAACTAGAATCTCTATAATATGGCTCCATGAATCATCATCAGCTTTCTGTTTTATGAGAGGAATTCCGGGTTCTATGTGGTCATTCTTTATTGTTGATGTAGAAAGAAGCATCTGTCCTAATCTAACAAGTAATAACAGCTCTTCAGGACTTTTAGTGGCTTCTGCTTTTGATTGATTACATTGGGTGCAACTATAAGTCTTATCACGATATTCAAACTCTCTGACTTCACTGCATGACTCCCGGTTTCCGGAAGTAATGCACAGTGTAACCTTTTTAGGAAGGTGAGGAGGAGCTTCAAAACAGATTACACCATCATGAATTATCTGAACAGGAACTTCAATATCACCAAGCATGCATGCCCAGGTAGAATCTGATGGATGACACAGAAAAGACCCAACAATGATGACCTACGCATATAGTATGGAGCTTTAGGAATCCAATTTGGACAAAATCAACACAAAATATTACATCAAGATAAGAAAGCTGAAAGAGAAAAAGAGATACTCGGCTTATTAAGTCTTAAATGTACAAAGACACATGCTTGATCAATATTTCTCTAGCCTAATTATTTATATATGGACCGAGTTTTATATATAATTGCTTTACACTATCACTACCACAAGAATTTCATATAGATTTTAACAGAGTTAAAAATATATTTCAAAACTCTTCTGGAGCCGAGGTATGGTACAAGCACCAATAGTTATTAACCAAAAGAATGAGCACTTTCACTTCATTGTTTAGAAGATGAAACTAATGCAAAGAGTAATAAATCGTTACATTGGGGATGCAAGGAGTTGGGTTTTGAAGGCACTAACCTTTGTGGTCTCAGTGGCATAACCCCATTCTGGGGAGAATGTCTTAATGGTAAATTTCTGTTTTTGTGCAATAGTCAAGCTTGAATCTGCATCTAGAGGTGCTATAATTTGGCTTTGGTCAAACAATGTTTCATAGTAGCCAGAATTAGTTACTCGTGTTTCCACCACAGAAGAATATGCAGGAAATTTGACTTCATCAACCCCTTGAGGTGGTGAGAAAACGGCTGCTAACATGGTGGGGAATCAGAAGTTGAAGAAACACCAAAATATACCAAAAATAGTAAATTCAAAAAGGTAAAATTATATCATACAGCTTTGAGAATTATCACTGTTGAAGTTGAGCCAGTGATTGTCTTCCGGTTTGGAAACTGGTACTTGTACCCTTCTCGGAAAAGATACTGAATTTTCCTGCTTTAAGAAAAAAATTTAAGAATTGCATAAACACAAGAGAATCATTCAACATCTGAACAAACATAAATTTCAAAATCATATAAATTTTATGAAGTCCAAGAAACACTTACATTTCCAGCTGCCATGTATACATTTTCCGGTGGTAACTTGACAGCAGTTGAGGACTTGCACGATTCCAGCACCCCTGTCCATAAAGCCTCTTCATTTTCATCTGGGTAACCATGGTCTATTAGTTCATGATAGCATTCACCTCCATCACCTGTAAAAATAAACACTTTTAGCATCTTTTACCTTGCCCTCTTACTAGGTGATGTTTCCACAATGAAGAGGATAAAACAAAACTACAAGGAGCTGAATTTCAGTTGAAATTTGCAATATTAAAGTTATAAATGAAGGGCTTGATCGGATGAAATACTAATTTACAGGAAAAACTGAGCAGAGCAAAAACCATAATAACGTCATACAAAGACTTCTGACCACAAATAATAACATAGGATCGAGTGAGAAGTGTGTCAAAAACCAAAAAATACAACCTTTAGATTCTGAACAGGCAAGTGAGCTTTAAACAACCATAACTTTTGATAAAGGTGTTGTTAAAAAGGCCCATTGGTATCGACAGAAAGCTCCTTTCGAGTCTCTTGTTACACATTTGAAACCCAGATTACCCTTTTCGAGACTAATCTTGAGCTCCCAATCTACTGTCTAAGTATATTTTGAAGCTGTTTCAGTGTTTTTCATTGAATTTTTCAAAAAACGTAGTATTTTTCCTTGTTTAAATGAATCTTAATTCAAGTTGGCCATCACCATAGTGTCAGTATGCTGTGTTATGATCTCTGCAGCCTCTTTTAAAATAACAACACAACCTTTTCTTGTTATTAGTAGATGTTTACTCAAGTACTCGTCAGCCACACACAATTTATCAAGACTACTACAATTGTTTTATTTTCTTTATCAACCACAAAAATGGAAAAAAACAATCATACTAATGTAACGTATGGAATTTTCCAATCAAACATTTATAGCCTATTCCACATTTTTTATACTTTTATACTGGAGTAATGATAGGTTCCTGGATTGGAAACCTATTGTTGTAATTTGAAATAATATCTTTAGAATCTTCCTAATTAGAGGAAATAGATACGTAATATCTTATTTTATTTTATTTTTTCCTAGTTTTTCTAGTTTTCCTATTTCCTTTTTAGGACATCTAGATTATTACAAATAGAGGATATGAGAATGTATTTTTCATAATTGAGAATAATAATAAGTCTTATTTTCAACTTGGTGTCAGAGCTCCTGATCTTAGGGGCTAGATTCCACTGCAACAAGCCGCACCGCCGCTGCTGTCTGACCACCGCCGCTGCTGCCGTCGCCGGTTAGGGTCGTTGACAGGGTAGAAAGGTGCGCCCACAACGCTGGCAGTCACTCCGTGAGAGGAGCCTCCACGCGCCGCCAAACACCGCCACCATCGCCGGCGTGTGTAGACCACGCGCCCACCTCCGACGAGACCCACTCGTCGGCGCCGCCGTAGACAGGGTCGCCGGAGCCCCCTGAGTCCATTCCTAGGGTCGGTGACGACTCTTTTGGACTGTATTTGAGCAGATCTGAATTTTAAGTTTTGCTCCTTTTTTCTCGGTGAGACCCACTCGCCATCGCCGCCACAGAAGAGTCGCTGGAGCCTCCTAAGTCTGTTCCTAGGGTTGGTGCGACCCGTTTGGCCTTTATTTGAGTAGATCTGAGTTTGAAGTTTTTGCTCTTCTTCTTCCTAGGTACGGGATGTCTGAAGAAAAAAGTATTCCTTTGGGGGTACCTAATGACCTACCAAATATAGGAAGTACCTCTTGGTTGGATGGTCAGAATTACTTACAATTGAGCCAATTTATTCTAAGATTCTCAAGGGTCGTTCAAAACTTGATCACATACATGGAGAAGGACCAGCACCAGACGACAAACATTTTTCAATTTGGGACAAGGAAGATTCATTAATTATGACTTGGATGTGGCAATCCATGATTCCTGAGATAAGGAAAAATTATATGTTTCATTCTTCTGCAAAAGAAATATGGGATGATTTACAGAACGCTTATTCTTTAGAAAAGGATCTTGCTGCTTACTATGACATCAAGAACAGGTTACTGAATACAAAACAGGGCTCTCTTTTCGTAACAGAATATCATGGAATCCTGAATGGTCTTTGGATGAAACTTGATCAAATCCAAACAATAAAGATGTGTAAAACAGATGTTGCCGCTCTTACTGAATTCATTGAAGGGAAAAAAATCTTTAAATTTCCCCAGGGCCTAAATCATGAGTACGACCCAATCCCGGTTCAAATTTTTGGAAGAGAAAAATTACCACCCCTGTCAGAAGTTTTTTGTATGGTAAGAGGAGAAGAAACTCGAAGAACTGTCATGCTTCATGGACGGATCTCCAACACAGGCTCTGCCATGACAATTGGAAAGGGAGTCCACAAGGGAACAAATGCTGGGGAAAAACGTTTGAAAGAGGTACTCGTGGGACTAACTGCGAAGGAAATGTCAGGAAGCGTAACAGTAAGATAGTTTAATTTACCAACTAATCTTCTGTAACGTTCAGGATCTGAGAAAGGCTCCCCCTGATTTGCTAGGAGCTTGATGTTAAGATCCATAGGTGTCTCAACAAACTTACAGTTCATTAACCCTGTTTCCTCCAAGATGTCTAACGCATACTTCCTCTGAGATATGACAATACCATCATTGGATTGTGCTACTTCAATACCCAAAAAGTACCGGAGTTTGCCAAGATCTTTGGTTTGAAAATGATGACAAAGGTGCTGTTTCATCTGAGAGATGCCAAGGTAGTCGCTTCCTGTGAGAACAATGTCATCGACATACACTATTAAGTAGATACATCCAGCAGTTGAGTGGCGATAGAACATTGAATGATCCGCTTCACTGCGAGACATACCAAATTGTTGAACAACACAGCTGAATTTACCAAACCAGGCCCGAGGAGACTGTTTTAGGCCACATAGGGATTTGCGAAGACGACATACCAATCCAGATGACTCCCCCTGAGCAACAAAGTCGGGCGGTTGCTCCATATAAATTTCTTCATGCAAATAACCATTAAGGAAAGCATTTTTGACATTAAGTTGGTAAAGAGGCCATTGTCGAAGAGCGGCCACGGCAATGAATAGGCAAATCGAGGACATTTTCGCCACTGGAGAAAAGGTATCACCATAATCCAAACCAAAAAGCTGTGTGTAGCCTTTGGCAACCAGTCGAGCCTTCAAACGATCAATTGTACCATCAGGGCCAACTTTGATAGCATACACCCACCTGCAACCAACAACAGACTTTCCAGATGGTAATTGGACAAGCTCCGAAGTTCCACTTTTCTGTAAAGCACTTAATTCATCCACCATGGCTTGACACCAACCAGGATGAGTTAAGGCATCACCCACAGACTTGGGAATTGACACAGAAGAAATGGATGAGAGACATGTGTAAAAAGATGGAGATAACTTGTGGTAACTAAGAACAGTATAATGGGGAGAAGGGTTACGAGTAGAGCGTATACCTTTACAGAGGGCAATAGGCAGGTCAGACTCATTTGCTGGAGTCGGAGGAGACACAGGAGGCGGCATAGGAGGTGAGTCATGAGGGAAACGATTGCGGCGACTATAAACCTAAAGGGGTGGAGTTGAAGGACGATCCTGTTGGTAATGAGAGTCTAAAGGATCACAGACAATAGGAATATCAACAGTAGTAGGTGGAGGTCTAGAATTAGAAGATAGACGGCGGCGACGGCAGTTGCGGTGGTGATGAGTACCGAAGACCGTGGAAGAGGATGGAACAGAACCTAAGCTCTAGATACCATATGAAATAGTGAAAGAGATGAGGAGAAATATCCCTTGTACGTCTTTGCATACACATAGGGTAATGTATTTATAATAATAAGAATGTGGGCTAAGCCCAAATACAAATGAATATGAAAAATAAAATAATAAGAATAAGAACTATGTTTTTGTAATAAACATATAGGGACTATGTTTCCCTAATTAACATAAACACAATATCTAACATTTCTGAATAGTTAGCACAGTCGCCCATGTTTGCTCCTTCCTTCCCCTTCCTGCCATTCAACATATATTTGCGGTACTTCCTCCATCTCGGACTTCCACTTCTTCCTCTAAGTTCAGGACTCGAACTCTTGCGTTTCCTACGACGACTCTCATGATGGTGGTCCCTGTCATTGTACTTTCTGCTATGATTACGATGGGACCACTCATCATGGCTACGATGCCCGTAAAGACTCTTGCTACTGTTGTTCCTTTTATGGTGCTTCCCAAATAATTGGTGTCTCAAATCCTAGCTAATTCTTTTCAAATGCATGGAGTTGCAGCCACGGCGGTTGCAAGTATTCTCCTCGTACTGCTTGCAAGTACGTATACATTGCCCGCCATGTGGTCGTCGAGGTTGTCGCAAACATTGAGGCTTTCGATTTTGCCGTACTTGGAGAGCTCCTCAAAGATATCCTCATAGAACTCCTCAAAGTAGTCCTGGATCTGGTGGGGTCGATGGGGTTGCCGTGGGCGTCGCCGCCGGGGGTTATCATGTTGGAGCGCTGGTACATGTTGGAGAGCAAAATGGTAGGACTTATGCTCGGCTTCGTATGGAGGAAAGAGCACTGATCACTGTGTCTACACGCGCCTATCTTGAAGTAGAATCGGCAATTCACAGTGACCGTCCCCGTCCCGAACACAGATGGCAAGTGCTCCGTCGTTGCCACCACCACAAGGCTCACATGTGGTTTTACTTCTTCTCTTTGCTGTTGTCTAGGGTTTTCAATTTCTTCCTTTCCCAAAGTCCAACCGAGAATCACCGCTTCCCCGCTTTCATTTTCATGAAAGTTTTCGGTTCCACTATTTTTCGTGCCCAAGTGGAGTCCCCTTTTATCATTATCACCTTCTCTCCCTGCTTATAAACCATTTTTAATTCTCCCCAATTAATGGTTACCTCCCCCAATTTAGCCAACCATTCCATCCCAAAAATTAAGTCCACTTCTCCTAATTCAAACAAATAAGATTGCTCCATCACCTTTGTTTCACCTATATTTACTGGAACCTTCCTGCAACATCCTTTCATTTGTTTTTTTTTACCATCTCCCAAACTTACCCTATATGGTGGGGTATCTTCTACTGGTAAACCCAGCTTCTTCACCAACCCTGTTGCTATAAAATTGTGGCTAGCACCATTGTCAATGAGGATCATCACCCTCTTTCCCCGGACCCACCCTTGTAGCTTCATGGTTTTGTGCGGTGTAAGTCCGCTAATGGAAAACAACGACAACTCCATGCGTTTTGGCTCAACATCTTCCCCTCCTTCTTCCTCTTCATCACTGTCGATTTCGTCTTCACCCATGATCACCACCCGTAAGCTTTTTCTGGGCAACGATGTCCTTAGTGGCCACCACAATGGAAGCACAACCCCTCTTCCCTCCTCCTAACGTACTTGGGGTAAGGTAGATTCCTTACTCCCCTTCCACGGCCGTCGCTCACGGTGCTACTTCCAGCTCAGGACGTTGTCGTTCCCTGGGGAACTTCTTTTCGAGTCGCAGCCGTATTCTCTGCTACCCCCGATTATCCCGAACCTGGTTTGAATGGTTCCGATCTTGCTATGGTGCCGGTCCCACCTTGATATCGCCCCCATGACTGGCGGCTTTTGGCTCCAGTCCCTCCTGTCGTACGCGCGCCTCGACTCGCCTCCTCCACGTCCCGCGCGACCTCCATCGCGGTCACTAAATCCCGGGGATTATGCGAACGAATCTTACTTCTGACTTCCCCTTGCAGATCTGCGAAAAAATATCCCAAGAGCTGATCCTCCGACACGCCCTTCGTCTGCGACACTAACATTTCCAAGTCCTGGATGTACTCATCAACGGTGTTGTTCTGCTTGACCGCAGCTAGCCTCTCAAACACTGTTCTTCTATCGCCACCTCCAAACCTCCTTATTAGAGCTTCCCGCAAACTTTCCCATGTTGGCGTTTGCGTTTTTTCTTTCAGAAGCAGTACCAGTAACTTGCGCTCCCTTCCATGCAGACGTACGCCAGTCGGAGCTTTTCCCTCTCCGTCACCTGGATTTCGAAGAATTTTTCTGCGCGAGAAATCCACCCTAACGGATTGATTCCTTCAAAGGTTGGTAACTCGATCCTCTTCACCCAGTTTGGTTGCGCGCCACTCGTATCTTCTTCGTCATCTTCCCTTCGCCCTTCTCTGATTCCATTCACTGAATCCTGACTTCCCTCCCGACGGCTCACAGCATTTCGTCCTCGTTCTCCAAACATTCGCATGAACTCTCTAAGTTCTTGCCGTAAGCCCATCGTCTCCGCCTTCAGGCCCTCCACTGTCCATCGCCTCCATTCGCCCCTCCAACACATTTATCCTTCCCTCCATCCTTCCTTCTAGTGCATTTAGTTTTCCCTCCATCTCACTCCCGTCTCTCACTGATTCGGTAGGTCGGACCAAATTGATAGATTCCTTGATTGGAAACCTATCCACAATGCACTCACCCACACGTATACACCAGAAAAAGAGTATAATTTGTATATTCTCTATTCAGTATAGCCACTGCACAGCTGTAACAACCTCTAAGAGTGCCAAATTCTCTCTCCACAGGATAAACGTGATCCTGTCTACACAATATATCAATTCAAAACGTAAGTATCACTTAGATACTTCAGCTCTTATATAGGAGCTTTATTTCCCACCCAAACTAACCATACAGTTATAACTGCCTAACGCCTCTTCCCCTCTTTATTCCCTATCAAGTAATGTCAATTTCAATGAAACCTAGATGTGAGTAGATTTTTTAGAGCCACCTTTTTATGGTTATATAGCTCATAATAAGAATCCAATTCTCTTAACATTCATAGGGGAATTAGGTTTGGATGAGAAAATTATACGGTTAAACAGATACACAAAACAAGATGGCCAAAGCATGCTATAAATTTCCACCAACAAATTACAGAAAATTAGCAAGGCATGCAGCAAGCAGTTCTACATAAGTAGAAGACAATGTATGCAAACAGGTTAAATTACGACATAGATTATGCATTCAGATATTTCACTAATTTAAACAATGTGTTCTCAACAGCTGAAGTTTGTTTTACCTTGTCTTCCATTATATTCATTATAAAATAGCCCTTGATTATCAGGTCCAGAGAAAGCAGCAGATTGCTCTTGATTGCTGATCACCCTTTGATTGTCCAGAGGGTTTGAATCGTGGGCAGTTTCATGCTTATTGCAGAAGGGAGCAATATCTTCAAAGCTGTCCTCATTCAAACTTAATTGTACCTCCAGTCGACGCAAAGCTTGAGTAACTTCAAGCTCAGATGAGATTCCTGATTCTGCATCGGTTCCATCCATGTGATCCATTTTATTGTTCAGAATGAATATATCAGACGTAACTTCTGTAGTTCCAGGACTGGAGAAACTCTGATTAGGTTCATATGAATCAACAAGTATGGATGTTGACCCTGGATTCTGATTAGAATAAGGGCTAGGACTCTGACTAAATGCAGAAGAGGAACTTGGTGACAATTGTGCGCCAGCTCCAGAACTGAGTCTTCCCTATAACACGAGTGCATACGTTAAAGCAAAACTTGAAGATGGGCTGCACAACAATGTCACCATGCACATGCTGAATAAAAGAATATGATCAAATAATTCCCATCCAAGATACCAAATATGATTCGTAAGAAGATTTAAGAATATCTTCATTTGAGAAAAGGAAAGAATTAGTGCATAAAAGCAATACCACAATGCAAATCTTGGAATAATCACTGACTTTTCTTGTATCAATTTCCCTTATCTTAGAAAGAATTAGATTCGTAAGTAGGAAAACGTTATCCAAAGTGCATTTGGTCTTAAACTTAGGATATGGGAGGTGAGATGCAGTCCTTCATGTTGGTAAATTCTGGTAGTGAAAGGAGATTAAGGCATGCTCATAAACATAGGAAACAGAAAAAGTTTCAGGAAGAAAAGAGAATGCTCGGGGAATGGCTTTAATTGATAGTTGAATTGTTTTGCACAGTAATTATTAGAGTCTAAGTTTCATGAACTATCAATATAAAGAATTTTACACTACCAATCAATTAGGAATAACCCTAGATATTACCTTTAAAGTAATTATTACAAAAATCAACAATTTTTCTCATTCATGACAATCTGTGATTAGATGATAATGTAAAAAACTTTTACACTATGAGATCATACAAATTAAATTCATTATTAAATGAACATATGCCATTTTGGAAGCATAAATGTACTTTTAAGAAAGAAGTTTGAAAATAGAAAATGAGAGAATTAAAACACTGAAGTAATATTAATGGTAACCAAAAGAATCAAAGTAGTTAGGAACCTTCAAAAGAAGGCAAAATGCAGGAGAGAAATTGTACGGGCAGTCCCTCAAAACTGTATTAATTTCAGTAAACTTCCTAACACAGGTTTACAAAGGAAAATACTTCCCTACACAGGGCATTCCCTAGCACAAAACAACTATCCTCCCTCCCATTTACCACATGAAAAGAATTCCTATGCAATAATCTTTCTCACCTCTTCACGTAACTGGTACCTAGTCACCACTTTCTTTCCACTACCATTGTTTCTTACAGCAATGCAACCCACACACTCACGATTATACTCCGAAACTCAGGCAGCATTGCACACTCAACACACAAACTATTAGAATATTTCTTTCTTGTTATCATTATCAATGACCAGGGATTTTATAACCCCAAATAACAACAGATTTGTTACAAATCAACTAACAGAAAACTATTCTAAACAAAGGGCTATAACAAATTTCCACCCCTAAACACAGGACTTGACCTCAAGTCCTAGTATTATTTTTTGTAGCAGCAGTACGAATCAATAGATGGACAGGGAATCACAATGAAGTTGAAGTATTGAGTACAATCCCAGGAGGTATGCCTGAATCATCCACAATTCTCGAAGACGGTCCCTGCAACTTCTTAGTTAATTCTTGTAAGACTTCTTCTTGGAAGCGAACCAACCAAACTGCTTCTTGAATGGATTGTGGCCTATGAAGACCTATAAACTTTTTGAATTCCAATTTTAATCCGGAAAGAAAAAGAATTAAAGCAAGTTCTTCAAAATTATTACTCTAGCTAAAAGAGTATCAAACTTTTCTAAATTCAGTTAAACAAGTTTCGTATTTCAAAGAAGCCAATTCAGACACTGGATCATCAAAAACACCATCGTCAAACCTATTCCCACATCCTGCAGAATTTTTGTCCAAGATTGGCGGTTAAATTCAAACGTTTTAACATAATGTCTCTGCCAAGCAAAGGCTTTGCCTTCCATTAAGAGCAGTATTCGATCTCTCTGTTGAACTGGGGTTCCTTCGAATTCAAAAAACTGTTCTGCTTTGGCATGCCAATCTCTGAAGTTTGTCCCATCCAAACTGGGAAAGTTCTAGCAAGAACAGCAGAAGAATGAAAAGATTCTTGATGTGCTACAGGCGGAAGTTCAATTTGCTTGGCAGTATTCATGGCTGCTATCGAAGAGATCAGTCTTTCAACAACTTGTTGTAGACCACACAAAGATTTCTGACTAGCTTCTTGGGATTCTTTGAATTCTGCCACCATTTTTCCAAAATGTCTATCCTACTCTCCAATTCCTTGTTGGCCACTATTATTAAGTGGGCTTTAAGCCTAACCAGCTTGTAAGGTGAGGTTTGCACCTCACTTATATATTATAAATTGGTCTTATCTCTAGTGGATGTGGGAGGTCCAATAGTAGCCCGACAAAGGGTGGAATAGAATGCCCACATAAAGCTCGCTAGGATAGGCTCCAACCATAACTCTGATATCATATTAGAAAGTGGGTTTTAAGCCTAACTCAACCCCACAGCTTGTAAGGTGAGGTTTTCACTCCACTTATATATTATAAATTGACATTATCTCTAGTCGATGTGGGACTTCCAACAACTATCATCCCCGGCTAGCTGATACCAATTGTAATATTCTTTCTCACCTCTTCCACCTCTTCACATAACTGCTACCCAGTAACCACTTCTTTCCACTACCACTATTCCTTACAACAATGCATCGACACACATTCACAATTATACTACCAGACGTTAGGCAGCATTGCACACTCAACACAAACTATTAGAATACTTCTTTCTTGTTTTTATTATTACATACTGAGGTTTTTATAACCCCAAATAACAACAAATTCGTTGCAAATCAACTAACATAAAACTATTCTAAACAAAGGGTTATAACATCCTAAAAGAAAGTCTCAACCCCCTTCCGGCAACATCTGTTAATAGCTAACTAATTTTTAAACTTCTTTCTATAGTAAACTTTCCACACCTTATTATTCCACTTTTCTATCATTACTTGCCTCTACTGGAACAACCTTGTCCTCAAGGTTGAATTTTGAAAATTGATCGCAAGCTAAAAGAAAGGATGAATATATCTCTTAACCCAATGATCGATGCCATTTAGCACCCTCTCCTACATGATCAATTCTAAAATAGTATTTCCCATGCACTTATTATGGATGCAAACTGTTTCATTCAGTGCCTCAACACCTCTAGAATCATCCTTATCTCCTATGGATCATTAGTTCCAATTGTCCATCTATGATGTTGGAGCTCCCAACAACTCTATCTATCAAAATAGAAAACTCTTTGCTTTTGTCTTTCAGGTAAATCCCAAAGTTGATAGGGTAATAATTTCCAACAACAGGTTGATTCATTTCCAATTGCCAGTCTTTTCTGTAGTCTCAAACACGTTCATTGAAATTAGAGACATTGGAGGCTGTACAGAAGGTTTTGTGGCTTTCCAAATTTGTTCTAATCTCAGTTTGAACAATGTGTATAGGTCCAACAATAAACTCAACTTCAACATGATTTTTACTCTTGTACAATCTAAAACTCTAGTACATCCATTAACCGATCTGCTGATGCACTTCATGCACAATTAGTGCTTGGAAAACTGATAGGAGACTTCCTGTTGGAATTGATGGGAGATGGCAAACCATCAGGTCTAAAAATATATGCACCAGATGCCTAACCAATTCCATCAAATCCTGTCAGCATAAAATTTATGTTTGCTCTAGGGATTCTTCAATCTTTCTTCTGTTGTTGATGCATTTAGTAAGCTTCCTTCCTTCATAGAATAAATTAATTTCAAGTTTTCTAGATCCACTGTAATTATCTCCCATTCTTTGACTTGTAAGCTGCATCTCCATCCAAAATTGTAGCTTCACCTTTGGCATATGATACATAGTAAGTGCTAAAACCAAGTGGGGGAACATCTGTTGGATTGTTGGAAAAGCAAGTCAGTATTTGGGTTTCACAGTTGGAGACCCTACCAAGTATGCCATTGTGATAGTTTCTTAAACTGAGAAAAACGTCGGGGTATTGGCACTAGTTGACATTGGACCTTTTTTCCACTGGAATCCTGAACACCAACATTTTCATTGACAACAGGAATCCTTATGATATCCTCTCTATGCCATTCCAGGAGACTGTAAACAACAACCACCAGGTTTTTCCCATTGGAGAAGTCGACTTATGATGAAGACAGTAACTTATATCCAGAAATGGACATTGTTAAAATTTAATTTGTGGGTTCTTACATTCCGTTTTGGTTGCTCCGTCTGGCAAACAAGCAAGTGATTTTGCAACAACTTTCCCAGCCTTTGTATAACTTATTCAAAAGTCATTTAGCATAATCATCAGCAACATGTTTTTTGTACCAGATACATGATGTTGAGCCATAGTCTGCTTTTGGACCTAAGGCACTCCTCCCTTTGAAATATTCCAACTGCCTTTCAGAAACAATACTGCTCTCTGCCTCTAGATCTTCTACTCAGTACAGCACAAACTCCTCCCAAGATGGATTCTCAATCCTTTGGCACCAAAACTTGCCAGTAGCTAGAGTTTCCCTCCATGTTGTTAAGGGCCAAGCACATTCTTTTAGTTTGAGAGCTGTTTTGTACCTCAAAGAATCTTCCAGCTTGAGTTTATCCATCCTAATGGATCAATTCCCTCAAACATGGGCAACTCCACCCTTTTGAACCAAGGGTGAAGTGGTTCTTTCTCATCTTTATTAAATCCATCATTGGCAATGTCCTCTTCTCTTTTCTCCTCCCTATTGATTGAATTTTTGCCTCCATTTGACAGTTTCTTTCTTTCCTTGATTTCAAGAAGCACTTCCTTTATTTCTCTCATATCTAGTATGATTTCTTTTACTAGAGTCATATTTGATCTCAAGTCTGCAATCTTCTTCCTCTGTTTGCTGAGCAGTTCCTTTATTTCTCTTATGTCTAGTATGATTTATTTTACTGTATTAACTTTCAGTAAACTTCAAAAGAAGGTAAAACTCCCGAGAGAGATTGTAGTGGCAGTTCTTCAAAACTGTATTAATTTTCAGTAAACTTATTAATACAGGTTTAAAAATGAAAATACTTCCTTTCACACAGGGCATTCCCTGTACAAAACTACTATGCTCCCTCCCATCTACCACATAAGAAAAGAATATATAGACTTTGTTAGGTTCTTGGGTTTGAAAACCTAACTATCAACGCTCACCGTAAACCAAAAGAATAGTAAATGAATGAATTTCTATTATATTTAGCAAAAGAATTCTCTTTACAAAGAATGGTTGGGAGCATAACCTCCTTGGGAGCATAACCTCCCTATTAAGATATAATGTGTGTAGAATACAAGGAAATAGATTAGGAATTAGTTGTTAGTTGGTTAGTTAGTTAGTTGGTTAGTTAGTTAGGGGGGCCTCTATAAGAAGGCAGTGAGGTCTTGTGTGAGGGGACTTTTGAACATTGGTGTATAGACAGGTTCATGGAACCTTGTGAGGGAGGTTATGCTCCCAACCCATTCATTGTACAGTGTCTATTCTTTTGTGAAATAAGAGAATTCTTTCTTTCATTTGTGTTTCCTGTTGTTTGAGAGTGTTCTTGGTTAGGTTTCACACTTAGAAACCTAACACTCCCTCTTCAGGCTAAAGACCTAACTTTACACAGAATTCACTCTGTTAAATATGATGAAAAACTATATTTAGGATCAATCTCCCTTGTGTGTCTTTGCATACACATAGGGTAATGTATTTATAATAATAAGAATGTGGGCTAAGCCCAAATACAAATGAATATGTAGAAATAAAATATAATGAGCATAAGGACTATATTTCCCTAATAAACATATAGGTACTATGTTTCCCTAATTAACATAAACACACAATATCTAACACTCCCCCTCAAGCTGGAGCGTATAAATCATATGTTCCAAGCTTGTCACAAAGATAGTCAATTCTAGGTCCTCGCAAGGACTTAGTGAATATGTCTGCCAACTGGTTGCTTGAGTTAACGAACTCAGTCTTGATATCTCCGGATATGATTTTTTCTCTAATAAAATGGCAATCAACTTCAATGTGCTTGGTTCTCTCATGGAAGACAGGGTTAGAGCTAATATGAAGAGCAGCTTGATTATCACATATAAGTGTCATGTGAGTGACATCTCCAAATTTCAGTTCACTAAGTAATTGTTTAAGCCACACAAGCTCACAAGTAGCTGATGCCATAGCTCTATATTCTGCTTCTGCGCTGGACCTAGCCACAACACTTTGCTTCTTACTTTTCCAAGATATCAGGTTGCCACCAATAGAGACACAATATCCAGAAGTAGACCTCCTATCAGAAGGGGAACCAGCCCAATCAGCATCTGAATAGCAAACGATTTTTGTATCGTTGTTAGGACCATATAGCAAACATTTTCCAGGTGATCCTTTAATATACTTCAGTATGCGAACAACTGCATCCCAATGGTCTTCACATGGGGAGTTAAGGAATTGACTCACCACACTTACTGCGAAGGAAATGTCAGGACGCGTAACAGTAAGATAGTTTAATTTACCAACTAATCTTCTGTAACGTTCAGGATCTGAGAAAGGCTTCCCCTGATTTGGTAGGAGCTTGATGTTAGGATCCATAGGTGTCTCAACAGACTTACAGTTCATTAACCCTGTTTCCTCCAAGATGTCTAACGCATACTTCCTCTGAGATATGACAATACCATCATTGGATTGTGCTACTTCAATACCCAAAAAGTATCGGAGTTTGCCAAGATCTTTGGTTTGAAAATGGTGACAAAGGTGTTGTTTCATCTGAGAGATGCCAAGATAGTCGCTTCCTGTGAGAACAATGTCATCAACATACACTATTAAGTAGATACATCCAGCACTTGAGTGGCGATAGAACACTGAATGATCCGCTTCACTGCGAGACATACCAAATTGTTGAACAACACAGCTGAACTTACCAAACCAGGCCCGAGGAGACTGTTTTAGGCCATATAAGGATTTGCGAAGACGACATACCAATCCAGATGACTCCCCCTGAGCAACAAAGCCGGGCGGTTGCTCCATATAAATTTCTTCATGCAAATCACCATTAAGGAAAGCGTTTTTTACATCAAGTTGGTAAAGAGGCCATTGTCGAAGAGCGGCCATGGCAATGAATAGGCGAACAGAGGTCATTTTCGCCACTGGAGAAAAAGTATCACCATAATCCAAACCAAAAATCTGTGTGTATCCTTTGGCAACCAGTCGAGCCTTCAAACGATCAATTGTACCATCAGGGCCAACTTTGATAGCATAAACCCACCTGCAACCAACAACAGACTTTCCAGATGGTAATTGGACAAGCTCCCAAGTTCCACTTTTCTGTAAAGCACTTAATTCATCCAGCATGGCTTGACGCCAACCAGGATGAGTTAAGGCATCACCCACGGACTTGGGAATGGACACAGAAGAAATGGAGGAGAGACATGTGTAAAAAGATGGAGATAACCTGTGGTAACTAAGAACAGTATAATGGGGGGAAGGGTTATGAGTAGAGCGTATACCTTTACGGAGGGCAATAGGCAAGTCAGACTCATTTGCAGGAGCCGGAGGAGACACAGGAGGCGGCACAGGAGGTGAGTCATGAGGGAGACGAGGGCGGCGACTATAAACCTGAAGGGGTGGAGTTGAAGGACGATCCTGAGAGGCTAAAGGAGGAGAAGGATCACAGACAATAGGAATATCAACAGTAATAGGTGGAGGTACAGAACTAGAAGATAGAGGTGAAAAATAAAACGAAGATTCATCAAAAGTGACGTCAGCAGAGATAAAATGGCGATTGAGGGAAGGGGAAAAACACTTATAGCCCTTTTGTGACCGTGGAAATCCTAAGAAGACACATTTGTGAGATCTAGGAGATAACTTATCAAGACCAGGACTAAAATCATGAACAAAACATGTAGACCCAAAAACTCTAAGAGGTAATGGATGTAAAGGGTCTTGAGGAAATAAGACAGAATGAGGGATTTTGTTATCTAGGACAGAAGATGGCATGCGGTTTATGAGATAACATGCAGTGAGAACTGCATCACCCCAAAAACGCGAGGGTACTTGGCCATGGATGAGAAGAGTACGAGTTGTTTCAATAAGGTGTCTATTCTTGCGCTCAGCCACCCCATTTTGTTGAGGAGTATAAGCACATGAGGTCTGGTGAAGAATGCCATGAGAAGCCATAAAATGTTTAAACTGTTGAGAAAGGTATTCACGGCCATTATCACTGCGTAAAATTCGAATAGAAACCCCAAACTGTGTTTTTATTTCATTGAAAAAAGATTGGAAAATAGAAAACAACTCAGAACGATTCTTCATTAAAAACAACCAAGTACATCTGGAATAGTCATCAATAAAGGTAACAAAATACTGAAATCCTAAAGTGGACTTAACACGACTAGGTCCCCAAATATCAGAATGAACTAATGAAAAAGGGGATGACGCTCTTTGTGAAACACTACAAGGAAAGGAACTACGAGTATGCTTTCCTAACTGACAAGACTCACATGACAAACTTGATAACTTCGACAAACTCGGAACAAGTTGCTGCAATTTGGCAAGACTGGGATGACCTAACTGAGCATGAAGAAGGGATGGTGACTCCATGATTACGCCAGCATGTGGAGAAGGGCGGAGAAGATATAGGCCATGAGACTCACATCTTGTGCCAATCATGTGTTTCGAACTCCGGTCCTGCAAACAAACAGAATCTTTGGTAAATGAAATAATACAATTAAGGGAATGAGTTAGACGACTTATGGACAATAAGTTGAAAGGAGACCCAGGGACATAGAGTACATTATCAATGGATATGGACGGAAAAATATGAACAGTACCAATACCATGAGATGAGACTCTAGACCCATCAGCCATTGTTACCGAGGGTAAATTATCTGGACATGACAAGGAAGAAAACAAGGACTTGTTACCAGTTATATGATCGGTGGCGCCTGAGTCAAGGACCCAAGATCCGAGGGAGTGAGTCAGACCAACAAAAGGTGTACCTGTGCGGGCAACAGATACAGATGTAGTGGAACTAGAGTGCTGACGATCCTCATACCATCGGAGAAATTCGTTGAAGACTGCAGGGTTGTCTACAGTATTTGATGAAGTAGGATGGTCTGCAGACGGTAGTTGAGGAGGTGGATCAGAATTAGCCATTGCTACAGATCGAGGAGGACGTCCATGAAGCGAATAACACCTATCAATTTTGTGGCCTAGCTTGCCACAATGGTCACATTTAGGTCGTCCTTTACCTGGCTTGCGAGACCGACTTCGATCATCACGTTGGACAGCCATATCTGAGGAATCATCAGTATGAGGAGATGTCTCAACGACTAGTTTGCTCGGAATACGCAAAAGAGCAGAACAAGTAGAAGTAAAGTTGGGTATGACAGGAGAACCCAAAATCTGATCACGAACATGGGAGGAATCATCAGAGAGTCCGTATAAGGCCAACAACATGAAGAACTTTGATCGTTGTTCCAGTTCTTCAGCAGGAGTGGAAGCAGGAGGTAATAGCTCATTAAAATCATGAAGGAGGGCATGAACTTTACCCAAATATTCTGCCATGGGACCAGGACTGCGTGGACCAATGACAGTGAATAGGTTCTGACAAACACCATAAAGACGCTGGGTGTCATTTGTGTATAATAGCCTTGCTTGAGCCCATACTTCTGAACATGTTTCATAGGAACGAAACATTTGTTTCAGAGAGGAGTGAATGGTGGACTTTATGACGATGCATAACTGGGCATCAATTTTCATCCAGCGAGAAGTGTCATCTGTGGTAGCACTAGTCACATCTTTAGTAAGGTGATCTACATACCCCTGACTCTTCAACCAAAGTTTGATGTCAGATGCCCATGTTGCATAATTCGTGCCATCTAACTTGTCAATGGACAAGTGTACATTCACAAAATTGGTGTAGATTGGGGAATCAGCAGAAGAAGATGGGGCACTAGCACAGGTGTTTGTAGACGCGGAAGATGCCATGGAGAGGGAGAAACCCTAAAAATCCAACGTGCTCCGATTGACGCAACGACCACAGATCCAGAAAGAGGGCGAGGAGGCGATCACGGCGATGCTGGTCGGCGGCGGTGGGCTCCGGCGACGCGCCGGCACGCGCGGCGGGAAGCGGCGGATCTGCGAACTGCTGTGGCGGCGCGTGGAGGCGCGTGGGTGCTCCGATCGCCGCGATCTTTGAACCGCGGTGGTCGCCCGGCCGAGGCGCTTCCGATGGAGTGGTCGCCGGTCGATTCTGGAACTCCGGCGACGGCGGTGACGGCGGCGGCGGCGACGGTGGGCTGCGGCGACTGCGGCGGTGATGCGTACCGGAGACTGTAGAACAGGTAGAACCGAACCTAAGCTCTAGATACCATGTTAAATATGATGAAAAACTATATTTAGGATCAATCTCCCTTGTGTATCTTTGCATACACATAGGGTAATGTATTTATAATAATAAGAATGTGGGCTAAGCCCAAATACAAATGAATATGTAGAAATAAAATATAATGAGCATAAGGACTATATTTCCCTAATAAACATATAGGTACTATGTTTCCCTAATTAACATAAACACACAATATCTAACACACTCAATGCCCTAAACAGAGTTATAGGAGGTCTATTTAACGCAGCTCTGACCCGCTCCCCTTTACAACAGAAACCCCCACTTCCTTAACCGTTCGGTCCTTCACCCCCACTCCATTAACCATTCAGTCCTTCACCCCCACTCCATTAACCGTTCGATCCTTCACCCCCACTCCATTAACCGTTCGGTCCTTCACCACCACTCCATTCACCGTTCGGTTTGTGTCCCCCTGCCTTATATCTTATCATTACACCTCGTTGCAAAACAACGTTGTCCTCAAGGTTGGAACAATGAAGCTTGAGCCTATGGCATTGTGATATGATCTTATCATAGGAAGGGAACCCACTAGAGGCTTGGGTGGTGGTCGAACTGAGAGACAGAATTTATGGGACCATTTTCCTGACTTCATTATTTCCTTGAAGGTGAGGAGCTTCTTATCCTTCCCCCTGTCTTCTATCGTTCAGCTCGCGTCCCCTGCCTTTCTACCGTTTGGCTAAAACAATTCCAATCACTGGAAGTAATTCTTGAATTTGTATCCATGACTTTCCTCTTCTTTAGCAAGTCCTTCCACCTAGACAAATTCTTGATTATCCAAGCGAACTTTCCATATGCCCATCGTACATCCGATAACCCCTCTCCCTTCTTTCATCAATCACATGAACACTCGTAGAGAAACTGCTGAATTCCTTGCTCGCATAACATGAGGCACTAAAAAACCCTTGGCAGAGTTGTTGCAAGATCTTCCTAAGAAAAATTCTTGGATTTTTGCTGCACGGACTTGAACCCCTGTTCTATCTTGTCTTCCAGGTTCTTTGAAGGTTGAAGGTTGGTTTTTGTTTGAATTTTCTCCTTTAGCTGAGGGTTGCTTTGCTTTCTTGGTGTCCTAAAGAAGTTTCTTTCTTCTTTCCTCTCTTGCTCTGTGAACAATCTCAACTGGGTTGCTCTTTGACACCACTGTTTTAACCCCAAACCTTATCATCAAAGCTTCCTTCAAACCATCCCAAGAAAGGTTCTTGGCTTTAGCCTTCCAGAACCGTACCCAATACCCAACACTTCCCTCCATGCCAATGCATGCCGGCGCACCTTTTCTTCCTCCATCACCCCCTGGATCTCAAAAAACATTTTGGCCCGAATTATCCAATTCAGCGGATCAAGCCCTTCAAAAACGGGTAAATCCACTCTCCTCCTCCAGCTAGGTTGCACTTCATGGCGTTCACCCTTTCTCTCGCTTCCCCCTGCCTCTCACCGGTTCCCCCTATTCCTGTTGACAGACCCTTGGCTCCCGTCCGAATTCCCATCTAGCTATTGGGCTAGCCCTCCCACAATCCTCGTCAGTTCTTGCAAATCTTTGCATATCGCCGCCGTCTCCGCCTTCAATCCATCCATGGCAATCTCCATTTTCTCGAGTTTCCCTTCAGCTACATTCATTTTTCTCTCCATGACGTCTAACTTGCCTAGTTAGGATCCGGTAGCACTGCCTTGATGATCCAGCAGTTTCCCTTGATGATCCGGCAGTTTCCCTTGATGATCCAGTGGGTCGGACCAAATTGTTAGGTTCCTGGATTTGAAAACCTTACTATCAAAGCTCACCGTAAACCAAAAGAATAGTGAATGAATGAATTTCTATTATATTCAGCAAAAGAGTTCTCTTTACAAAGAATGGTTGGGAGCATAACCTCCCTCTACAAGCTAAAGATCTGACTTTACACAAAATTCACTCAATGCCCTAACGGCTAACGGCTAACTAATTTTTAAATTTCCTTCTATAATAAACAGTAGAAAATAATACTAAAATTTATTATTTAGAATTGATTGAAAATACATTCTCATATCCTCTATTTGTAACAATCTAATTCTCCTAAAAAGGGAAATAGAGAAACTAAGAAAACAAAATAAAATAAAAGATTGTATATCTATTTTCTCTAATTAGGAAGATTCTAAAGATATCTTCTCTAATTACAACATAAACTTTCAACACCTTCTCATTATTCCCCTTTCTATAAGTACCATTTAAACAGGAAATACAAAACAGCACATGGACAAATGCATGAGCCATCTACAGAAAGTAAATATTTAAGAATACAAGAAAAATGTTTGAAATTGCTTGAAATAGGAAAATAAACCAATTATTTGAGCTTCACAAGACAAAGTAAAAAGGGAGGAAAAGTGTAAGAAAAATAACTAATCAGAAACAGGTAAGACAGTGAGCAATCTTGAACAAAAGGGTTCCCAAATTTTTCTGGAGGAACACTATGCACAAGGACACAAGTGTCATTATCATGTTTATCTGGTATGAGATGTTGGAGACTCACCTCACTTGTGTTTCTATAATGCACAAGAACAATATGCTCATATTCCCTGCCATGAAACAATATCAAGGGTGATTACGAACAACTACTACAGTAACAAATATAAAAGCATATCTCAAATAGTTATGAACATCAAAGGCTGATTTTGTTTCAAAGTCTAGGCTATTTAATCTTTGCAATTCATTTAAGGTTTAGTTAACCTCAAGGAGGATTTTTTTTTCCTAAATATTGCGTGTTTGTTTAAAGGATCCTACATTTTGTGACAAGAATAATAGTAATGTGTGAGGGATATGCAGTTAGATTATAACTAAAATTTACTCACGGATCCAACATCCAATAGCTCCGCCTCTGGAAACTAGGTGTCTGCTCTCCATGTGCATAGTAACAATTTAAGGCTTCAACATTTCCAACCTATACATGCAGATTATTAAAACATTTCAAGTGAAGAAATCAGTATATGAAATACCACGAAAAAAAATGGCGACCTAAACTCATCAATATAGTAATAGTAAGTGAACAATGTTCAGAAAACATACTAAAAAGTGTCCTTGAACAAATATCAGTTATACGTAATATGTGTGTGTGTATACAGAGAGAGAGAGGGAATAACTGATAGACAAAACCATTCATTATTGTTTTCAAAAGCATCTTAGAAGCATAAAATAGGACAGCTTGTTTGGACAAGCTTCTCTAGAAACACTTATAGGAGAAAAATATACGAAGAAAATTTGAAATGAGTTTCTTCATGAGCTAAAATTAGTTAATGCATAAGCTAATTTGTAGAAACTCTTTCATATGACTTCTCTAAATTCTTATTTTTAACTTGTGAAGATAATTTGAATTTATGGAGAAGCTCATTTCATTTCTTTCTTCTTATTTTATTTCCTAGAAGTATTTATGAACTTGTCTAATACAATTGAAAATGAAACTCCTAATAAGGACTATTAAATACTTTTAAATAATATTATCTGCCACTAGTCACCTGCTTGAGACATCTATTCGAAGTTTTGAATATACTTTTTCAATCAATTCAAGAAATCTTGCCTCCCTCTTACAAACAGATTTATGGCTGCATTGCTGCAACTGAGACCCCCTCTAGACACTTGCTAATAATAAGTGTTCCTTTTCCATGGAAATCTAATAAGCACAATAGCACATACACTAGTAAATAGCTACACACCTTGAGCCGTTCGTGTGCTTCTCCCACAGTTCTTCCATCTCTTTTCTTGCGCCAGTTATGACCATCTTTCCGGAAGAAACGCAGGACTCTTTTGTTAAACAGAAACAGGGATCCACCTGTAAAGTAGATCAAATGATAATGTTGGCATTCAGCACATTATAAGTCATTCTGAATAAACAAACAAGAATGACAAAGGTTGTCATTTTTTCTTATTTCTACAATCAATCAGAAAAAGGGAAGACGGCTGTTACTGGTTGGCTGTTGCGGGGGCTCTTGGGTGAGCTGGAACTTTTCATGATTCTGTAAAATGTACATCACTTCTGCAGGCTTCAGCCATCTGGCTTGAGCTTCTTGATGCAGATCATTAATATCGTATTCGTAACCTGAAAGAACAACAATAAATAAGTCAAACAAGTTATAAACCTTTCTATCCTCATCATCATCACCATCGTTTTCTTTTCTACCTTAGCTCAGATGAATTAGATAACACGGCGACATGTTTAACCATTAATAAGAACTTCAAATGCAACTAACAACTTAAATTTTTCTTATCTGCCCAACACCAATCAATTACTCCAATATTACATTTCAATCCGAAGAAAAATGGGTTAGGGGAAGCAAAATAATCTATTAAATTAAATCCAAATGCTAAAAGCATGTTACATAGAATATACTAAAATGCTTTAGTGTAACTGCGAGTGTTTATTTTTCACGGATTCCAAACAAATAACAATAGATTCCAAAGCACACATAGTCCCAATTGAAAGAACCAATGACAGAAAACTAAACAAAATGCACACACACACCAAGTCACAAGTGATGTGGCTCATTTCAACCAAGTCAAACTCATTAATTCAACCGTACACGCTCCAAAACATTAAACATCCCAATTTCCAGTTTCTTTTTCCTTTCCTAAAGAAAACGCAATTAAGAAAACGAAAAGACACGTTTACCAGGTGTCATGGTATTGAACCAGAGGAATGAAAAGCTAGAAGTGGAACCGGACACCGGGCATTTTTCAAACCGGAGAGGCTTCTAGATTTGGTTCGGTGCCGTCTGCAACGCACGCTCGAGTTGGTTCCAAAGAATGGATCGAGAAAGGAAGTTGAAGAAGCAGAAAGTGGAAACACAGAGAGTTTGTCTTGGTTGAAGGTTACAAATGATTTGAGGTTGTGATTAAGGTTAAGGTTAAGGTTAACCAACGTGCTTTTATTACTCAACTTATTTTTTGTTACAAGTTTATTAAACAACTCGGAGACCACGACCAAGACCAACATAGGAGAAACTTCATTTATAGTTGCCATGTCTTGCTTTTCCCACCTCTATAATTTATTTTTAGATATTTCAAGATCTATGTGAGAAACAGTTTGCAATTATTATAAAAAGACTTCCAACTTGGAGCAAGTTTGATTTTTCTGACCAGTAAACGCAAGGAGTATTTTATCCTCAGTGTTTACCTTTTCTCAACATTTTCAACTACCTTTTAAAATATTTAAAATATATATATATAAGAACGAAAAATATTTATTACGCGGTTGAAAATGCAACTAAACATAAAGAATATTATAACCCTTCAGTTATTTTATCTATAAATATTTTATTTTTTATTTTAATCAAATATTTAATGCGCCCAACCCTGATTGATGATCTATAAAATTAAATCTTATGAAATAACACGGAAACTCATGGGTGTGAATGTGTATCCGTATTTTTATTATAGTAAAATTATAAGAAATACAAGTACAAAATAAAAGTAAAAGTTGAAAATAACTTTTATAAAAATTAATAAAATAAAAAATGTTACTAAAATCTTTGTCGGAATTATAAACAATGAGCATAAAATTCAGTAATAAATTTTTTTATTGTTTTTAAAATATTATAATTATATAATAGGTATATATTCATAATTTTTCATCAAAATAAAAAAAAATATTGTATAAAAATGTTATAAAATATTTTAGTTTATGTTAATATACAATAAAAATACTTTCAATTATATAGAATAAGTATAATTAGATATATGATAGATTTTGAGTAGAAGTAAATATTTAAAACATAATAAAAGCATTATTCTATTATAAACTTCTACATATGTTGAAAACAAACAAAGAATTATTTTTCATTATTATGATTTTATTAAATTTTTTTTAATCGAGAGGCCAAATGAAAGTTGGTATTTCATGTTCCAACTGCTATCATTTTTAGGTGGGTGATTTTATATTAATTTATTAATTATATTAACATGTTTATTTATAGTATATTAAGAAAAAAAATTATAATCCTAATAAAAAAAATAATTTTATTTAAATTTCGTTACTAATTAAGATAATTAAATATATTTAATATTTAGTAATTCTCACATGTATTTATTAAAACTATAAATGTATAATCAAACTTGAAGATCTAGAGACTGTAATTTTTTATATTAAAAATAAAATATATTAATATTTATTGTATTAAATTTATTATTTATTCTATAGTTAAATAAATTAAACTTAGACAAAACAATTTACTATTTTTTAAATATGTGATCTGTATTTTATTGATTTTTAAAAAGCTTTAGAAATCATACATTTAGTTCTTTCCAGAGTTATCATAGCAACTGTGATTTGATATTGTATTTTCTTATATCTTATTGCATGAAGAAAACAAAATAAAATACAAGTATAAATATGAATAATTAAATACTTTAAAAAGTATATATATATATATATATATATAATTACTTTTCTACTATATTGAAAGTTTAGTTTTATATGTTATTATTATATAACTATCTTGTAGAATAAAATTTCAGATGATCATGGATAATATTATTCATATAAATAAACTATGATAATAATTGTAACATCCAAAAAGAAATATAATATAAACTATATAATATAAAGTCATTACATAAATAATATTTTAGAACAATCATCCAGCTATAATATAAAATTTCATTTATCTCAAAATAACTATATAATTTAAAATTTTATATTTACATCCTATATATCAAAATATATACAACACCATACTAACTAAACTAAACGTTGCGTCGCCGCCATCCAATGCCTGTTCCAAGGACACCTCATCTCCCTCTGCTCACACCCACATGATGATCATTGCAAAGAAAGAAACACCAACACATACAAAACACAGATAACAAGCAACATGGTAAGCTAGTTTAAACAAAAGAGCAATCATATGTTTATTAACTATATTTCACACAAACATACACACTCAGATATATACATATATATAACACCAACTCTGTATGCATGACACTACACTAAATTAGATTGTCCGAACCTAGAATGATAGCCGAGCTATGGCGGGTTGTGCATTCGTGGTGGCTTCTACTGCTTTGTAAAGTCGTTGCCAATGTGTTTCACCTTACCACACTCACGAGGTTAATTTGTACCACGCCTTAGAGCATACCGGATGCCTCCAAGACTAAGACCTCTTGCTACTCCTCACGACATGATTCAATCTTCTTTATGTGAGAATGAAAGACCATTAGAGTTTCAGGAAAACCCCCAATACTTAGCTCCTGCCTTCATTCTAAACTACACTTGAAATCTCACCAAGAGATTCTACTTTGGAACTTTATTTTCACCTTGACACATGATACATGAAATATGATACATGACATAGTCAATTCATTACTTTAATACACATTCATACATGCTCAAACACTTAGTCCAAATACTAGATTTAAATCACACAAGAACAAGGAAGGAAAGAATAACCCAAAGAACCTAGACCAGTCAATCTGTGCAGGATCTCGCTGAGTGAAATCAGAGGTGTCTCACACAACGACCCAACTCGTTGTGTGAATCCTCAGATAGAGACTCAATCTTCCCAACCATTCACATAATGACTAAACTCTTTGTGTGAATAAACTCACAGAGGTTCCAGACCTCCACTCCTCGCGTAGCGCCCCCAATTCGCTATGCTAGAGTCCAAGCAGTGGCTTGGACTCCCCAAACACTCGTGAAGCGCACTCATTAGTTATTCGAATTATTCTGGCAGTGATCCCAGGTCACCACTAGTCGCACAACGCCTAGATTCGCTATGCTAATCACCAAACAGAGAGCAACTTTCTCCAACCATTCGCGCAGCGCACCAACTCACTATGTGAATGCCTATGTTGAGAACAACCATCTTAAGTCATTCACACAACGCACCAGTTCACTGTGCGAATGCTCTGGCAGAGAGCATCTCGCCAGCCTGACTCGCTATACGAATCCATTCGCTCAGCAAGTCTGCATAATTCTGCAGTACGAATTCTGCAGAATTATGCAATTCAACCCAAGTTTACCAGGTCTAACCATTTTTCCCAACTTCTAATCATCCTAATTGTATTATACACCTAATTACTTTGACTAAGTGATCATAAACATTCCTATCATAATTCTAAAGTGTTTTTGGACAATTTCTTACTCTAAAACCTAAATTTCATAAACTTAGAGACCTAAATTAAAATCTAACACTTTGAACTTGTTTTTAACTGGTTTAGGAACTTGAGCAAGTCATATTTGACTTATCAAAGTTGTCTCAACTGACCAATTGCACATAAAAACTCAAATTTGAGTTTTCACTATCTCACTTCCTCCAAAAAGAGTTTTAACATAAGTAAAACTCTACCTTAACCTCACCACACAACCATAACTCAGATTTAAGCTATTCTAGATGCTAGGACATGGATTAACTCAACTAATACTGAAATCTAAACTACACAACAACAATTCACCTACCATTTTTTTATCATTTTCTTACTCCAACTTATTTCTAGACCAAATACCCTACTATCAAGTTACCCCTTCCTTTCCAAAAACTTTAACTCAACACAGAATTGATACAACGATGCAAATTTAACACCTGAGATACACATACAACAAATTCATAATTCATCACTAACTCTATACAACATACATATATTCAAAACAGCTAACTAGCTTCCCTTACCTCAACTCAAAATTGCCCAGCTCCAAGAAAACCTCGACACATGCTTGCACTGTAAAGCAACTCTAGAAAATCCTACAATTACCGATTGGTGCGAGAAGACCAACCTTAGAACTTAAACCAAGCTAGAATTTGAAGAGAAAAACAACCATCAACATGCAGACAGAACTGGTTGCATGATCGATGTCTAGAAACATACGACAAAAAAGGAGAATTGACTTACTGGTTCACTATAAGAAATTGATCGGTAAATATCACAACCCTCTACGCTGTGATCGTCTGGGCACCTCCTGATCGTCAAATCATGGACCAGAGAGTGAGAAAGACTAGAGAAAAGTCAGAAAAACTCTAGGTGAATAGTGTTGTAGAGAGATTGAGGTATTTTAGATAATGAACCGAGCTTTAGAAAATTCTATTTATATTATAAGATTATTTTTAAAGTAAGATGCTCATCTCATTATTTTAGTACACTTATGTACTCTAATATCCTATTTTTGAGACTCTTACAATAATAATAATAATAATAATAATAATATTATTATTATTATTATTATTATAATTATTATTATTATTATTATCAAAGATTTGTTATCTTTTCAGTAACTCCTGGAACTTGGAAGCATTCAATGATTTTAGTAATTTCTCTCTAGGAATATGATTATTTTAATCACTTTTTTATTGACAAATATTTAAGATTTTTCTTACCGAGTCCCTTATTCACTAGAGGAAGCATTTGGTAGAATGAAAATTTTACTGTTATAAATACCTGAAATCCGGAAAGACTTCTTTTTTTATTTTAAATTTATCCTTTTTTTACAAATAATATTTCCATTAGATTATGATTTATTAAAATATTTTTTAATTATGTTTTAAAAAAAACATGTTTACATGATGGTGAGAATATAACCTTCTCAAGATAAAATAAAAAATTATCAACAAAATATTATACTGTTCTTATTAAGTCATTATCCTTAATATTGTAACGTTTAAAATTTCAGGAAAAATAACATATTACTCTTTGAGTTTAAGAGATTTTTTATGAATATTTCAGTAATATATTTTACCGCCTAAATGTTACTTCAGTTACTTTTATGATCACAGTTTTCATTATTTCGAGACTTTCATAAATCACAACTTTTGAAGGTAAAATTAAAAAATTTCTTTGATAGAAATTAAAAACTTTCAGATCTTTTCAGTTGTATGCATGAGGATGCATTTAGGTGAAGTTAGTGCCTAACACAATGAAAACAAAATGAAACAAATTTTAGTAGTGTGAATGAGTGGGTTGAATGTCTGGGCAACATCTAGAGAGGGCAATGATGGGGTCATAAAAGAAGACCTAGTCATTATTAAACACAAAAGACAAGTTTTCTATGTGAGTGTGATCCTTCCTTTTCAAGTGTAAGGATATAATACTAAAATGTAAATTCCTGGTAGGTGAACAGTTAATTATTTGAAGTTGACGTGGTAGACTTTTGACTTTCTGTTCACATTCACTTCATCCATATTTCAAAATATATTATTAATTGACTTAATTATATACATTTTGGGAGTATAGTAGTATAGTGTTAATTTGTTTTTTGGTCTAAAAAAAGTTCTAATTTCATTTTTGAATTTGTTAATATGTATTAATCAAGTTTTTTTTTATCGACGTTGTTTAACTTGTTGTTTAAATTATTAATTGTTAATTGATTAGATATATTTTTGTGCGACGTACATATAATATAAATTGATACAAGTAAAACATAATTTAAGTATTTTTTATCATTTTCAAATTCTGAGAAGATTTTTTATAATAAAATATTTGAAATAATATTGGGTTTTTTTTCTTCATCATCTTAAATTACACATAAAGTATCCATAAAATAATGCAAAACAATAAAAGAAGGCATAATTGAAATTGTTACACTTTTCAGTATTATCTTACAAATTGTTAAACAAGTCAATAAAATATAAAAGAGTTAATATATATATATATATATATATATATATATATATATATATATATGTATATATATGTATATATATATATATATAAAAGAATAGGAGGAAGGTTAAATATTACTTTATAATGTGCATGCTTTCTACTAATTTTTATATGCTCATGTATATATTTTAAAAAATAATAATAAAAGTAACTTTTTAAATAATAAATAAAAAATACAAAAAGTTATAAAATTTAAAGAATGAAAAAAAAAATTCTGCACTTATTTTTTTTTTGACATTTATATGACCGTATGCGTCATGAGCTACGCCAATATATATATATATATATATATATATATATATATATAAATATATAAATATAAATGTTTGTGACAGCATACATTGTCTTACTATTTTATTTTTTTTCAATATTTCGGTAGGTCATTTTTGTCCAGAATCTCAAATAGGTCTCTTTTTTTCTCAGCGTCTTAATTTGGTCCTTGTTTTTATAAAATTGAATCAATTATAGGTTTGCCGTCAAATTGGACAAACGGTCGTTTAAGTGTAAGTTATGTGACATGGTCAGTGTATTGATTAATCAAACGTGACAGTAAAAACGAGTTTGAATTGATTTTTTTATTAAAAAATGGATTGAGATGTACTCAAGGGCAAACTGGGCAGATTAAAAAAATTTAAGTGCACGGCAATTGAGAAATCCAAATCAGATTGGGAAAAACAAAATTAAGGTTCGTATTAGGTTTTGTGAAAAAAAAAAAGCGTTCTTTCTTCGAACTTGTCCACCAGCAACGACGACCCCATACGCCATCGCTCCAGACCCAGTCCACCAACACCAGCTCCTCTGGAAATGCCTTCACCTCAATTGGCCTCCTCCTGTACACCACCTCCAACAACAACGCTCCAATAGCGTAAACATTAAAACTGGTGGTGGGTTTCCCATTCGTGTGAGATCAGGTGCAAGGTACCTGATAACGATTGAAAAATCGTTATTTTTATACTTAATTTTTGATACTAAATGCACGCTTTTTGACTTAGAAACTTGTTTTAACTCATATTTTTGCTTTAGTTTTGTGAATAAGGAAGTTGAGATTATACTTGATGATTTTATTACTAAATTCCCTTGATTTTGTAGGTTTTTGGAATGATTTGAAAGAAGGGTTGAAGTATCAAGGAGTTGCAGTGCATAAAAATCAACCAGAATGCAGAAAAGTCAACCAGTCAACCAGAGTGCAAAAAAGTTGCGCTGAGCGCCACCGCTAAGCGCTAGTTGAGTGCCACACCTACCGCTGAGCGCCAGCGACGCCTGTTTTGGGCCAGTTTTCTGCTTTTCATCATGACAAAATCAAACCTCAAAGAAATTACTCCTTTTTGTGACCTAGAAGGAGCTATTAGTAACACAAAAAAACGTTAACGCAAAGAAACCTTGGAGTTATTACAAGAAATTTTATAAATGGATGTGTACTTAAATAAATACTGTTGGGAAAGGCCTAATATGGGCCTGATCTGGGCTTCAATAATAAAGGCAATCTTCTTAAATGATATATGGGAAAATGTAGTTTGCTGCTAGAAATGAAGAAGTTTACGTCAATTTCTTCAGACTTCCAAAGTGTCTTTTTGGTTTAATTCTTTTTTCTTTTAATCCAACAATAAACGTCGAATTCCTTGGGCATCTGACATATTATTCGTTATCTGAAGGCAAAGGTCGCTCTATTTTTTCTTTTTCCTTTTTAAATTCCCATCGAACGTCTAACTCCAGGGGGCTTTGACGTGAAAGGCATTAGTTTAAAAGAAAAAAGCAAAAAAGAATAAAAAAGGGACTGAGGCTTTGCCAACACTTCATTGTTTTATGTCATGTTGTTTATGGTTGGACGTTATTTCCTTTTAGTTGTAATACAACGACAATTAGTAAAAGTGTTCGACGTTGAATGTTTGGTTTAAAAGAATAAAGAAAAAGATAATAAAAGGGAACTAAATAATAAAACGTCTAAACCAGTATAAAATTGACATTTTATTGGTTGATTTAAATGAAAAATGAAAAATAACTGCTAGCTGTAATATACAACGTTCATCTTTTTTTATGGTTGACGTCCTATTAATTAAACCAATATTTAGTATTTATTTATTTTGTACTGGACGTCAGTTGTTTCCTTAGGGACGTTATGTGATTACGACCATCACGTGCTACCCCAACTTGTTCGACGTTATATATTGGTTTAAACGTCGACCCCATAAAGTTGGTGACGTTCTGTTTTGTTTATAAGAGAAAAGAAATAAAAAATAAAAAAAAGGATTCACTCTTGGGATTTTTGCTGCATATAAAACATTGAATATTTGTCATGGTTGACGTCAAATGTGGGTAGGAGTAATACTGCTGGAAGCAAACCAGTATTTCATTATTTTTTATTTTAAATTGAACGTCAGATGTTTCTTAAGTTGCGTTATGTGATTCTAAGGTCATTTTTTACGTCGATCTGGGTCTTGTTTGACGTTAATACATTTTAGATTACGTCGGTATGGGTCTTGGTTGACGTTAATACATTTTAGACGGCAAACTATTTTAGTAATGGATGTGGAGCGATTGAATTTATTTACAAAAATACCACCGGTCATTTTTAACGTTGGATATTCAGTGGTTCGACGTTGACCGCGTGACGTTATACGCTATTTTTGCACTAGTGCCTCCCTAATGCAAGTCCGTGAGAGTAGTGCACGTGAAAACAGAGGGCTTTGAGACCTACTTTTTAGAAAATTAATGCCTTATATCTCAAGCCAAGAGGGGCCGTGAATTGGATTATGCCTTAAAAAATGGATCTTTTCAAAAGCTTTGTAAAATCTTTGGTTTTCTTGAAATCAATAAAACAAGAAGTGAAGAATCAACAATAAAAGAGAAAGAGTAGAGAGAAAGATCAACACAAACAATCTATACTGGTTTGGCTAATCCCAAGCCTACATTCGAACCTCCTTCAACAACCTTAGTTGAAGGGAATCCATTATAAATTGATTGAGTTTACAGAAATATAGATATACCTCTCTCAATGCACTTCTCACCACACTCAAAATCAAATATAGCAATTGATGGGTGTCGCAACCCAGACAAATTTAATGTGCAATTTAGAAATGCAGTATAGCTAGAAAATGACTCCTAGGTCGTCTCTCAAGGACCAATTTTGTGGTTCAAGAATTAAGTCACACACGAAGGGGGGGAGGGTTTGTGAAAACGTTGTGGTGAATACGGATGAATAAAATCAAATCACTGACGAAAACAGAAACACAGACACAAAGCTAAAAAAAAACGGTTTCAAAGACAGACTAAAAACGGTTGGTCATTAACTTAATTACAATGCTTCCTATCACAGATCAACAAAATAAAACCAACTCAAACCTCTAATCCAACACAATTAATCAACTAAGCGCAGTCTAATTATGTTTTCATAAAAGCGGACTAAGTGAACGCAATGTTAACGTCAAATCTAATTTACACAATGCAGTTTCATCGACTAAGAGACGACTCAACACCAACTGGGCAACTAAGTGTATACCCAATTGCAAGTGAAAATACGGATTTGATATTAACCAAGTCAGAGTCACAATTACAAATACAGTCCAGAAATCTCAAAGAAGCAATGCAATATCGCTAATGACCAACACAGTTAATTTAAGCTATCATGACAATTAAAGTAACACGACCAAACATATTAGACAACATTAAAACAAAAATAAAATACTAGACCCCAACACTGTAACAAACAATTATCTAGCACAGTTAATTCAAATTAAATGCAAAACTAAATTAAAGAAGTTAAAAGCAACTCAACCTACAATTCAAACTAATTTAAAGCTAAAGAAATAAACAATATAAATTTTTTTCTCTACCATTCACGTGACCAAGCACTTTTACCAAATGAAATTAAATTTGCAATGGCCTAAAGAATAGACCTTTTGGTCGTGAGGTTGCTGCTCCCAAATTCAACAAATCCCATTTCATTTTCTTCAATTAAAAATCCCAAAAATGGAACTAGGGTGCTCCAGCCGAGACCCAATTGTTGGAATTTGAATGCAAATTCTCTTCTCCACTTCACAACCGTATACCATCACCTACTCCCATCTAATCTACTTCATTTTCAAGTGAAATGAAAGCAAGCAAAACATCTAATCACCGGACCCACCATTCATGCAATGAAGTTAGGAAAGAAAGAGAAAACATTGTAAATGGCAAAAGGAATAAGCACGTGCAACTACTTCTAAATGAAATCAAAGCACCATGAGTTGCTATCAATTTAAATGCACGCATCATTGTAAAATAAATTGAAGCACCAGCCGTGAATGTTGCACCATTTCCCCAAGCAATGAATATCACCGCATCTGTCTCCAAGAAAGTTAAATTTGCTTTTCAATTCCAAAATAAAAATCACCGTAATACTGCTGCCCCTTTCTAAATCAACATTAATCATCACTGCCTCTGCACCACGTTTTTGAAAGCAAGGAATTAAATGAAATTTGACAAAAATTTCCAGCAGCGTGAATCAAATAAATCACCGTGTGAGCAGCCCTCAACAATTAAAATGCTAAAAACCAAGAAACATTTCCTCCTCAGCGCTTGCAAAAATAAGAAAATGGAAAAGTAAACGTTCTTCCTCATTATCCATGAAACCAGCATGTAAAACCCATTCCCAAAAGCTCAAAAACTTTCACAAGCAAAAGCATAGCAAAAGAGTGTGGCGGCTGGACTCCTTTCATTCAACCATGTTCAAAGAAGAAGCGTCAGTGACAATCCAAGTTCTCGCCCAGAAAACGTTCACAAGCTTTTTCATTCAATAGAGAAAACTCAAAGAGAACAAATAAAAACGTTGCAGCCAATGAAAAGGGAAGAGCAAAAATGCTTTCTTCATTCAACCTCCGGAGCCAAAACCGTGAACAACCTTCAAGCTCTCTCACGAAACGTTCCAGCTCTCCCAAGAAAAAGCCAACGTTCAAAACTAAAAAACTCTCCTTCGAGTGTGGCGGCTGCTAGCTAGCAAATGGCCGTGTGTCCTCTAAAATTGGGGTGGGGTCCACCCATTTGACAAACCCTAGGTGCCATGTCATCAATGTTGGGCCCTCATAATTTTTGCCAACAATGGCCCAATGGGCAAAAGTTTGTTTAAAATGTTTAAACAATTAATTTACAATGTAACTAAATTTAAAATGTCTAATTGGAGAGTCTTGAATTATTTGACGGCACTCCAAATGTACCAAATTGTATTTCTAAAATTTTCCCTGAAAATAATAATGCAAATAATTAGCTCAGAAAATTCAAATTAACTAAAATAAGAATTTCCGATCAAATTAAGCATAATTAGGAAAAACGGGAAAATACTGGACAATTAAGCACAATTCCCTGATTTATTTTAGCGCAATAAACTAAATACAAACAAGAAAATATCGACTCATCAAAATAGACCACACTTAGTCTTTTGCACTCCTGGGCAAAACTAAGACGAAAACCAAGGAACTACTCAAACATCAAGGATGTGACACAGACTCGACAGACAGACAACAAAGACTCATAAAACAGAAACAGAGTTGCACAATTCTCACAAAATCTGGACAGTGAAAGGCATAAGTCGGATCCCACACAGAGTCAATGAAAGCAGATACTCACAGAATCATCCAAACAGTTCAGTACATGGAAAACACGCAATCAGTTCAAGAGATGAATCAAGACACTTCTTGAATGCACCTGTGATCAAAACTTAATGAAACAGTTAGTATATGAAAGTGATTGCAATTGTATGTTTTGAAACAGAGCTCAAGATGCATATATATAGGATTTTTTGAATCCTGACACAATTTAATCGATTAAGAAATTTATGTAATTTGTTAAGCTTTTCTTTCTATTTTAACAAGTTTGCTTTTGTTTTAACAGATTATCCAAGCATGTAATTGATTATATAATCATACTAGCCAGTTATAAATTCATTTGACCATTATGATAGTTCAGGCTATTAAATGGAATGGATTTAAACAAAGTAAATTGATTTAACCGATTATACAACTTATGTAATCGACTAATGCTCTACTTAAGAAAATTTTCAATCCAATTTCCATTTTAAATAGATATATCGCTAATGAAACATATAATGGCATAGTTTTCTGTTTTAATCGATTATACAACTTATGTAATTGATTACTATAGAGTAGATTGCCCTTGTTAAGCATACAATGATATTTGGAGAAATCGAATAGATTATACACTTTGTTAAATTGATTATTTAATCCAGAAATGATATATTCAATCTGTTTAAACCATGATTCATTTAATATAAATGAATTCTCATATCAAGCACAAACAAGACACATATAAGACAATTGTTATGCCATTTGTTGTGCAAGAAACTATAAAACCATTCTTTTGTTCATCATAAAAAACATAGATATAAAGGCTAGGTTTAGCTCCCCCATTTAACACAACTGTTGGTGAGGAACGCGTTTGGAGATGGCTAGGAATCCAAGGGCATTGCAAATTCTCTACAAAGTGAGGTAAGGGGAACAACTGGGTTATACTGTTATGCATGGTGGTTTTACAGTATTGAACTAAGGTTGGTGACTGTTCTTTTATGTTTACATGAGTTTCTCACATGTATGTGAATGCTTTATGTGAGAGGGGTATCGTTGAGTGCATAATATTTCTTGCCCTCTCTGTTTTAGTGTTGGAAAGAGTGAATATAAAAGATATATATATATATATATATATATATATATATATATATATATATATATATATATATATAAGTGTGTGTGTGTGTGTGTGTTTGTGTTTTGTTTGAGACCTTGGGGTCTCTTTTTCATTCCATATTGTACTCCTTTGGAGTCTGGAAACGTACACTCTACAAACAGAGTGTGTTAGGGGCAGTAGAGTTCGTATCATGTTACTATCAAAGCGAAGGGTTGCGAAGTGGATTGGAATGAAAAGCTTTAAAGGGTAAACGAGTAGAGCGTCGTGTTCTTTGTCTTAGATGAAGCTGTGGTTAATGTGGTTTCACATGGAACCTCTAGTCCCTTTCTCGTTATGGTGTATACGTGGAGAAACTAACTTACCAGAGTGTTTTTAGAACGTTAGTGGTTGGGGCTTCTTCTCCTTCCAATGGAAGAGGGGGGGGTGTGTGCTCCCATGTGGCAAACGAGATCTTGGGGTGCTTGACCTTGTTGTCCGTAACTAGCTAGGATGTGAGTGATAATGGTTGAAAACACCGTTATTTTATACTTAATTTTGATACTAAAAACACCCTTAATGACTTAGAAACTAGCTTTAAATCATGCTTTTGCTTAAGTTTTGAGAATAAGAGAGTTGAAGGTCGTATTATGGGTTTTATGCTTGGTTTTCCTTGTTTTGACAAGAATTGAGATGAATTGGATGAAGAACTTGAAGTAGTAAGGAGTTGGATTCAGGTAAAGCTGGAAAAGTAGCACAAAGAAGAATCCCAGATGGCCCTGAGCACTAATTTTGACCGCTGAGTGTCAAATTCTATTGTCTCATGCCTGAGCGCCACCGCTGAGGGCCAGTTTCTTCTGTCTTGCGCCTAAGCACCACCGCTGAGCGCCAATTTCTCCTGTTTCGCGCTTGAGCGCCACCGTTGAGCGTCATTTAAGTGTTGCACCTACCGTTGAGCGCCCTTTTTGGTGCTGAGCGCTGATGACGTGGGCTTGGTCCAATTTTCTTCTATTTTTTATAAACTATATAAGGGTTTGGATGACCAAGAGGGTCTATCTTTTGACAGAAAGAGGCGTAAAAACACTTTTTTCATCCCTCGGAGGTGGATTTTGGATGCAGAAGCTCCGGTCTTCAACTTTTAGGATTCTATATTTCATTCTTTTCCATATTTCATTTAGTTGCACCATGTCTATGGTGAACTAAACTTCCATTGTTGTTGGGGAAACGATGTAATCCTTTGAAACTCTCATGTATTGAATTGATTTATATTATATATGCCTTACTTCATTAATTGTTAGGGTTTTTCCTCTACGCTTAATGCTTGCTTTGTTCATCTCATTCAATTGCATGATTATTGATTTTGTCGATATTGTTGAGATTGTTGATAAGGGAAGCACTGGTTTAGCTATACCTTAATTTCACAGTGCTCTATTCACTCTGGTTTTTGATGATGCCAACACATTATTAATAACACATGTATTTTTGATGTGTTACATGTTCTGTTGCTTATTGATTGATATCTTATTGAACATGTTTTTTGTTGATCTTGATATATGAATGCATATTCACTGTTCTGATATATGTTACATCAGTTGTGATTGCATTGCATATGTTTTGGAAAAGGAAAATCACAAGCACTTTGATGAACTTATATTGTGTGGCAAATATGCAAGTCCTAAGTCGTCTTTATCATTGATTGAATCGACTAAGACTAAAGACTTTGCACAAATTTTCAAATATAGTGCTATGTGATAATGCTTTTTCAAAGTAAAGGTTCTTTATAAGGCTGAAATATTTATTTTACTTGCTTTAAACTCTGAAAACTACTCCGATACACTGGAAAGATCATTTAATCACTTGCACTTACTATTTGCTTGATTTGGAGTGATTATTTGATTGGTTTATTGTGTTGTTTGTGTACAAACATGGTTGTATATTAATCATGGTTGTGCATCATCAAAAAAGGGGGAGATTGTTAAGATTGTTGATAACGGAAGCACTGATTTAGCTATACCTTAATTTCATAGTGCTCTATTCACTCTGGTTTTTGATGATGACAACAGATTATTAGCAACACATGTATTGTTGATGTGTTACATGTTCTGTTGTTTATTGATTAATATCTTATTGAACATGTTTTGTGTTGATCTTGATATATGAATGCATATTCACTGTTCTGATACATGTTACATCTGTTGTGATTGCATTGCATATGTTTTGGAAAAGGAAAACCACAAGCACTTTGATGAACTTATATTGTGTGGCAAATATGCAAGTCCTAAGTCGACTTTATCATTTATTGAATCGACTAAGACTAAAGACTTTGCACAGATTTTCAAATACAGTGCTATGTGAGATTTTACATCGAAAAGAATTTCAATATGTGCAGATGTGTCAAAGTCGACTGTGTGCGCTTTGCATTTGACTTTGTTAGTTTTTGATTTGAAATTCTGTTATGCTTGTGAATAGTAACAACTATATTTTTAGAAGTTAGTTAAGCATTGAATGAAGGTCAAATGTATTGAATGTGAAATTAATTTGTTTGACTTGACTGCTACTAGTTTAACTTAACTATTATATTTGAAAAACTAGTCGACTTTCATTTTTCTTCAATTGACTATATACCTGGGGATGACTTCCAGTTTTCAAACTTTTGGTGAAGGTGCACCTACAAATAGACCACCTCTCTTTGCTGGTGAAAACTATCCTTTTTAGAAAATAAGAATGCAAATATTTCTTGAATTCGTGGATAGAGGAATTTGGGATGCAACTTTGAATGGTCCTTTTGAACCTACTCATACTATTGATGGAAAAACTCTTTTGAAAATTTTTTCTGAGTGGTCTCAAGATGAATATAGAAAAGCACAGTATGATGTCAAAGCTAGAAATATCATTGCCTTTACACTAACTATTGATGAGTTTTTCAGGATATTGATAATGACATATTTTACCATGATGTAAGTATTGAATTGAGAGAAAATGTCAACTCCTTCTTAGCTTTGTACCTTCTTTATGCCTCAATTTGTTATGTTTCTAAGTCGCTACATCTTGAGTTGAATTGATTTAAATTTCACCATTAATCCCAACTTTTTGGTTGTTAGATCGTGTACATGAAGCTTGTTAGCCAAATAGAAGAATGGAAGAACCATAAAGTTCGAATGAATGTAAAAAGAGGAAATATTGAGCAAAGATTAATGCTGCTGCTGGGGTGCAGCTGAGCCCCATTCTTCTTTGGAAAGCTGTAGCTGGGGTGTAGTTGAGCGCCTTTCTCTCTAGAAGGCTGCCGTGGAGGTGCAACTAGGGTGCAGCTAAACGCCCTACTCTCTGAAAGGTTGCCGTTGGGGTGCAGATGGGGTGCAGTTGAGCGCCCTGCTCTCTGGAAGGCTGCTGCTGGGGTGCAGCTGAGCGGTGGCGATGCTGATGTGACAAAAATAGGTCTTTTTAAGCTGAACACGCGATCAGCTCTCTATCTTTTGGCACCCAGACGCGGTTTCTCTCATTTGAAGCTCTTGGAGGCGAGCTAGGAGCTATGGGAACAATCCTTCTTCATCCTTGGGTATTCTTTCTTCTTCCATTTCCACCATTGTTGTAAGCTTGAGCTCTCCATTCATGGAGAGCTAGTTTCATTATTGTTGGGGATTGATGTAGCAACTGAACTCTTGTGTAAACTACTGTGTTTTGAATGAATATATGCCTCTTTCAGTGATTGTTAGTGTTTAATTCCTTCTCTTAATGCTTGTTGTGAAGTTGCTACCCATGACATGATTTTAGGGTTTGCTTGATATTGGGAAATGTGGGGTAAATCTGGACTTGGGTTAAACACCTAAAGGAAATAATATCTAGGGATAGAACTAGGACGTTTGGTTGTCTTAAAATATTAATTCTTAATACGGAAATAATTGTTAGGTTTTCCAAGGGATTGAAGCCTAATGAGGAAGTCTAGGCCCTTTCTACCAAGGGATTGTGGTTTGAGTAAATTAGTAGATTGACATTGACATATTAATGAAGGGGAAATGTTTTGCTATACATAAGAGTGAAGTAGGTGAAATCATACCCCCAACAATATCATTCCACATCATTTCTAATCATTCCATTTCAAAGTGTTTGAGTACTTAAGATCACTTTTATCTTTTATGTTTCATAGTCACTTTAATTGGACCAAAACTCACTTTATGGAAGCATTCTTTAGTCTAGGTTAGTTAGAAATTATATGATTGTCTAGTGAAACGAGTCTCTTGGGAAACGATATCCAGTCTTACTGGTTTTATTACTTGAAACGATTTGGTACACTTGAAAAAGTCTCAACAAGTTTTTGGCGCCATTGCCGAGGACTCAGTGTAAAACTATACTTTTGTGTGATTTCTAACCGATTTAGACTTTATTCTTTTGTGTATAAATTTTTGTTTTATTGTAATTACTATCTCTATACTTTTGGGCTAACTTGTGGCTCGAGTTTTGTTGTTCTCCAGTGTATGCAGGGAAATATCCGTACAAGGAGGACTATGTCATCTGAACCACTCCTTGTCGACCCTGAGATCGAGAGAACAACTCGTAGAAACAATAGTGACACAAGGAGATGACGAACTATTAGTCAACAAGCTGCCCCTGAATCTTCAACCTCTTTCAACAATCAACCTATTGATCTTCTTGATACTTCTGTTGTGAACGATATGGGTGGCACAAGACCACCTCCACGGATAACCATAAGGGACTCTATTGCTTACACTAGCCTGAGAAATTTCTCAAGCATTGTGAGGCCCACTATGAGTGACAAGCTTGCAGAAATGAAGCCTGCTCTACTCCAGCTAATCAGTTCAAATCAATTTTCTGGCATGGACAATGAAGACCCTCATGCTCATTTGGTCACTTTCTATGAGTTGTGTGGCTCTATAGGTATAATGGGGGAGGAGGAAGAAGCATTGTATATGAGACTCTTCCCATTTTGTCTGAATGGCAAAGCAAAGGCTTGGCTTCAATCACAGCCTAATCAAAGTTTGACCAGTTGGGAGGATGTGGAACACAAATATCTTTCTCGCTTCTTTCCACCGTCAAAGAGCACAAAAATAAAGGCTGCAATTGCTACTTTTGTCCAAGGAGTAGATGAACCACTGTGTGAAGCCTGGGAAAGATTCAAAGCTTTATTGAGGAAGTGTCCCAGCCATGGCTTTAGCTTAGAGATGCAAGTGAAAACCTTTTGCAATGGGTTGCAACCTCATACAAAGATGATACTTGATGCATCCTTTGGTGGTTCGGTTCTATTCAAAACTGCTGATGAAGCCATTGTTGTTATTCAAAATATGGCATCCACCGACATGAGGAGTCAACATGGGAGAACACAAGTACAGAAAAGAGGAGTTTATGAACTTAATGCTCAGGATGCACTACTTGCACAAAACAAACTTCTTGCCCAATAAATGGAGCTCCTGACTCAACATATGGCCAAGCTACCTCAGCAGTTGCAAGAAATGCAAGCTCATCCTCAACCGCATCACCAGGTGATGAGATGTAATTTCTGTGGAGATAATCATCCTAATGGCCATTGTCAAGTTCCTAGTGGTTCCCAATTTGAAGAAGTCAATTATATGGGAAACCAAGGAAGACAAAACCTCCTCAACAACCCTTTCCCTAATCCTTCTAATCAAGGGTGGAGGCAAGCTCAAGGATCTTCTGGCAGTAGAAATTTGTATCAATCTGCTCAACCTGCTCAACATTATCCATATCAGAATGATCAGATTTCAAAATTTGAAGACACACTGCAAATTTTCATGCAGCAGTTCATCCAAAACCAGAAAAATACTGATGCATCTATAAAGAATTTGGAAGTGTAACTACTCTGCAAATACTCAAGTCAACCCCAAAGAAGAGTGTAATGTTATATTCACAAGAAGTGGGAAGGAAAGAAGAAGAAAAATAAGAGAATGTAAAGAATGAAGAAGAGAATCAAGAGAAAAAAATAGAATAAGAGATTGTTGGTGGAGATGAAGAAAATAAAGGAAAAGAAAAAGAGAAAAAGCAAAAAGAAAAAGAAATTGTGAAACATCTTCCGTACCTGAAAAATCCTTCCAATAGAGAAAAGGAGAAATAATTGGCTCGGTTCAAGCAAATATTCAACCAACTTGAGATCACCTTGCCTTTGGCCGAGGCCCTGCAACAAATTCCTGCCTATGCAAAGTACATGAAGCAGATCCTCAACAACGAGAAGAAGTATTTAGATGAGGAAACAATTGAAGTGTAGGGAAATTTCAGTGCCATCATGCAAAAGACTTTCCCTCCAAAATTGAAAGATCTGGAGAGTTTCACCATTCCATGCACCATTGGAAGCCATGATATAGGAAAAGCCCTTATTGATTTAGGGGCTAGCATCAACCTGATGCCCCTATCTATACTTAAAAAGATTGGTGGCCTTGAAGCCAAGACAACAAGAATGATGCTTCAGTTGGAAGATAGGTCCATCAAATATCCTTATGGTGTGGTAGAAGATGTGGTGGTAAAAGTTGATAAGCTTCAATTCCCGGTGGACTTTGTTGTGATGGAGATGGAGGAGGATGCTGAGATACCGCTCATCCTTGGAAGACCTTTCATGAAGACAGCTAAGGTTGTCATTCATATGGAAGAGGGAATACTGAAATTAAAAGACCAAGAGAGAGAGGTAAGTTTCAATGTCTTCGAAGCTATGCAACAAAGTCAAGGGGAACGAGCTAGTCTTGCAGCAAAAAATGAAGTTCTATCAGTTGCTAGTCTACCAAGGCAAGTTGCGAAGTTGGCCAAAAAGAGCCTAAATTGTTTCTCTCCAAAAGTGAAGGAGGAGGATGAAGATAAGAAAGATGAAATAGTTCACCAAGACTCTATTGTGGAAAGTTATGAACCCAAACCTAGAAAACCAGTGAAGCTCAAGAACAGGGTATGGGTTATAAAGGCTATCAAAGCAAATGGAGTTCTCGGAATTGAGGCTCCCTATTCAAGAAGATTCAAGTTGGTGACAAGAAAATTGTTGAGATTATGTTGGTGTCATGAAAGGAAGAAGCACACCAACATCTAAAATCAAACTTGAGCACAATGGTGTCAAGCTAATGACGTTAAACAAGCGGTTACTGGGAGGCAACCCAACTTTCTAACCTTTTCTTGTGTGATTTTGTTGTTTGAGTGTGTTTTGATTGTTTTGAATTTGGTTTAATATGTTTTAGTTTGATTTGGTAATTTTTGAGTGTTTGAGTTTGGATGGTAGTTTTTAGGGTGTGACTAATACATGGTTGTAGTTGTTGAATTTTATTGTGAATTGGTGTGTCTTGAAGTGATTTAGCTTGTTTGGATGTATTCTGGTGTGATTGAGTATAATTTGGTATGTTATGATATGTTTAGGTGTGTTTTGTTTGTAAACATTTGGTCTTGACATTTATGGTTAAGTTCATTGCCTATTGCATTCATGTTTTAAACTCATGCATTTGATTTGTTTCATGGGGAATTCTTGGTGTTTTTAATGATTAGAAACATGAGAATTTAGTTTGAATGAATGACTATTGTCAAAAATCCAAGATTTAGAAGCCAAAATGCTGCAAAAACAAACACTGTTAGAGTACCATTCAGCTGCACCTACGCGCTACACCAACAGAGGGCTTTTTCTGCATTTTTCTGATATGGCGCTCAGCTGCACAAAACCTGTGCAGCCCAGCTATGGCACACCAGAACAACACTCCTATTTTCTTTACACTATGGTTCTGTTACTGTGGGGCTTGCTGCTAGCCTTTTGTTTTACATATTTTATCAAGCTACATGCTTCTATACCACTGGTTATGTGCTAATTTTGGTTCCAAACTTGTTTTTCAAACACCGACCATGATATTTATTTGATGAGTTTTCTTTTGCTTGGCTTGGAGACCAAACCAATTCTGGACGGGGAGGTGGAGCTCGAGCTGGTGTAGATAATGCAGAAAATGAGGAGGATTCTGATACGAGTGATGATAGTATTTCATGAGTATAGTTGGAGACTCCTCTGTTCACTCACAAGACCTTTTACTTTATTTTATTTTGTTGCTTATTTTTAAATTTGAATGAACCTTTTACTTTTCATAGTGCCATACAAACTTTCTTGGTCTACCCTTAACCCAATCCCTTGGTGAAAAGAGCCTATTACTAATTACCGACTTGCTATCCCTAGCCTCCCCTAGTAACTAATAATGCATAATAAGCGGAAGCAAAATACAATTGATCGTCCTACCCCTATCCCTAGGCGATATTAACATAATCAAGGAATTCTCCCCAGTTCATGACATTACTGTACGTCCCCGTATCAATAAAGACAAACAACATCTACCGAATGTGTTAAACGGTAAAAGCATTAAGCAAAGGTAAAGAACCCAACAATTGATAAATCAAGCATATGCAAACATATAAAGTAAACAAGAATTTCAATATATGAGAGTTTCAAACGATTACATTGTTCCCCAACAACTAAGGGTTTAGTTCACCATAATCATGGTGAAACTAGATGAACTAAATGGAAGAATGGAAAAGCAAACCCTAGAATTGATAAAGTGGAGCCTAAGCATCCAAGAAATCTCCTCAAAAGGTGTAGAGCTGCTGTGGACGTTGTTCTCTGCCAAAAGAATTACATTTGGATTCGCACTAGGGCTATATATAAGCCAAAAAGATAACAGAAAGATCTTAGAATCCAAAATATAAAAACAGACAACCGCCGAGGCGCCTAAAATGACCGCTGAGCGGTTTGCCTCAACACACGCCACCGCCCAGGCGCCTAAAATGACTGCTGAGCGGTTTGCCTCTTGTCGCTGTGGACGCTCAGCGTCACCGCCTGGGCGCCAGACAACAACTTTTCCTTGCACTAGGACGCTCAGCGGTTCACAGACTCTCCTTTTCTTCCTTTTTCTCCTTCATTCTTGAGTCTATGACCTTCCTACTTCATTGCCATCTTCAATTTTCATCAAAAACCCTGCAAAACAATGCAAAACAAGCATAATATCTCTAAAAACAACTTTTGACTCTCATGTAACACAACTTAAGAGTTTTACTTGATTCTAAGCTCATTTTAAGCTACAAAGGGTGTGATTTAATATCAAATTTAAGCATGAAAATAACGGTTTTTAGACCGTTATCACAACCCCAAACTTAAAACTTTGCTTGTCCTCAAGCAAACAAGACAAAACTTGGCTTTCCACTTTTTCATCAAATAGTTCAACACTTTTGAAAAATCCTTTTCCTCACAACAAGTTATTATTCAATTCAGATTTTCAGTGGAATCCTATCAAGATGCATGCATGCTTTCATTCCAATCCAGTTCACATACTCAAATATTTCCCAACAGATGTTTTATTCATGAATGATCAGTCCACTCAGCATAGATATAAACATGGATTTCAACAATTCTCACTAAGGAAGTGTTTCACTCAATTACTCAAGTGTTTAAGGAATCACTCCACTCTCTACTATTCACATGTCACATATAACAATATTGCCATTCATCTAAAACAACCAAAATCCTTTCATGCAAATGCAATCACAAGGGCTTTTCCAAGGCTTGTAATGAGGCTGGGCTATCAAGAAAAATTGGTTTTTCTGGATCACAAAATTCTTGAGTTAAGCGAACTATTTCATCATTGAAAAGGTTCAAGTTTAAACTCTCTCTTTGTCACCAATTTCACTCATTCCCAACTTCTTCCCTTTTCATTAATTTTACATTAAGCTCATCTTTCATGTCTTTTTTTTCTTTTCAATACTTGAGCTCAATGCTTTTCTTTTGCCGTTCAATTTTCCCCATACAACCCCAAACTTGAACCTTTTCATCACATATGATTATTCTCAACCCAACTCAAGATAAATAATTTCAAATCAAGGGTTTTCATCCTGTTTAAGGCCAAGGTTCAAAAGGGGTATAAAATTTTAAACTTTTTGGGTGAAAATTTGGCTAAATAAGGGCTTCCAAACATGGCCTTGATCATATAACATAAGCATGCAAATCAATCAATTATCAAGACTAAGGCAATATCATTCATGATTCCCTGTGAACAGTACATATATCAGTGAAAACTCTAGAGCTCAAGACCTCACACAACATGCTTTCTAACACATTATTCATTTATCCTGCTTAGCATCACAATCACAATCATAAATCACTACACATCTGTCCACACAGTTAGTGAACCATTCACCTGGATATCAACATGCAAAGCAGTCTCAACCATCATCCACATTCAATCATCATCATTGAATAACTCATCATGCAATATAATCATCAAACCATCATCAGAATCAGTGTATAAGCCAAGCATAGACACAAAAATAAAATTCAACCTATTCTAAAAATTCAAAGTACAAAAGTAAAAGAAAGATAAAACCCTGCTCTAATGCACTAGCATCCATCAGTGGATGCCATATCACTCCATGTCGTCATCGGAGTCCTCATCCTCTCCAGCCTCTGCATCCTCAAAGTTATCATCCTTGTCATCATCCTCCATGACTAGAGCTTCAGCAGCTCCAGCTCCACTCCCCTGTGCCTGCTCTTGCCAAGCCATTCTGCTGTTAAACTCATCCATTGTCCACCTATGAGCAGGAGGTGTGTTGTACATGCCTATGATCATCTCGGCAATAACAACCTGTCCTTGGGGTGGAAAGACCTTGAATGTATGCAAAATTCTTATAACTGATGATGGATGAAACCAAAATGCAGTGCTCTCTCAAAAACCCCAAACTTGGATTATGAATGATGCAAAAGTGATAGAAAATGGATTTTCTAAAATGCAACAATTAAACCCTAAATACAATTCCCACTCACTTTACTCACTTATGCAACAATTAAGCCCTAAATGCAACTAGAACAGTATTAAAACATGCAACAATAATAAATCAATCAACTGGGTTGCCTCCTAGGTAGCGCTTGTTTAACATCACGAGCCTGATCCAAACCTTTCTAGCACCTATCAGTAAGTGCAATCCTTACCAACACCCTTCAATGGGTGTGCCTTCCTGTATCCTTCAGTAGATACATAAAAATCTTTAGCTTCCCTTAGTAGAAGCTACCCAATAAATTCAACACCCATCAGTAAGTGTTGATACTCCCCTTGCTTGATATTCTTTTCTTTTTCTTCTTACTGCTGAATTTCTTCAGAAAATTAAGAACACCAAGCACCTGTTTCCATGTTTCAATCATAGGAACTTTGATCTTCAATTTCTTAAAGATTTCCATGAAGCACATACTTTTCTTTCCTATGATATTTCTTTTTATGAGAAAGAGGTTTTTCATGTGATCTTTTCTTCTTTCCTCTCTTCCTCTTCTTCTCACTCTTCTTCTCCCTCAACTTTCTCTTTTTCTTTCTTTTTATTTTCTTCTTTATTTTTTCACATTTTCTATTTTTCTCTTTTCTTTCAACCACTTGAATGGTAAAGCTCCCTGAATCTTGTAATTTAGGAGGTAATGTCCTTTGTATGACTGCACTGCAATTTCCTTGCACCTCAATAGTTTCCTTCTCAATATACTTCCTTTTCTTCATGAAAAGTTCTTTCAAAAATTTCGCATATGATGGCATTTGCTGAAGTGCTTCAGAAAATGGTATGGTTATTTCGAACTTCTTAAAAATTTCCATACAGCGCTCAAACTGCTTTTCTTTCTCCCTCCTAGAATATGTCTTTGGATAGGGCAAGGGTTTTTCATACTCCATCTCTTTCAATTTTACAGCCTCTTCTTCTATCTTTTCTTCATCTATCTTCTCCTCAACAACAACCTTTTCTGTTTCTATCTCTTCTATCTTTTTCACCTCTCTCTCTATCTTGTCCTCATCAACAATCTCATAAATTTGTGTCTCCAAATTCCTGAAGGTAACTTCATAGCTCTTAGAATCATACTTCTCCAAAAATTTGTCGAACTTTTCATTAAGGCTTTTGACTTGTTCTGTCACATCAACTATCTGATGACATAGTTGTTGATCATACTCCCACGTTTCTATAGGTAAAGACATTTGTTGCTGCCACTGATATTGTTGCATCTCTTCCATGCTTCTATGAGAAGAAAATCTTGTATACATGCCCTGTGGAAAAATTCCATCATTCTTTACACTCTCCTCTATGCTTTTGACATGGTATACTTCCAAATTCATGATCCTCTGAAGAAGTTCATCAGAATTTGTATTTTTCTTAAGTGGAGTAATTTGTTGCTCATCAGCTTGCCCAGATTGGCTTTGATCCATGTATGAGTGAGGTTCCCACCAGTGGTTGAAATTATTTTGGTAGAATTGAGTGCCCATATAATCAAATTCTTGTCCAAACTGCATCCTGCAAACATTAGGCACAAAACCCTAGAAGACGTTTATTAGAACAAAAATAAAAATAAACATAAAATCAAGTCAAATTTAATCAATTTACACTACTAGAAAAGTTAAACCACGAGTCCCCAGCAACGGCGCCAAAAACTTGTTAAGACCCTGACAAGTGTACCAGATCGTATCAAGTAATAATAATCGGTAGTCCCAATATCGTTCTTCCCAGAGGACTCTTAAGGCCTTATCTTTCGTGTAAACTAATCGTTTAAGACTTGAGTAAAAGAAAATAATTTGAATGGTTTAAATGCAAAACAGAAATAAACATGCAAATGCAAGAATTCAATTGACTAAGAGAAACTATGAATGAATGAGGTTGTTGGGGGTTACAATTTCATCTTATCCGCCCTCATATATCTACTCTTCTTATTTACTTTGCTTATTTATGATATTGCCATGCAAACTTTCTTGGTCTACCCTTAACCCAATCCCTTGGTGAAAAGAGCCTATTACTAATTACCGGCTTGCTATCCCTAGCCTCCCCTAGTAACTAATAATGCATAATAAGTGGAAGCAAAATACAATTGATCGTCCTACCCCTATCCCTAGGTGATATTAACATAATCAAGGAATTCTCCCCAGTTCATGACATTACTGTACGTCCCCGTATCAATAAAGACAAACAACATCTACCGAATGAGTTAAATGGTAAAAGCATTAAGCAAAGGTAAAGAACCCAACAATTGATAAATCAAGCATATGCAAACATATAAAGTAAACAAGAATTTCAATATATGAGAGTTTCAAAAGATTACATTGTTCCCCAACAACTAAGGGTTTAGTTCACCATAATCATGGTGAAAATAGATGAACTAAATGGAAGAATGGAAAAGCAAACCCTAGAATTGATAAAGTGGAGCCTAAGCATCCAAGAAATCTCATCCAAAGGTGTAGAGCTACTGTGGACGTTGTTCTCTGCCAAAAGAATTACATTTGGATTCGCACTAGGGCTATATATAAGCCAAAAAGATAACAGAAAGATCTCAGAATCCAAAATATAAAAACAGACAACCGCCGAGGCGCCTAAAATGACCGCTGAGCGGTTTGCCTCAACACACGCCACCGCCCAGGCGCCTAAAATGACTGCTGAGCGGTTTGCCTCTTGTCGCTGTGGACGCTCAGCGTCACCGCCTGGGCGCCAGACAACAACTTTTCCTTGCACTAGGACGCTCAGTGGTGGAATTTACCGCTGAGCGGTTCACAGACTCTCCTTTTCTTCCTTTTTCTCCTTCATTCTTGAGTCTATGACCTTCCTACTTCATTGCCATCTTCAATTTTCATCAAAAACCCTACAAAACAATGCAAAACAAGCATAATATCTCTAAAAACAACTTTTGACTCTCATGTAACACAACTTAAGAGTTTTACTTGATTCTAAGCTCATTTTAAGCTACAAAGGGTGTGATTTAATATCAAATTTAAGCATGAAAATAATGGTTTTTAGACCGTTATCACAACCCCAAACTTAAAACTTTGCTTGTCCTCAAGCAAACAAGACAAAACTTGGCTTTCCACTTTTTCATCAAATAGTTCAACACTTTTGAAAAATCCTTTTCCTCACAACAAGTTATTATTCAATTCAGATTTTCAGTGGAATCCTATCAAGATGCATGCATGCTTTCATTCCAATCCAGTTCACATACTCAAATATTTCCTAACAGATGTTTTATTCATGAATGATCAGTCCACTCAACATAGATATAAACATGGATTTCAACAATTCTCACCAAGCAAGTGTTTCACTCAATTACTCAAATGTTTAAGGAATATATGAGAATACTCTTTGTATCAGCATGTAGAAACACTTTTGGAATATATGAGAATTTCTGCTGATGCATTTCTAGCTATTTTCTCTTCACCAAAAGTCACTCCACCATGAGCTTCCGCTTTCTCTCCTCTAGCTTCCTTCTAGGGATGGAAGGCCGTCTGAGCTAGACACCACATCCACCGAAGGCTCTTTCTCCACCTAAATCAACCATCTAAACCACTGTTTCACCTCTACACATGGCTGCCAAATCCCAAGCAACCTCCTCCGCTGCCTCTGGTTCGAATGCTATCATCTTCCGCTGCCTAAAATCGACGTCCATGGCTGGAGCTAACCTATCAAGTGGTATTCAGAGCCTAGGTTGCTCACGGTGCTGTGGTTGTTCCAGCTAAGTTGATTTCCTTTCATTCCATACTGTCATCAACACTTCTTCATGTTTCTTGAATCTGTGTACTGTTTCATTAAGTTGTTTTTCAATTCCAGTAGCTTCCATTGCGTTATTCGTTTGTTCCAGCTTTTCATTGTTTTATTGATTCTCATTTTAATCGGTTCACATCATTGCGTTGAGTCTTTTACTTTTTAAATCTGAATTGTTTTTCCAGTCATGTTAGTTGTGTTTAGTCTTGTCTAATTTCTGAAGTTGAAACTGTGTTTGGGAAAAAGCTGTAAATCTGGAATTGGTTTTTCAATAGATGCACACACCAGAGCAATGATTAACGAGCTCGGTGCATCTTGAATGCCATCACAATACAGTACCAATTTTCACAGCAACCAAATCTGATTATAATTTGTTTGAGTCTGCACTGTGGAAACTGATTTCAGTTTTACTGAAACTGCATCGTGTTGAGTGTGTTTCAATTATGTCCAATTTCTGAGTTACAACCGTGTGTGGGTAAATCTGCATAGTTGATTGGAATAATTCAATAGAAGCCTAGCGCATCTTGAATTCCATCACCAAGCAGTACCAGTGGTTGCAGAATTATATTCTGTTTTAAGGAGTGATATCAGTCTCTGCACCGTTTGGAAAGTGATTGTTGCAAGTGCACTGTATTGAAAATCTTCATCTCTGCATATAATGAATGCGTGTCTGTTTGTGCTGGATGAGATGCAATGGGAGAAAAATGCATACCACCTGAACTGAGATGTGTCTAAGACAATCCAGTGGATAGCATTACCCTGCAGAATCCAGGATTCATAGTTCAGCAGATTGAACCGTTCTGCACATTTAATTGCTCAATTTTTGCATTTTTGAATCTGTCCAGATTAGCATTCATAGATGGACTTCTCTTTAAAGCATTCCTAGAGTTTTGATCATTTTAAACTGCTGATCTGAAGTGATACAAGTTGATTTCAGATCATTTTGAATCCTTTGCTTGAGTTTGGTGTGGTGAATTGGCAAATTTTAGTGTTAAAAACAACTACACTAGTGAAATTTTGATTTGGCAACATTTAGCCTTTATTGGCAGCTTGCACAAGTTAGTTTTGGTAAACTAAAGTTGCTTGAATCATTAAATTGGAAGCCTAAACACGTTTGTGAAATTTGGCCAGTCACACATCATCATTCAGCATATTTTTTTCTGGTTAAGTTGCAGAATTTGAACTCTGTTATTGTTGTGAATCTTTGCATCCGGTGTTATATTATAATTGGTAGCAAAATGCTTGGTTCAATTTGATAAAAAAAAAAGGCATAATTCAGAATAACATCTATGCTGCATTGTAAAAGCAAGTGAACTAGTACCAATTCAAAACAGTTTCAAAACCATTGCATAAATTTCAGCAGTTCTCTTAGGCAATTCATCATACACTTTTGCCTATTTTCAAATGAGTTCGAATTGAACATCTCTGCAACTTCTAATTGTTTCTTGCTTTTTAAATCCATTCTAGAGCCTTAAGATCCTTTTGAGTGCCACCTTTCATTGGAATCCTTTTAATTGATTGATTTCATTTGCTTGAAAATCTGCACACAAACTGTAACAAAATTTACAGTTGTGCTGTCTGGTTTAGCAGTTTATATGCAGCAGCAAAATTAAATTCTCTGGTTTCATAATTGATAAACGGTGGTCTGTGTGAGACTTCTTGTGGGTGCAGACTTGTTCCAGACAGCTTTGCATCACTGGGTAGCGTCCTAGGGAGTGGAGAGTGAGTGGAAAACTCAAGTCAGGAAGTTGATTTTTGGTGCAGCAGAATCACGCTCTTCCCTGGTCTGCACAGTTTTTGGTTGTTGCAACAACAAAATGCTTCACTTGGCAGCTGTGAGCTTAGTGTGAATTGCTAAAATTCACTTGTTTTTCCGAGAAGCCAGAGCTGCACACACAAGTTTAATACCATTTCTTTGTAGCCTATTTCCATTTGAGTTGTAAAAGCACTTGTAATTGGCCATTAAGCAAGTGATTTCGAATAATTCACATGTGTTTTTCCATCACTTGCAACACTTCACTTTAATTGCACAATTAAAATTGGTAGACGGTGAGTGTGTCTTGGATCCAAAGTTCCAAGCCTCACCTAGGAGACTTCACCTCTTTTCATTCTTGCAAAGCGCCTAGGTAACTTAGAGTCCGAATATTAGGAGTCTAGTTTTGTTTATTTGAGTCCATTTTTTTTAATTTCAATAGTGAATCTTACTTTGAAAATGGTCAAGTAAGTAGCCTTAGACATTCTGGTTAGGTAAGACTTGATATTTAAGCGGCCTTTGGCTCACTTCTCTTACCTGGGAATTGTCTCTTGTCAAAATCTTAAACCTTTCCAAATTAAGAATCCACTTTTGAAATTAATTGATGTCTGAGGAAATCATGATCACTAAGAAAGAAATAGAAATGAGTGAGCTTAGGGACTTGTTTGCCCAATACATGAAAAATCAAAATGAGAGTGAGCAAAAAGAAAGAAGGAATGATGAAAGGAACCATCAAGCTAGGAAAGATATTCCATTCTTTGGTAAGGACATTAATGCTTTAACATACCTAGCTTGGGAAAAAGAAATTGATAAGATGCATCCATCCATTGTTAACAAAAGTGAGTCTAGAACCTATGGTTCCATTTTTCTTTCTAGAGAGAGTGAATCTCATGTTCTTGGAATATGTCTCTCTAGGTTAGAAGAGCATGCAAGAGAGTGGTGGAATGAGAAACAATATAGTATTAAGAAAGGTAGAAAATCCTCCATTCATGATTGGTATGAACTAAAAGCTTGCATGAGAAGAAAATTTGTTTCTCTTTCAGCCAAAAGAGACCTAGAATTAATGGGACACCTCATTCAAGAGGGAAAAACATTTATGAAAGGTCTAGATGGATTCTCTCGTAGGAAATTGAATTTAAAGAAAAACTTGAGAAACTCTTGGACAAGAGAGGAAAAGGAGAGACTAGAAGGAGAGAAGAGGAATTGAGAGAAAGGAGAGAAGAGGAATTGAGAGAAAGGAGAGAAGAGGAATTGAGAGAAAAGATAGAAGAAGAAAAGAAGAAGAAAGAAAAAAAGAAGAAGAGAGAAGAGAAAAAGAAAAGAGAGAAAATGAGCAATTGTTACTGATGGCAAATTCTACTCCTACAATTACAAGGGAACCAAAAAGGGAAGGTTTCCAATCCTTTACTTCTTTTCCAATCATGGTTTACTCTTCAAATATTAACTTCTCTTTCAAATCAATTGCCATTTCATATACTATGCAAACTTTTTCAAAATATGGCAATTTAAATCTTGAGTTATTGCTACCCTTAAGGATACAAGAAACTCAAGATAAAAGAAAAGTGACTTGTGAATTAAGACTTTCAAATTTCCTTAAAACTATAAAACAAAGTCCTTATTCTAACGTTACTTCCACAAAAAAATTCTTTCTTGGATTGATATTAATTGGAGATATATTTGATGCTTATTGTAGATATGTTTTTGATCCAAGAGGAAAGTGACAAACCAAAGTTGTGCTTCTTTATATCTTCTCGATTTGAGGACAAATCGTTTTTCAAGAGGGAGGGTATGATGGAAACCCATTTAGGGCATTCCATTTAAAGGAGTACTAACTAAAGCTAAGGCTAAGAAAGGGAAGTAAAGAAATACTTTTTCTTGATTTTCTTTCTCTAAGTCTTAGAAGGATTCTCTTTGAGAATGAACCATTCGAAGGTGAAGAATGATCTGCTGATTGAAGCATTCAAAGAAATTTATGCTGAAGCTATGCGACTACAATACAAGGTTAATCGACTTAACTCTGAGAGAAGAGATTATGAACATAGAATTAATAACCTTGTGGCTGATAATGAGAAATTACAGAAAGATTTATATGATGATTTAATGTCTTCCAATGAAGTTAAAATTGAGACTGTTATAGTAGAAATAGCTTGTGAAAAATGTCCTACTCATATTCAACAAATAGTTTACTTGACTAGCACGCTAGCCAAATTCAGTCAGGGTAGAGATAACTTGAATGTTGTATTAAAGTCTATTGGAAGTGTAATTAACAGACAAGGCATTCGTTTTAAAGCTAACTCTAATAGGTCCAATACAAGAAAATTTTCAGATTTAAGCAAGCCTGTTGAGCATGCCTATTTTTATTGTAATTGTATTGGTCATACTGTTAGAAACTATTATTATAGAACTGTTGATGTTCCTAAAGGATTGTATGTATGGAAACCAAAGGAACAACTAACTAAAACTGACAATCAAGGACCCAAAGTAAAATGGGTACCTGCAACAAAAAAATTGAGCTGTTTGGCAGATAACAATCTGATGCAAGGATGTGCAGTGAGAACTGAAGGATAAACTAACATGGCTATATCAACCATCTCTAGTATCTATAATTAGTAACATGTATTAACTCACTGAATCATGCATTAATTGATTGATTGTTTGATGTCTGATTGTATGTATGATTGTCTATTGATTTGTTTTGAAAAACAGATTTCACGAACTTTAGTCGACTTGATTATGAACTTATTCGACTATATGTCTTTACATGTACAACTTTGTTTTTGAAAACTCTGTCTGTTACATGAGTCAACTTTCATTTTAATCAAATCAACTTAAAACCTCTGTTTTGGGTTTATAAAATATTTGAATTTTTAAATATGTGTTTGCTTGGTATGTTCGCGCCTGTACGTATATATAGGTGTCTAATATGCCCCTGGTTCATGCACTCTAAAAACAAACCCCTTATTCTGATAAAAGATGGTTTTGCACTGCTGAATATGGCTACCTCTTCATTTCGTCCTGGAAAGCGACCAATGTCTGCAATGAGGGAGGCTAATCCTTTTGGTTGGTTCAGTGATGATGACCAAAGAACTGACTTCATTTGCAAGTGGGGCTTCAAATAAGTAATGCGACATAAATGCATGAGCATTCTTTTCTATCGCAATGAAGGTTTCACATTTCAAGAATGGCTGGATAAGGCTGGACTGACTAAGTTTGCTGAAATGCAAGGTGACTGTTATCCAAACTTGGTCAAAGTTTTCTATTCTAACCTGAAAAGAGAAGGAAACAGTCTGAAGTCAAGAGTGAAAGGTGTTGATATCACCATTGACTACTTCATCTGGAAGAATGTAGCAGGTTTTCAACAAGAAGGTCTATCAACACATCATGGAATTCAAGGGTTTCACAAAAAGGACTTGTACAATTGTCTGTTAAAGAATCCTGATATGGCTAATAAAGGTGAATTGTTTAGCATCAGGGACTTAAGGATGAATGAATGCCTATGTGCATATATGATCACTTGGATACTACTTCCAAGGGAGGATGATCAATCATTGCTGAACGGAGAAGACATATATTTGTTATTTGTTCTGCTTTTTAATACTCCAACGAATTGGGCCTTTGCAATTCGTGATCACATGATGAAGTTCACAAAAAGAAAAGGGCTCTGTTTTCCATATGGGGTCTTCATAAGCACTGTACTAAAACTGCAAAAAGTGGACCTCACAAATGAGAAGGTCATCCACTGTAACAAGAGAAACGTAATGGAAAGGTTTTTCTTGGACTCTGTTGGTTTCAGAAATTAAAGGAGGATTGGATTATGATTGATGATATTCTTATACATTGAATGTTGATTCTTCCAGATATAAGTTTCATCCTCAGAGCATATTTGAAAGATATGCAGAAAAAAAAGATTTGACAGACTGGATGATAAAATGTTTATGCTGTAAAAGTCTTTATTTGAGTTGCACAAAAAAATGGATTATGCTCGATGGATAAATGCCTTTGGAGACACACCAGCATATGACTCAGACAATGGAAGGAACAATGCTGATAAAAAGATTGAAGAGTCTCCGAATCAGAATAAAGTCTTGTTTACTCAGATGTGTTTTGAGTCTTGGGATGTCTTAGGTGTTCTGTTTTCAGTTTTGTTTATGGCTTAGAATGCCATTTTATGTTTTGATTGCTTTGGTCTTGTTCTGGTCTATCCAATGTAATAACTTTATGAACAAGTAATGAAATTAGTAGTTTGATTCAATATCATTTGCTTTAATTTGATTGAATATGTATGGAATGAATCTAAATTGACTTTGTACTGATTGAAGTTGACTATGCATGTTTTTCACTGTTACATTAAACTGTTTTGCATACTCACTTCTCATTTGATTATTTTTTTCTTGTATTACTGTTATACTAAATTGCTTGGTCTTCAAAAGACTCTGAAAGGTTTTGCAGGAAACATTGCTTTGGAATTCACAACTAGAATCCAAATTGACTGGAAAGCAATGAAATCGACTGGAAAAATAATTCAATCGACTAATTCATAACATGGGTTATAAATTCTATCACTAGAATGTGGTTATTATATTGATTGATCATTTTATATCATTTTTCTTCAATATATCTCTGTTCTTATATGACTTTTTTCCAATGAGATTATATTGTGAGATTGTTGATGATTGTATCTTTGCATGATAGATTTTCTTGAAATCATAACTATGATACAATTCTGTTTTATGCTGAATGTATGCTCTGATTCTTATTGTACTGCATTATGCATCTAAATTTGATTGAGAAAATTATGCATGATGATAGGGGGAGCATTACATACTTACATATTTCTTCACATGCCTACACTTCAGGGGGAGGTTATCTTTTTCATGTGAATTTATATAATAGGGGGAGCATCTCTGATTATAAAATGCTTTTAACTTTGATGCATCTCTTTTGTGTAGTTTATCAGCATATCATATCTAGAAGCATACATTTTCTGTTAATGTACAAAGGGGGAGAAATGTTTGATTATATGCTTGATTTGTGATTTCTTGATAATGCTTTTTCAAAGTAAAGGTTCTTTATAAGGCTGAAATATTTATTTTACTTGCTTTAAACTCTGAAAACTACTCTGATACACTAGAAAGATCATTTAATCACTTGCACTTACTGTTTGCTTGATTTGGAGTGATTATTTGACTGGTTTATTGTGTTGGTTATGTACAAACATGGTTGTATATTAATCATGGTTGTGCATCATCAAAAAAGGGGGAGATTGTTGAGATTGTTGATAACGGAAGCACTGATTTAGCTATACCTTAATTTCATAGTGCTCTATTCACTCTAGTTTTTGATGATGACAACAGATTATTAGCAACACATGTATTGTTGATGTGTGACATGTTCTGTTGTTTATTGATTAATATCTTATTGAACATGTTTTGTGTTGATCTTGATATATGAATGCATATTCACTATTCTGATATATGTTACATCTGTTGTGATTGCATTGCATATGTTTTGGAAAAGGAAAACCACAAGCACTTTGATGAACTTATATTGTGTGGCAAATCTGCAAGTCCTAAGTCGACTTTATCATTGATTGAATCGACTAAGACTAAAGACTTTGCAAAGATTTTCAAATACAGTGCTATGTGAGATTTTACATTGAAAAGAATTTCAATATGTGCAGATGTGTCAAAGTCAACTGTGTGCACTTTGCATTCGACTTTGTTAGTTGTTTGATTTGAAATTTTGTTATGCTTGTGAATAGTAACAGCTATATTTTTAAAAGTTAGTTCAGCATTGAATGAAGGTCAAATGTATTGAATGTGGAATTAATTTGTTTGACTTGAATGCTACTAGTTTGACTTAACTGTTATAACTGTCAGGGGACAGTCGACTCTATTAGTAGTTTAGTCGACTACATGAGCGTCTGATTTATGGAAATCTATAAATAGATGAGACCTGAGTTATTCAAAGAAATTTTGGAAGAACTGACAATATCACATTCTATTTCAGATTGTTTCTCTGTGATTCAGAGCTCTAAGAACTTATCAAGATGACTGTGGAGATCATTCTTTGAAGAGGTTCTGAAGGAGAATTCTGTTGTGCTCACTGCTTGATCATTATCTGCACAATTGAGGTGTTCTTTGGTTGATCAAGGCTCGTGTTACCATTCATTGGTTGCTATTGTACCTGTTGTGATTACAGGGGGTAGACTCGTGGAGTCTAGACACTTTGAGAATTGTTCAAAGTGGGTTGAAGATTGCAGAAGAGGGGATATCTTGCTGCAGATCTTCTTGTATGTTTCTGCCTATATTTTGGTTAGAGGGTTAAAGAGGTGTTTTATATTTTTGACATGGAGGTCTCTATAAAAACCTTGTTGTAAAAACCTTGACCATTATAGTGCATTTGCTTCCTGGGATTGGAAGGACACTGGATGTAGGCATTGAGGCCGAACCAGTATAAAAACCTGCGTTTGAATTCTCTATCCTTACACTTTTACATTCAATCGACTTTACTGTTTTCGTAGTCTACTTAATAATTCCGCTGCACTTAAATTTTTCATTACTTGCGATTCAAGAAATGGTGCAAAGGTTTCTAGTCTCTGAAAAAGATTTTAAAAAGACTTTGATTTTGAAACCTCACCAATTCACCCCCCTCTTGGTGTTGAAACTGCGCCAACCTGTTTTCCAACAGATATGGACACATACATGGAAATATAGAACTGGGGAAATTCTCCCAAAGGTAGTATTACCTAGACATAGGAATATGAGGGTTGGTTGCATATAGACTCATGTGCTTCAGAATTAATTATTAGGGATGCTAGGAATTGTATGAACTCGTAATTAAGGATAGGCTTACTTCACCGAGACATCGGGTTTAAGTGTTTTAGAGAGTGGCATTAACATTAATGAAGAAGATGAATTCGAAAATACATGAGAGTGGATAGGATAAGTCAGAAACCCCAACAACATAATCATTCCATATTTTATCAACCATTCCCCTGTCCATTCTTTTGGTCAATTGATCAACACTTGCATTCATATTTATTTTCTGCATTATAAAAACCAAATATTTTTGTCCTCAAGTCTTAAATAATCAACAAATTACATGACTGTCTAAGCCATGAGTCTTTAGGAAAAATAATACTTGGATTTACCATTTATATTACTTGATACGATTTGGTACACTTGTCTAAGTCTCAGTTAGAGTGTAGCACAAGTGGAAAAAGAGGATTCCATGACGGGCTATTATGATAGGTGAAATCCACTTGTCCTAATACATTGACCGGTTGCAATTTTGTAATAAAACTAAGATATATTATGATGTATTTTAAGAAACCTATCATATTAGGTGTAGCGGTGGCACTTTCGTAATAAAAATTACTTGTATTATGATAGATAAAAGCCACTTATCACAATAAGTTGGTGATCGAGGCCGTACTCGAATCAAATTTAATATGCAATTAAGTGTAGTATAACACTAGGAAGTGACTCCTAGGTCGTCTTTCAAGGACCAAATGTGGTTCAGGCAATAAGTCGAACACTTGGTGGGGGGTTTTGTGAAGAGTTTTTGTGAATGGAAAAACTAAATTGAACACGAATGCAAACACTGATTAAAACGACTGGTCACTAGCTCACTTACAAAACTTCCAATCACAGATTAACAACAATTGCACACTACCCTAACCTCTAATCCAAGACAAGTTAACCAACTAAGCGAAGATTAACCATGTTTTCATAAAAGCAAATTAAGCAAACGCAATGCTAATATTCAACCAATTATGCACCATACAGTTTCATCAACTAAGCGAAGATTAGACACCAATTAGGCAACTAAGCGTATACCCAATTGCAAGTGCAAAACAAATTTAGTATTAGCCAAATCAGAGCAGCAAAAACACACTTCCAACTCAGAAATCTCATGCAAATGATGCAATTTCACTATTGCTCAATCAAGCACACTTAAGCTACCATTAAAGTGATATTAGAATAGTGAAACAAAACTGAAATCAACATTAAATTTGGACGAAAATGCACAAAACGAAAATGCACAAAATTGGTAAACAGAATTGAAATTGGGCAACGAAATTTGTCAATAAACTTGCAGCAAAAAATGAAATGGGCATAGATTAATGAAACTGAAATGGAACACGAAAATGCAATTGCAAAACATAAACAGCAAGTAAAAACGAAAATGAGAGCACAAGACTAAATTGCAATTAAAACAAGATTCAATACAAAAATAGAGAATGAAAGAAAGAACCTAAAACCCCCAAGGGGGGGGGGGAGAAGAAAAATGCCCAATACTCAAACCCTAGAAGAGAAAAAAATGTGAAATGGGGGAGGAGGAAGGAAATGAAATCTGATTTGAGGTTTTAAAACCGCCAAATTACGAAAATGCCCTTACTTTGGGCTTCTCCTAAAATGTTGACCAAAAATAGGCCCAAAAGTAAAATCTGGCCCAAACCTAAAGTAATTTACATTACAAAACGAAATTAAATGGTGTTGCAACCCTCTTGAAGTCCTAATCATAATTCCAAAATTGTCCTGAAATTAATAATGAGAATAATTAGATTCAGATAATCCAAATTAATTAAAAATATGAATTACTGATCAAATTAAACCCAATTAGTGAAAATGAGACAATAATGGAGAATTAAACACAATTCACTAATATAATTTGGTGTGAAAAGCTAAGTGAATATTACAAAATAATGATTCATCAAAATAGACCACACTTAGTCGTTTGCACTCCTTGGCAAAATCAAGACGCAAGAAACAATTCAAGAGATATCAAGAGAGTGATACAACCTAAGGAAACAAAAACAAAAATCAATAAGACACACAAGTAAACAAACAGATTTACACAATCCTCAATGAATATGGAAAAATAAAAGGAGTAGACAACATCCAATAGACAGATAATCAAAGAAAGAAGATACTCATGGAAATCATCCAAGCAATTCCTAACATGGCAAAATAATCAATCAGCTCAAGAGGTGAATCAAAAGCAACAAAACCTCACAGATGCACTATCACGGTATCTCTAAATTGTCTAAGGTAAAGAATTTCAACTCAATGCACTCAAGAAAGCAAGCAACAAACAGACTTGTCAAGCCTATAATATTAACACTCAAAACATATGCATGTTCAAATCAAAAGGTCTTTTATGGATGTAAAGGGGCGAAGGATAAGGGAGGATAACATATGGATGAGAAGCTACAAACCAAAAGAAATAGAGGAGCAATGGGGAACAAGTGAAATTACAATCAAATCACACCCAAAACCTCTAATTCAATCATTTTCTTGACTCCACTATTCAACAATTTTAGTTTTCTCATTTTTTTGTAATTTTTCTTTTCTTGTCTTATCTTGTCTCTTTTCTTTTCTCTCTTTTTAGAACACAAATTTTAGAGACAAGATGTATACATATTTACACAATCAACCAAGAAGAGGAACCAACTAGTCAATTCATCAAAATCCCCAAGGAGACCACACTTGTTCCAAAACAATTCCAAAGCTCCAAAATTCCCTAAGGTTCAAGTAATCATGGTTTTTTGCTTAAGGGCAATTAATGAGCTTGACAAAAAAAAACAGGGGAAAGCATAGGCTCAACAGGGGTTATCAAAGGATTAAAACAAGGTAGGCTTATTTGGCTAGATATGCTCAAGAACAAAACTGCCTTTATCACTTCCAAACATGCATATCAATCAAGAATTATCAAAAAAAGTCAAGCTAAGGCATATGTGCAAGTAATCAAGAGACGTATCACACACAAGAAAGAACATAAAGTGACTAAAATCTCCCACAGGGTATTTGTCACAATCAATTCAACCTCTCAAACATCATAATCATCTTTCCAAGCAAAGAAAAGCAAGGATTTCAAACCAATAGTATCAATCTCGTGAAGGAAAGCCTATAACTTAAACAAAATCTGAAATAAAGATAATCATGCAAAACTGTACATAAAACACAACAAAAACAACCTAGAAAAGAAAAAAAAATAACAAAGAAAACAAAAACTAACAAGAAAAATCAAAATCTCCCCCAATAGGCCATACTTAAACTACACAATGTCCTCAGTGTGTCACAAACAATAAGATTAGAACAATTAATACAATCAAAAAATGAAGGACGAATGCAATAGAAGTGAGGAAAGGAGGAGAAGAGAAAAGAAAACTCCCCTGAGTCTTGGGGGAAGTTGCCAAATTTGAACTAGCAGGGAGATCTTTTCCACCACTAGATCCAGCAAGGAAGCTTTGAAGAGGAACTACTTCATCCACCAGATTTTATCGAGCAGGGAAATGTCTTCCACAATTGGATCTAAGAAGGAATGATTGTTGATGAGCGGGTTCAGCTGGTGCCTATTGATCTTCAAGCTTTTGTGTATGTGAGCACCTTTGTCTTCCACTATGGGTGTTTGTTGGTCAAATTCATGTGTACCTCCTACATCATGGTTAGTACATTGTGGCTTCAAAGAATTGACATGTAGAGGTATAACACCCAATCTCAATGTAACAGGCTAAACTTCAGATATACTCTCAGAACATGAATCAAGTTCAAATTTAGAAGCAATATCAACAACAAACTTAGATTCATGTTTAGTGCATGGAGAATAAACATTCAGATGTGAGAGCAAAAAATGATTCTCATCATGCAGAGAGGGAGAATTAAAAACATGTTCATCAACAATATAATCATCACCATACCCCTCAACAACATAATCAAATAGAGGTATGTGTACCTCCACTTCCCTGAAGATTGGTAGAGTGGTCGAAGATGAAAATGGTCTATCTGGCTCAAAATTGCTGCTTATACCTGCCTGGTCCTCAAAATCTTTATCAGTATCAGCCTCCTCAAGTGCAAGAGTAGGGACATAGGAAGGTGGGAAAGTAGGTGGCACAGTAGTAAGCACTAGTGGAAAAATGACATTTTATAATGTACAAAAATAACTTTTTATAACGTAGTTACTAGGGACATAGTTCTGGGCGATATAGTAAATCTACAGATTTTATAATGTAGCAGAAATTTACGTTATAATATGTTGAACATATCATAACGTAGTTTTTGAAGTCCGTCATAATATGCATAGTTTATTATGACAAATTTTCATTTGTCCATTATAATAGAGTGGAAGGTTTTATGACGTAGAAGTTTTTGTACGTTATAATATGTGATCTATTATTACGTATATATTTTTGTACGTTATAATATGTGATCTATTATTACGTATATATTTTTGTACGTTATAATATGTGATCAACTTATCATAACGTACATTGTTTAGTACGTCATAATATATTTTTTTTTAAAACAAAATTGATTATTACATTTGACATCCAATGAAATTATAATAATATTCCTGTATTATCATCTCATCCAATCAATTTATAATTAATATAGCTTCAAATAAACAAATTTAATGATACACACAAAATAAAATTCATTTCAAACATTAAATAGTCTAATAATTTAATACATCTTTTATACATGAAACTATATATTAAATCCAAATATTACATTAATGTACATACACTATTGAATTGTAGCGAAATTTCTACTAACACTTAAAATAAATATTTTTGTTTAAACAAAATAACACATAATAAAATGGGGACAAATTCATCTTCATCCATTTATATGCCTTCAATCTCTTTAATTACTGTGTTGGAGTCGACAATAGAGGCTCAACCTCGACCAATTATAAAAGCAATTACTATACTTTCATAAAAACATTTAAAAAAGTTATAAATCAAAATATGGAGGAAGTAAAAGTAGTATTGTAGGGAATATCATGTTGTAAGTAAGTCTCATAAATAAAAATTGACAAAGAAATATTCACTTAAATAGATATCAATAAAACATAACATGACACTTATACAAAATTACTTACCTAATCTTACATAACCATCATGTTATGCTGTGAAAAACTGCTTCTAATTAATCATCATCTGCACGTACATAGGATAGTATCACTCACAATAAAAAAAAGTTACCAATTTTAGTAGCATTAGTTAATATTGATGTACCGAGTTCACTATCTCCGTCAGTATCTGAACTATTGAAGAACTAAAATGATGGCACTAGCAGCATCGATAGCCTATTTAAAATAAAACAACGCATAGAAGTTAATTTTAAGCACGATGCATCTCATAAAAACATTACGCTAAAAGTAATGTTATTAATTCAAAGCACGAATAACTAGTCTTTTATATGACACTGCTTCCCATCTCCTAGGTAGATGGCACTGACATCATTTTCCAGAGTCTGAATAGTCTGGAATGGTGATTGCTCTAAATCTTGAGATTGTTCCTCAGTGAGCTGAGTGGCCATCTGTCCCATCTGATTAGTCAAGCTCTGGATTAAGTTCTTATTTCCTGCTGAAACTGCGTATTTTGAATAGTCATCTGCCTCACAAGCTCCTCCAATGTAGGCTGAGGAGTAGTGGAAGGTTAAGGAGCTGCTTGGGCAGGACCATGAGGTTGCTACAGCTGCTGTTGTTCCTGGACTGGTAGAGGAGCCATACAATAATTTTGGAATGGTGGTTATTGATATTGATGCTGTTGTGGGGTACCATACCATCCCAAGTTATGGCCATTCCATGCAGGATTGTTGATGTAACCATACTAAGTAAGGAAGAATTCGTCCAGAAACATATGCTGAAGATCTTCCCAACTGGTGATGGATCCTGGAGGAAGACATTAAAGTCAATCCCTTGCTGCTACTTGTAATTAGTGTGGGAATGCCCTTAAGAACATTTGATCATCCGAGACATGTGGAGGCTTCATTGTAGAACAAATGATATGGAACTCCTCCAAATGTTTATGTGGGCATTCACCTGCAAAACCATGAAACTTAGGCAACAAATGTATCAGTCCAGTGGTGAGAACGTAATGAACATCATCCTCATTAAGTGAAGTTGGCTCCCAGGGAGCACTCTCGGGAGTTGGAGGATGAGCCATATTGTTCTCAGCATAGAAATCAGTAGAATGCACATGAGAATCAGAAATAGAATTTGGTGCAGCAAATGCAATATGCATGATATATGGACTAGTAGACACAAAATGAGAACCATAATCAGAGGCACATGCAGAGGAAAATTCATAATCAGAGGAACTGGCAGAATAAGCACTATTCACATAAGCAAAATAGGCAGACATGTGGTAAGAGAATGAAATGAATTATGCAACTAAAGCTATCTAAATGCAACGACTAAGAATTCTTAGAATGCGTAACTAATCTATGAAAAGTCCTATCAAATTCAGAATCAAAGGGTGGTATTTGCCCAGGATTTCCCCCAATCATACACTAAGTCAACTCTATCAGCAAAAGTCAACATAGTGAAAACATAGGGGGTAAAACAACGATATTTGCAAACCTTATCAGACTGAGCTAAAATTTTTTGATCAACCCCCTAAAATCATGAAAATATAGCACAAAAAATATCAAAGCAAAATTCAAAGTGTAACTATGTCAACGAACACAGGAAAGTGTGAAAAAACGACAAAATAAAACTTAAAAAATAAAAAAGAAATAGTAAATGATGTTTTTTGGGGCTGAGAGGGTGGGGCCTGACATGTAATGTAATAGGTCTTGCTTTACTTGTGGTTTCCCACCCAAAAAACACATAGGGTTTGTCAAATTTCGACTCCGGGAAAATGGGGAACTATTCACGCACTATTCACTTTGTGCAACTCTTTCATTGCATTCCAGTGCCTCAACAAGACAGATGGCATCCAACTTCTCCTAATTGTGACTCAAACAAACATAACACAACACAATTAAGACACGCAACACACACTCACAGACTATAACAGCACACACAACATACACAAACACAACAAAGAACCTAAGACCAAACCGTTGATCCCTGGCAACGACGCCAAAATTTGATCGAGGCCATACCCGAATCAAATTTAATATGCAATTAAGTGAAATATAATACTAGGAAGTGACTCCTAGGTCGTCCCTCAAGGTCCAAATGTGGTTCAGGCAATAGCTCGAACACTTGGTGGGGGGGCGGGGTTGTGAAGAGTTTTTGTGAATGGAAATTAACTAAATTGAACACGAATGCAAACACTAATTAAAATGATTGGTCACTAGCTCAATTACAATACTTCCAATCACAGATTAACAACTATTGCACACTACCCTAACCTCTAATCCAACACAAGGTAACCAATTAAGCGAAGATTAACCATGTTTTCATAAAAGCGAATTAAGCAAACACAATGCTAATATTCAACCAATTCTGCACCATACAGTTTCATCAAGTAAGAGAAGATTAAACATCAATTAGGCAACTAAGGATATACCCAATTACAATTGGAAATAAATTTAGTGTTAGCCAAATCAGAGCAGTAAAAACACACTTCCAACTCAAAAATCTCATTGAAAGGATTCAATTTCACTAAAGCCCAATCAAGCACACTTAAGCTTCCATTAAAGCGAGATTAGAACAGTGAAACAAAACCGAAATCAACATTAAATCTGGACGACAATGCACAAAATTGGTAAAAACGGAATTGAAATTGGGTAACGAAATTGGTCAATAAACTTGCAACAGAAAACGAAATGGGCATAAATTAATGAAACCGAAATGGAACATAAAAATGCATTTGCAAAACATAAATTAAAACAGCAAGTAAAAACGAAAATGAGAGCACAAGACTAAAATGCAATTGAAACAAAATTCAATATAAAAATAGAGAATGAAAGAAAGAACCTAAAACCCCTAAAGGGCGGGGGAGGGGGGGGGAGAGAAGAAGAATGCCCAATGCTCAAACCCTAGAAGAGAAAAAACATGAAATGAGGGAGGAGGAAGGAAATGAAATCTGATTTGGGGTTTTAAAACCCCTAAATTACGAAAATGCCCTTACTTTGGGCTTCTCCTAAAATGTTGACCAAAAATAGACCCAAAAGTCAAATCTGGCCTAAAACAAAAGTTATTTACATTACAATACAAAATTAAATTGTGTAGCAGCCCTCTTGTAGTCCTAATCATAATTCCAAAATTGTCTTACAATTAATTATGAGAATAGCTAGATTCAGATAATCCAAATTAATTAAAAATATGAATTACTCATCAAATTAGGCTCAATTAGTGAAAATGAGACAATAATAGAGAATTAAACACAATTCACTAATATAATTTGGTGTGAAAAGCTAAGTCAATATTACAAAATAATGATTCATCAGTTGGGCACAGTGACAAAATGGAAATTATAAAAAAACATATTATGGTAGAAATTAAAACACCTATCATAATAGCGGAAAAACCCCTATTTCATTTCATTTCTTTCATTCTCATCCTTGAGCACATCATTTCCTTTTCTCGTTCCCATTTCATTTCTTTCATTCTTGTTCTCAAAACCCTTACATGTCTCAAAGCCTCCACGTCGCGCACACTCATCGGAGCCTCCACGTCGTCGACGACACACATCCACATCGTCAATGCCTCGCCTTCACGCCGTTGCCGTTACCGTCATCTCCGTGGACAAAAGATGTTCTAAGGTAATGTCTACCCTAATCCACAAAATGTTCTATTTCTCACTTTCAATTAGAATAATGGTTTTATTGCAATTTAGGGGTTTTTCATCTAGAGTTTGGGGCTCGACCTGTAGTCTGTTTGAGAGTAGAATCACCGAGGGGATTCTCGACACCCACTATTACTCACGAAGTCACTCTCGTTGAAGGAGATTCTTGGACTACCACCTGTTTTTTCAAGGTTCAATTCCAAAATTTCATTCTTAGAATTTTAGTCGCAAGGTGATTTTTAGTAGCAGACAACACTAATTGTCTTTAAATTCAAAGAGGTACAATGTTCAACTTTGATGGAACTAGAGGAAAAGGAATTCTGAAGAGTGTTTTGAGAATACACAGTCCAAAGTTTTATTGGAAGGTATATACTTTTAAATTTCAGGTAAAGTATGCTTATTGATTGATGTCATTCTAGTTGTGTAAGTGATAAAATATCTTTATCTCTGTTAATGCAACTCTAAAATTAAGTTGACAAGCAATTAAAGACTATCATTCGTACATGTTTTTCAGGTGATAGCACATGCAGATTTAGGCCTTGCAGATGCATATATCAAAGGGGATTTTTCTTTTATTGATAAAGATGAAGGTCTCTTGAATCTTATTTTGGTAACCATTCTAATCTGAATCTTATAGTGAGTTGTCTCCTTGGGACTTTACACTTTACTTTCTTGTACCTTGATAATTTTACTGCAGATTCTCATAGCCAACCAAGATTCAAATGATTCCAGGTCAAAAGCTCCTAGATGCAGTGACTTTAAAGGAGCTTATCCAACAATATAGAGTAGTGTATAAGCATATAACTAGTTATGCACGATCACAAAACATCAAATCAAATATTCCTTATCAAGTGAGAGTTTACTCAATAAGAATTTTGAGGCTTACAATTTTTCTTTGGTCTATTTCCAGAGTAATGAATGTTGGGTGACCGACAAATGTACCTGATCATAGCAAGTAATACAAAATGGTAAGACCAAGTATCGTTTCCCAAGAGAGTCATGACATTAAACAATTGTGCTTTTGCTTAACCAATTAAGACTTTTAGAACAATATTTTGGGGGTTTTGAATGCAAAGTGCAAAAAAATTAACATGAATGCAATTTGATCAATTGAGGATAAGCACAAAAGTGAATGAATGATGTTGATAATATGAGATGATAATGTAGTTGGAGTTAGATTTCACCTAGTTTACTCTCATGCATATAAGAATTCTTCTTCTTCATTAATGTCAACATCACTCTCTAAATTACTTAAAACCCGATCCCTTGGCGAAGAAAGCATATCCTTAATTACTAGGTCACAATCCCTTGCATCCCTAATAATTAATTCTGCAATAAGATTAGGAACTTAAGACAACCAAAACTCACACCCCCATCCCTGAGAAATATTGCTTTTGGGAATAATTCTCCAGAACCTGAATTGTAAGGTACCTCCCGATACTCATGCAAATCGTACATCATGCTATAAATGAGTTAAACAAAGCAAGCATTGATCACAGAAGAATTACCCTAATAATTAATGAAAGAAGCGTATATAATTAAGAATTAATTCAAATACATGAGAGTTCACAAGGTTACACCATCCCCGATCCACAAATAGAATTACAATGGAATGAAAAGAGATTGAAAAACCCTAGGAAGAGAAGAGGAGCACTCTGATATCCCCAAATCTGCCCCCAAGGGGCGAAACGCGTGTTTCTATGCTTATGCCATCAAGAGATACCAACCGTAGGACGTCCAAGTCTTTAAATAGGTAAGAAAAATAACAGAAAACGGGTCCAAGCCCAAAATAGATCAGAAAAATAACAGAAAACGGGTCCAAGCCCATAACGCCGGCGCTTAGCGCCTTTAGTGAGGCGCCCAGGCGTGCTCCGACACAAATTCTGGCTCTTAGCGCCCCTGAAAGGACTCCCAGGCAGTTTGCGATGCACTTCTAGCGCTCAAGGCTCCTGGAAAGGGCCCTCAGCTTGACTAGGTGGTGCTTAGGGACCCTGACGGGGGGCCCTCAGCCCTACTTTTCTGCACTGCATCTTTTTCTCTTTTTCTGCAGACTTGCCTTCTTCTTGAGTTCTGACTCCTTGATCCTTTTACCTTCTTCCAATTCATACCAATAACCTACAAAATTAAGGGAATTTAATGATAAAATCATAAAGTAAAACCTCAACTCATTTATTCGCAAAATTAAAGCAAAAACATGAGTTCAAGCAAGTTTCTAAGTCAAAAAGGGTGTATTTAGTATCAAAATTGAATCACAGATAACAGTAATTTCAACTGTTATCACAACCCCAAACTTGAAACTTTGCTTGTCCTCAAGCAAAATGTAACTTGGCTTATGTAAAATAGATATACGACAATGGTCTAACACATCAAAAAGCTATTATATTAAAAAATGTATAAAGTGATTTCTTTTTTTTTTGTCAAAAAACCAAGGCTAAAATTGATAAGATGCTCGAAATTCTTGAGATTGGATGTGGATGAGGAAGTTTAGCCATTGGTATCACTTTGTCCAAGGAACAACTAAAACTTGTAGAACAAAAACTCAAAGATGCTGGACTTCAAGTATCAACTAGCTCATTTTTTTACGATTCCATGATTTTCCTTATATAAGTACGATTGATTCTTTATAAAATCAGAATAAACTAGCGAATTCATGTTATTTTAATCGTGTTGATTCCAGGACAACATCAAATTTCTACTGTGTGACTATCGCCAAATGCCCAAGACGTGCAAATTCAATAGGATTATATCATGATCTTGTGAATCTCATGAATGATTAATCTCATGCCATACAAATTCACAATATGCTTATGAATGATTAAATTCTGCAGCTTTCAATAGACTGCATTGAACTTGCTTTTTGCTTCTGAATTGCATGCAAAACCTTTTTCTAGCATAGTCATTCCACTCTGTCGTGAACGCTACACTTTGATTCTAGTGGCTTTACTGATTTTAGCTTTTACTCCTATGATTCTAGACTATTCTAACCTTTGAATTCAACTTAGAAGAATCTGAGAATTTCTTGCTCTCTCCCTTCTCCAAGGACGTTAAGGTTCACTCTTTCTCCATTTATACAATCAATTCTTGCATTTTATCCATCTTTGAATACTATTAATATTCCAGCTGATAAAAAATAAGAACTAAATTCTTTGAATTCATACTGCTTGGTTTTGGATCTAGAATTTTGGTTTTTATAATTTAAATATGATGAAAAAATAAAATAATTCAAAATTATTTCTGTTTAAATATGATTTATATATGATTTTTATTTGATTTATCAAATGATCAAATTCAGATCTCTGAGGCTAGGAACTTAATTGCATGACTTTAATACTTTCTGGATTACTTCAAAATTTTGCATTTTATTTTGTTGGTTATAGGAAATGCATAGACTTGGGCAGAGAGGTTGATCATTGTAGGAATCCTTCCTCTGGGATGCATTCCATTTATCAAGACACTTAGAAATGCAGAAGGTTGTGATAAAAGTTTAAATAGTGTTGCTCATGCATTCAATGCAAAATTATTACAGCAATTAAACATCCTGAAGACAAAGTTGGGCTTAAGAACTGCTTGGGTTAATGTTTACGAAAAAGCAAGTTGAAAATGTTGATCGACTTATCCAAGAAATTCAAGATTTGCAAAAGCAAGTTGAGGATTTAGAAGATAACCTTGATTTTCTAGGACGGGGAGTGAGGAATCGAGAAAAGATTCAACTGGAGCTTAACACCCTGCAAAGCACCAAGTAAATAGCTGAATTTTTTTACTGTGTACTAACATGGGCAATTTTACCATCTCGATCCATTAAGATAATTGAATTCTGTCATGTTCGCATCATTTCCATTTCCTAAGTTTCAGTTTTTGTTTCTTATTCTTATCATTACTTCCATTCATATCTTAGTTAAAAGGGACAATTTGAAATCTGAATTGGAGAGGTTGAGGGAAGAACAAAGGCATATGGAGAATGATCTATCAAATATTCGTATTCGGTGGCACAATCTAATGAAGGAAAAATTTAAAGCAACCAACGTATTGCAAGGTGTTAAGAGATTATAATAAGAATTGGAACGTTTAACTGAAGAAAATATTCAAGTTGATTTTGATAAGAAGGTGTCTAATTATCTGATACATTGATTTAGTTGTTGTTATAGGCTTAGGGCAATTGCCTTCTTTTTCCCCCTATCTACACATGTACACATACATTTTTATAAGAAAAATTTAATGTATGAAATGAATTCCATTTTATTTATTTAATTGAATTTGTTCATTTCAAGATATATTGATTATAAATTGTTTGGATGAGATCATAATACAAGAAAATTAATTATAAATTGATTGGATATTAAATGTAAGCATGTAATTCTTTTTTTTAATAATCAAGTTTTTATGATAGGTAAAAAGTTACTTGTCATAATATATTCGACATATTATGATAAGTGACAAACGTATGTCATAATACGTTGAACCTTATTATGATTCCCAGAACTATGATGTCAGGCCACCTATCATAATAGGTCATTTTTACCTATCATAAAATGCTATTTTTCCACTAGTGTAGAGAGTTGTGGTTTTCTCGAGGAGAAGGGGTTCATGAGAACGTGAAGCTAAACCTATGGTGGTAGGATAGGGAAGAATGAATGTAGGTTTTGGGAGTTTGTGTAGACGAGGAGGCAAGTGAACGAGAAGGAGTGGGTGCTGCAATTGTGGATAAGTTGGATTTCAAGTTTGGTGAAAGGAAGAAAAGAAAGGCCTAGACAGGTTGAGCGGACTTGGCAGAGTTTCGGGTTTAGGTTGATGAGTGGGAGAAGGAGAGAGGAATGAACATGAGTAGAGAAAGAGACTCCCAGAATCTCGAGTTGTTGCATCTGTAATAGTGGAAGGAGACGAAGAAAGAAAAAAATGGTAGTAGTGGAGAGTTTCAGTGTTGTAAATAAAGGAGAAAATAGAACAAAGGAAGGGTGAAGACCTACATGTACGTATGAGGATGACACTTGAAGAAGTAGAGGGGGGATGTGTACATTAATGGAGAATGGAGAAAGAAAAGAGTGAAAGGTAGGGATGGACAGTGTGACTCTCACTTTTATGGGTTGTTGAATTAATGAGAATAAGAGAAAGGTAGTGTTGGGAAAGATGCATGGAACCGTGAGTTGTAGTGAAGAGGGAGGTGAGGCCTTGTAGGGGAGAGCTACGTCCTAAGATCAACAACTTTCTTGCAAATGGCATTGTAAAACAAACTCAAACATGTGAGAATACCTCTAACAGAGGCAGGTAATATGGCTCGAATAGCTACTGGTATAAGTTGTTGCATTAAGACATGACAATCGTGAGACTTTAAACCAACTAACTTTAAATCTTTCATAGAAACAAGGCTACTAATATTCGACGAATAACCTTGTGGAACCTTTAAACTATGTAAACATTGAAAAAAAATTGTTTTTCTTTTTTTGAAAGAGTGTGACAAGCTGGACGAAGATAGGTGCATCTTCCTATGGATTACGGATGTAACTCAGAACGGATTCCCATGTCAACCAAGTCTTGTCGTGTTTTCACTCCATCTTTTGTTTTTGCTTTAACGTTTAGTAAAGTCCCAACAACACTATCACATACGTTTTTTTCAACATGCATCACGTCTATGCAATGTCGCACATCAAGTTTACACCAATATGGAAGATTAATCGCTTTTTCCAAATGTTTTTCACAACGGTCTTTTTTTTTATGTTTTCCGAAGACAACATCAATGTTCCTCACCTGGTTGTATACTTCTTCCCCATTACGTGGTCTGCACACTACATCATCTTCAGGACTTCCATTAAACGCTTTTTTTAATCTACGGTAAGGGTGATTTTGAGGAAGGAATCTTCGGTGTCTTGTGTACACAGTTTTCTGCCCATGCTTCAATTGAAGATAACTAATATTTTCTTCACAAATCGGACATGCAAAATGACCTTTAACACTATAACCCCTCAAGTTCCTATATGCTGGGAAATCATTTATGGTGTAAAACAACATTGCAAGCAAACAAAATTTTTCTTTTGAATATGAATCGAAGACCTCGACACCCTCTTCCCACAACATTTTTAAATCGTCAATTAACGGTTTTAGATAAACATCAATGTCATTTCCAGGTTGTCTAGGACCTGATATCATCATAGACAACATCATATATTTTCTCTTCATGCACAACATAGGAGATAGATTGTAAATCATCAAAATAACTGGCCATGAACTATATTTGCTACTTAAGTTGCCATAAGGATTCATACCATCGGTAACAAGTGCAAGTCTTAAGTTTCTTGGTTCTGCACTAAATTCGGGAAATGTGGCATCAATGTTCTTCCATTGTGGGGAATTAGTTGGGTGTCGAAGAAGATTATCACATTTTCTTCCATCAATGTGCCACATAAGATTCTTCTCATATTCTTTAACAAAAAACAATCGTTTCAACCTAGGTACTATAGGTAAATACCACATGACCTTAGCCGGTGGACCTTCATTGTGTTCATCGTTATTTCCATCAAGTTTCTTCTTAAATCGTGACGAACCACAAGTCGGACACACCTTCATTGAAGCATACTGATCTCTATACAATACACAGTCATTGGGACATGCATGTATCTTTTGGTATTCCAACCCATTAGACATATAATTTTCTTCACGTCGTAATTACGGATAGATAACGTGTTATTTTCTGGAAGCATCTCCTTTAGTAACTCCAACAATTCCGTGAAACTTTTATCAGTCCATCCATTTCTTGCTTTCGAACAAAACAATTTCAAAGTAGCCAATAACCTTGTAAAATTGATGCATCCTGGATACAACTCTTGCTCTGAATTGTTCTTAAGACTATCGTATAAATGAGCTCTTCCAAAATTTTCTTCGCCGACGTCACGTACCATTTCGTCTAAATGATCACTCATCCATTTTTTGACATAATCCGAACCTCTTAAAGTTGTTGGCTTATATAATACTTCCCCATGCCAAGATCCAACTGTATAACTTCTCATTATTCCATAGATGAACAGATGATCATGGATGTTGTTCAAGTCTTCATATACTTGATTGAGACAAAGAACACAAGGGCAAAAATATGCCCCGTTCACTGATTTTGCGTGTTCTTTAACATATAGTATGAACTCAGAAACCCCTCGCTCATACTCTTCACTAATACGATGCTGGTGAATCCAGCTTCGATCCATACTAGTAATGTAAAAGCAAAGAATCCACGGAAGAAAATAAAAACTAACTTACGTAGACATAGAGAACCAAAAATAAATATCTATCATAGGTAAGAGATATTCAAAGAAAAACAAACAAACTTGAAATGGTGTCACTGGAGAAGATGACGAAGTTAGCTGACCACGAACGAACACAAATATCAGGAAAAAAAACTATCATAGTATCGTTATACATATATCATACGTCCAGAATCAACAAATACGAGCACATACATCATATGTAAGAGATATAGAAGAAGATAAAAAATACTTGAAATGGTGTCACTAGAGAAGATGATGAAGTTCATTGACTACGTACGAACCAAATGACATTACAAAGACAAAAACTACTTCAAAATGACCTTCTTTCTTTATCGCAGTCATCCGCGAAGAAGAAAGTTCAAGTAGAAATGGAAGCGCGAACAAACAGTGAGACTGTGTTACGTTGTTACATTCAATAAATAAATTCCACGTCACATACAATAAAAATATGACGTTATATTTAAATAAAACGTCGAACCCCAAATTATTTGATGGTTTCTCTTAAAACATTAGCGCCAACAGAATGTCGAAATATGTTGAAATTCGACGTTTTCTCTTATTTAGCCCTAGTATCAGAAAATACTGTACTTTTGGATCTCTTTTCTTTTCACCCCTCCCATAGAACGTCGAAGGTTGCGAGGCTAGGACGTGAAGGGAATTGAAGTGGTTGGGAGCATTAATGGTGTGCTTAATAGAACGTCAAATTCGATGGGGGCTTCGACGTTTCTTTGTTCCGCCAATTTCAAAATTTGGCACTTTTTTCTTTAAAATCAGACATGAAATCTTTTCTTTTTACTTCTTCCTTAATCAATTCAAGTTAGCAGTGTACCAGAGGTGGCTTAATAGCCATGATTACAAAATTAAAAAAAAAACTTAGAAAAGTAGTCCCTATTATTATCAAGAAGATTCCATTGAGTCTTCATCATCAGAATCTTCAGTATGACGTCAAATATTACAGATATTCGACGTTTTATTTTTCTTCCTCCCGCCCATAACCTCCCGTTTTATTTTTCTCCCTCCCGTCCATAACCTCCCAATACATCAATATTAAGATAAGATTTAATTTTTTTATATTTTTATTTTAATTATTTGTGTAAATTTATCTTGTAATAACTAAAGAGAATAAAACTTTATATCTTTAAAATATTATTTTAATTTCATATTAAAAATAATTATAATAATAATTTATGAGAATTGAGTTTTAGTTATAGATCACAATACTTAAAATCATAATAAATATTATTATATTATTATATTTTAAAGTTATGTGAAATGAATGTTTTTTTAACATCCGAACTAACTTTTTTCATATAAAAAATGAAAAATAGTCTACACTGTTAATATTTTTTTTTATTAGATTCAACAACATTCCCATACCTTATATTTATTTCCTCTCCTTTTAAAAGTCTTATGATTAAGATAGGTATGATAAAACATAAATCAAGTCTTCAATGTCTCTTTCTAGGTGTGTGTTAATTTTAGGATAAAGACAAGTATGATTATACTAAAAGATTTTAATTGATTTTTAAAAAATAATACTTTAAATTTAAATGAAAATTAAGTTGAGTGATAAACTGAAGGTTATGATAGATTATTGTGGACAAAAAATAAGATATGTCAGTTAGAAAACAAGATTGAGACAAGTTAACAACTAAGATTCATCAAAGCAAGCCAAAGATCGAGAAGAGACAACGTGTATCAAGAATAGTCAGGGTGTATCGAAGTCCAAGACTCGTCGTGGATTAAAGGTCAAGACAAACTGATCAGGGGAAAATTAAGACAGAATGAGTTGGGTCGAAGATTAAGGCAACTCAAAGATTTGTCGGTGAAATTTAAAGAGAATAAAACTTTATTTCTTTAAAATATTATTTTAATTTCATATGGAAAATAATAATAATAATAATTATGAGAATTTAGTTTTAGTTACATATTAGAATAATTAAAATCATAATAAATAATATTATATTATTAAAATTTATTTGAAATGAATGTTGTTTTAACATCCAAACTAACTTTTTTTCATATAAAAAAGTTAACATAATAAATATTTTTTTTTTATTAGATTCAACAACATCCCCGACCTTATATTTCTTTCCTCTCCTTAAAAGGTTTTATGATTAAGATAGATATGATAAAAAAACATAAATCAAGTATTCAATGACTCTTTCTAGGTGTATGTTAATTTTGTGATAAAGATAGGTATCTAAAAGAACTTAAGTGATTTTTAAAAATAATACTATAAATTTCAAAAGTGATTAAGTTGAGTGATAAACTGAAGGTTAAGATAGATTATTGTGGTATCGAGAATAGTCAGGTTGTATCAAAGTACAAGACTTGTGCTAAATTAAAGGCAAGACAGACCGATATCGGCCAAAAATTAAGACAGAATGGGTTGGGTCGAAGATTAAGGCAGGTTAAGTTTGACTAACAGTCGAGACTGGTTGCCCTAAAGTGAATTTTGGGATGGGTGTTTCACACTAAAGGTCGAGACAGACTAACATATGTAGCCACTTTGGAAGTCGTAATATGCATTTGCATTGTTTAGAGAGGAATCTCTTGGTTATTGGTTTAAACTCTGATTCTTATAAAGATTAACATCTTTGTGGTGATTCTTCCTTTACTTATCTATTTGCTAGATTGTGGCGTCTGCATCTCTGTCTTATCAACCTCCAGTCCAAGCAAATAGTCAAGACGGTTAGGCTAGATCATGATTGAAATTAGGCAGAATTCGACCACGATTAAACTTTTGTTAAGGACCATGATATGTTAACAACTTTTTGACAATAGACAATGTATCACTATTTTATTGGTCTATATATTTAAAAAGTCCACAACGAAGTTAAAAATTCAAACAAACTCTTAGACCAAAAATTAGGTCACATTCAAATAAATTGTTGGAAAACTGGTTGGCTCAGTTTCAACACCAAAAGGGGTTGAATTGGTGAGGTTTCAAAATCAGAGTCTTTTTAAAATCTTTTTCACAGAGTAAAAACCTTTGCACAATTTCTAAGTAAATGAAAAATTTAAATGCAGCGGAATTACTAAGTAGACTACGAAAACAGTAAAGTCGACTGAATGTAAAAGTGTAAGGATAAAGAATTCAAACACAGGTTTTTATACTGGTTCAACCGCAATGCCTACATCCAATATCCTTCCAATCCTAGGAAGCAAATGCACTATAATGGTCAAGGTTTTTAAAAAAAGGTTTTTATAATGCCCTCCATGTCAAAAATATAAAACACCTCTCTAACCCTTTAACCAAAATGAAGGCAGAAACACACAAGAAGATCTGAAGCAAGATATCCCCTCTTCTGCAATCTTTAACCCTCTTTGAACAATCCTCAAAGTATCCAGACTCCACGAGTTTACCCCCTGTAATCACAACAGGTACAATAGCAACCAATGAATGGTAACAAGAGCCTTGATCAACCAAAGAACACCTCAATTGTGCGGATAATGATCAAGCAGTGAGCAATCCAGAATTCTCCTTCAAAACCTCTTCAAAGAATGATCTCCACGATCTTCTTGATGAGTTCTTGGAGCACTAAATCACAGAGAAATAATTTGAAATAGAATATGAAATTATCAGTTCTTCCAAAAGTTCTTTGAATAACTTAGGTCTCTTCTATTTATAGATTTCCATAAATCAGATGGTCTTGTAGTCGACTAAGCTACTAATAGAGTCGACTGTCCCCTGAAAGTTATAAAAGTTAAGTCAAACTAGTAGCAGTCAAGTCAAACAAATTAATCTGCATTCAATACATTTGACCTCATTCAACGCTTAACTAACTTTTAAAAATATAGTCGTTACTATTCACAAGCATAACAAAATTTCAAATCAAACAACTAACAAAGTCGAATGCAAAGCGCACACAGTCGACTTTGACACATCTGCACATATTGAAATTCTTTTCAATGTAAAATCTCATATAGCATTATATTTGAAAATCTATGCAAAGTCTTTAGTCTTAGTCGATTCAATCAATGATGAAGTCGACTTAGGACTTGCAGATTTGCCACACAATATAAGTTCATCAAAGTGCTTATGGTTTTCCTTTTCCAAAACATATGCAATGCAATCACAACTGATGTAACATATATCAGAACAGTGAATATGCATTCATATATCAAGATCAACAAAAAACATGTTCAATAAGATATCAATCAATAAGCAACAGAACATGTAACACATCAACAATACATGTGTTATTAATAATGTGTTGTCATCATCAAGAACCAGAGTGAATAGAGCACTGTGAGATTAAGGTATAGTTAAACCAGTGCTTCTGTTATCAACAATCTCAATAATCTCCCCTTTTTTTGATGATGCACAACCATGATTAATATACAACCATGTTTGTACACAAAAAACATAGTAAACCAGTCAAGTAATCCCTCCAAATCAAACAAACACTAAGTGCAAGTGATTAAATGATCTTTCCAGTGTATCAGAGTAGTTTTCAGAGTATAAAGCAAGTAAAAGAAATATTTCAGCCTTATAAAGAAACTTTACTCTGATAAAGCATTATCAAGCAATCACAATTCAAGCATAAAATCAAACATTTCTGCCCCTTTGTGCATTAACAAAAAAGGTATGCTTCTAGATATGATATACTGATAAACTACACAAAAGAGATGCGTCAAAGTGAAAAGCATTTTACAATCAGAGATGCTCCCCCTATCATATAATATCACATGAAAAAGATAACCTCCCCTTGAAGTGTAGGCATGTGAAGAAATCTGTAAGTATGTAATGCTCCCCCTGTCATCATGCATAATTTTCTCAATCAAATTCAGATGCATAATGCAGTACGGTAAGAATCAGAGCATACATTCAGCATAAAACAGAATTGTATCATAGTTATGATTTCAAGCAAATCTATCATGCAAAGATACAATCATCAACAATTTCATAATATAATCTCATTGCAAAACAGTCATATAAGAACAAATATATATTGCAGAAAAATGATATAAAATGATTAATCAATATAATAACCAAATTCCAGTGATGGGATTTATAACCCATGTTATGAATTAGTCGATTGAATTATTTTTCCAGTCGATTTCATTGCTTTCCAATCAATTTTGATTCTAGTTGTGAGTTCCAAAGAAATGTTTCCTACAAAACCTTTCAAAGTCTTTTGAAGACCAAGAAATTTAGTATAACAGTAATCCAAGAAAAAAATAATCAAATGAGAAGTGAGTATGCAAAACAGTTTAATGTAGTAGTGAAAAACATGCATAGTCAACTTCAATCAGTACAAAGTCGATTCAGATTCATTCCAAACATATTCAATCAAATTAAAGCAAATGATATTGAATCAAACTACTGATTTCATTACTTGTTCATAAAGGTATTACAATTGATGAACACGAACAAGAACAAAACATAGACTAATGAAACAACACAAAACAAAATGGCAATTCTAAGCCATTTTCAAAAATGAAGACAGATAAACTCAATTTTTCCTTTTCTTTTTGTTAACAAATTCCTTAAGGATCATGTTACTGTCACTATCTTCGATGCTTTCCTCCTCTGCATTCTCATCTCCATTCCCTTGGTTAGAGCTCTCTGGAGTACTTACTTCTTTAGACAGTGAATCTTCAACATTTTCCTCATTTAGCTGTGATCTATCTCTTTGCTCTTCCAATAGCTTCCTCACAATCCTTAATTCTCTTAGGACAATCCTTTCAAACTCAAACCTTGCCCTGTATTGGCTGTCTTGTGGTAATTCCATTTCATCTTCATTGTCTACAGTGTCATTCTTACACACTCACCCTTCAGGTGTCTTAACCATATGCATCAAGTGCAGTGCAGATTTGTCAATAAGGCTTGTTCTGTAATACTGCTCACTTCATTCTCCTATGCATTCAACTCCAAAATGAATGAGGACTTTTGAAATGAAAACACAATAGGGTAGTTTTGCGGATTCTAACTTTGTTACTTTCAGCATGTTGTCAGATATAGGTGTCGGCCAATCCACTTGAATATTTTCTTTCAAAGCTTTCAGTAGAAACAAGTCCTCTGTAGTAGCCTGAGCATGATTACCTCCTCTTGCCATGAGTATGTAGGAGATGACATAAATGGCTAGTCTGCCATCCTTCTTCATTCCTTCAGTTTTGTAACTGGAGTAGTTTTTAGAATCATCAGGGTTTCTTAGACTATTCTGATACTCAGTGAATTTGTGAAAACCTTCAATACCCAAGTGACATTTCTCACCACCAAGTTTTAGACCAGAATTGTTTGTCCAGACTTCATTTGTCAGCTTGATGTCGACACCCTTTACTCTTGAGCAAAAAGTATCATCCTCGATTCTCAGATTGTAATAGAATACCTTTACAAGGTCTGGATACCATGGATTAGCCATTTTGACAAACCTTTTCAAACCCTGTCGCCTAAGCCACCTTTGAAAAGTGAATCCTTCATCCTTGAAAAACTTCAGCTTTAAGAACTTGTGTGTCACCAGGCATCTCATTTTCCAGTAGTCGAGATATCTTGACTGCGCTTCATCATCGCTGATCCAACCTTCAAGTTCAGGAATCCGTCTAGTGTTCTTTGTACCTATGGTCTTGACTCTTTTCTTTGGTGTAGAGCTTGAGGCCATTGATGACGAAGTGGAATAATATTTTTCACAGGAAGTGAGAGAGAGACAGAGTTGCAGACTAATGAAGCTTAGCGTCGTGATACATGATCATTAGGTTTTCATTTATACAAAGCCCAATTAAAACTTTGGAGGGAACATACTAATTTAGTTTCGTACCAAAAATTATTTTCAAATTTGAAACCCAATCAAACAATAGACTAAGAGTCAATTTGAATAAAATGAAAGTTGACTCATGCAACAGATAGAGTTTTCAAAAACAGAGTTGTACATGTAAAGACATATAGTCGAATAAGTTCATAATCAAGTCGACTAAAGTTTGTGAAATCTATTTTTCAAAACAAATCAATCATTCAAGCATACATACAATCATACACATAATCAGACATCAAACAATCAATCAATTAAGGCATGATACAATGAGGTAATACATGTTACCAGTTGTAGATACTCAAGATGTTTGTAATAGCCAGTGTAGTTCATCCTTGAGTTCTCCATGCACCTATTTGTGACCCTGCAAAACAATTTAAGTTTTGGTTGCAGTACCCATTTGACTTTGGGTCCTTGATTGTCAGTTTAAGTTAGTTGTTCCTTTGGTTTCCATACATACAATCCTTTTGGAACTCCAACTCTTCTATAATAACAGTTTCTAATAGTATGACCAATACAATTACAATAAAAACAGGAATGCTTAATAGGCTTGCTGAAATCTGAAAATTTTCTTGTATTGGACCTATTAGAGTTAGCTTTAAAACCAATGCCTTGTCTATTAATTACACTTCTAGTAGACTTTAATACAACATTCAAGTTATCTCTACCTTGAGTGAATTTAGCTAGCGTGCTAGTCAAGTAATCTATTTGCTCAATATGAGTAGGACATTTTTCACAAGCTTTTTCTACTGTAAAAGTCTCAATTTTAACTTCATTGCCAGACATTAAAGCATCATCTAAATCTTTCTGTAATTTCTCATTATCAGCCACTAGGCTATTAATTCTATGCTCATAATCTCTTTTAGAGTTAAGTCGATTAACCTTGTATTTTAGTCGCATAGCTTCGACATGGATTTCTTTGAATGCATCTAACAGTAAATAGTACTTCACTTCTATTGGCTCATTCTCAAAATCTGAGTCACTATCTTCGTCAGCCACTGATGTTCCAGCCATGTAACACATGTTTAATTCCTCTTCGTGATCAGCATCTTCATCACTTGATGCATCAGAATCACTGTTTTCCCAAGCAATGTTAGCTCCTTTGTGCTTTCTGTTTTTGTCCTGTGGAAACCTTTTATTGGCTTTCTACTTTCTCTTTAATTCTGGACAATCTAGTTTGATATGTCCTTCTTTGCTGCATTCGTAGCATTGGATAACATTTGATCTGAAGCCTTTCTTTGCTTTGTTGTGAGCTGCATGTTAGTAAGTTGACTATTATTTTTCATAAATCGACTGAACTTTCTTACCATCATGGTCACCATTTCTTTGTCGTCCATCTCTGCATCTGAGTCATCCTCTGACTTTGAGGCCTTTTTGCTTGTCGCTTTCAGAGCAATGGACTTCTTTTCTTCAATCTCTTCTTCATCCTTCAACCTTCCTAGTTCTAACTCATGTTATCTTAACTTGCCGAACAAGGTAGCCATATTCATGCTTGTAAGGTCTTTGGATTCTGAGATTGCAATGACTTTTGGTTGCCAGCTTTTGTTCAGACTCTTCAATATCTTGATATTGATTTCCTCTTAGTCAAACACTTTGCCAAGAGCCATAAGGTGATTTACAATGTGTATGAATCTTTTCTGGACTTCATAGTTTGTCTCTCCAGCCTTCATCCTGAAAAGTTCATACTCCTGAATCAAAGAATTCTTCCTTGCTCTCTTGACTTCATCATTCCCTTCATGTGTGACTTCCAAGACATCCCATATCTCCTTGGCAGATTTGCATTGAGATATCCTGAAAAATTCATCAAGAGTTAGTGTAGCGGCAATGATATTTCTAGCTTTGACATCATATTGTGCTTTTCTATATTCATCTTGAGACCACTCAAAAAAAACAATTTCAAAAGAGTTTTTCCATCAACAGTATGAGTAGGCTCAAAAGGACCATTCAAAGTTGCATCCCAAATTCCTCTATCCACAGATTCAAGAAATATTTGCATTCTGATTTTCGAAAAAGGATAATTTTCAACAGCAAACAGAGTTGGTCTATTTGTAGATGCACCTTCATCAAAAGCTTGAAAACTGGAAGCCATCCCCGGGTATATAGTCTATTCAAGAAAAACAGAAGTCGACTAGTTTTTCAAATATATTATGAAAACTGACTCTGGTGCCAATTGTTGGAAAACAGGTTGGCTCAGTTTCAACACCAAGATGAGGGATGAATTGGTGAGGTTTCAAAATTAGAGTCTTTTTAAAATCTTTTTCACAGAATAAAAACCTTTGCACAATTTCTTTAATCGCAAGTAATGAAAAATTTAAGTGCAGCGGAATTACTAAGTACACTACGAAAACAGTAAAGTCGTCTGAATGTAAAAGTGTAAGGATAGAAAATTCAAACGCAGGTTTTTATACCGGTTCGGCCTCAATGCCTACGTCCAGTGTCCTTCCAATCCCAGGAAGCAAATGCACTATAATGGTCAAGGTTTTTAAACAAGGTTTTTATAGAGACCTCCACGTCAAAAATATAAAACACCTCTCTAACCATCTAACCAAAATATAGGCAGAAACACACAACAAGATTTGCAGCAAGATATCCCCTCTTCTGCAATCTTCAACCCACTTTGAACAATCCTCAAAGTGTCCAGACTCCACGCGTTTACCCCCTGTAATCACAACAGGTACAACAACAACCAATGAATGGTAACACGAGCCTTGATCAACCAAAGAACACCTCAATTGTGCAGATAATGGTCAAGCAATGAGCACAACATAATTCTCCTTCAGAACCTCTTCAAAGAATGATCTCCACAGTCTTCTTGATGAGTTATTGGAGCACTAAATCACAGAGAAACAATCTGAAACAGAATATGAAATTGTCAATTCTTCCAAAAGTTCTCTAAATAACTCAGGTCTCGTCTATTTATAGATTTCCATAAATCAGACGCTCCTGTAGTCGACTAAGCTATTAATAGAGTCAACTGTCCCCTGACAGTTATAACAGTTATGTCAAACTAGTACCAGTCAAGTCAAACAAATTAGTTCTACATTCAAGACATTTGACCTCTATCAATGCTTAACTAACTTTTAAAATTATATTCGTTACTATTCACAAGCATAACAGAATTTCAAATTAAACAACTAACAAAGTCGAATGCAAAGCGCATACAGTCGAATTTGACACATATGCACATATTGAAATTCTTTTGAGTGTAAAATCTCACATAGCACTGTATTTGAAAATCTTTGCAATTAAAGTTCATCAAAGTGCTTGTGGTTTTCCTTTTCCAAAACATATGCAATGCAATCTCAACAGATGTAACATATATCAGAACAGTGAATATGCATTCATATATCAAGATCAACACAAAACATGTACAATAAGATATCAATCAATAAGCAACAGAACATGTAACACATCAACAATACATGTGTTATTAATAATGTGTTGTCATCATCAAAAATCAGAGTGAATAGAGCACTGTGAGATTAAGGTATAGCTAAACCAGTGCTTCCCTTATCAACAATCTCAACATAAATTACTTTGAAAAATTTAATAATTATAATAAGTTATTAGAATAAATGATTATGATATAAAAAAAAAATACTATGATTAACATTATTAGAAAAACAAATTTGAACTCTCTCGTGCATTATTTATGTGCTTTTTTATATTTTAACAAACGTATGATCAATATCCAACCACGTTGTCATTAATGTCCCCATAAATAATCATTAAAATCTCATTTGCATTTCTTAATTTATAACGCTTTGAATCAATTATTTATTATTTAGAATCAATTATATTAACTTAGCAAAATTGAAAGTGGAATTATATAAATATAGAGGGGCACATCAAACTTTTTAACTTCGATCCCTCCAAATCTCACCTCGGTAATTGAAAAGTACACAATTTCTTGGGGGCAGAATGTCAATTTGTTATTAATCAAACGATATATATTATTTTTTCTATGATTGATGTTTAAACGTCAAATTCGGCAGGGCTTCGACTTTCATACGACATGGTGGCAGTCAGTAACTAAGCATTATTACACGATGTACGTCATCGGTTCATCTATAAATATAGCTTGCAATTCACATAATCCCTTGCCTCCTGTTTCCATATTGAAAATATTAGGATTCATGTTTTTTATTTTCTTTGCATTTTCTTTTCCTAAATATTTTAAGCATTTATGTTCTTCATATTACAATTTGATAACTCGAATTTGAAAGTGGTTCATTTATCGTCATTTCATATGAAGGAGCCCTTTCAAGTTCAAGTTAACAAAATGTTTTTATTTATATTAAAGAAATGGTTAACATATCTTACTAAAAGGGAAGTTCTTAGGAAAAAGAAATATGGTTGACAATATGTTTAATGCTGAAACAATTTTAGGATCTAAAATAATTATATAAAAAATTTGTTCAACTTCATCATTCTACAATGTATGAATCATTTTTTAAATTGTCTTGGGTTTGTCTTCTACCATTAAATTCAGAGCTATTTGATTTCCTATGGTGGAAACAACTCCAAGACAAATTAAATTTATACAGTTGATGTCGCATATTGAGTCCATGTGATGTTTTCTTCAACTAGAAGCGAAAGGTCATACATTTTTTATTCTTCTTTTATTTTTACTTTTTAATCATCCAATATAAAGTCAACACTATAGGTTTTGGACGTTATGGGTGAATTTGTTCTTATCTGAAACAAACAAGATTTATTAACTTTTTCACTGAGTGATGTTTGAACGTCAAATTCAGATGGTCTTGGAGTTGTTGTCTACCGTTAGAATTCAGAGCTATCTGATTTCTATTGTGGAAACAACCTCAAAAAATTTTAAATCTCTATAGTTGACATCGAATATTGAGTGCATTTGATGCAAATTCCTGGAGATTGACGTCTGTTTTTTGAGATCACTGACGTCCTATATCTTGGAGGATTACCAAAGATGATGGAATACATTATAACCAAAAAACAGGAAGTTAAAAAGAAGGGCATTGGAGTGGTTGAGAGCATTGATTTTTTGCTTTTACCAGAAGCCAAAGGTCGCTTAAATTTTTATTATTTTTTATTTTTTCTTTTAAATACTCACTTTAACATCCTAGTCCCATAGATCTGCGACCTAGTTTTCGTCAATTATCAGTATCCAAAGAGATTTTTTACAATTATTATTAGTATCCAAAGAGGTTTTTTACTTTTTCACTGAATGATGTTTGAACGTTGCTCCATTTTTTATTATTTTTTCTTTTTTCTTTTAAACTCTCACTTTGACGTTCAATCCTCAAAGATCTGCGACGTAGTTTTCGTCAGTTACCAGTATCCAAAGATATTTTTTACAATTATTATCAGTATTCAAAGAGATTTTTTTACTTTTTCACTGAATGATGTTTGAATGTCGCTCCATTTTTTATTATTTTTTCTTTTAAACTCTCACTTTAACGTCATAGCCTCACAGATCTACGACCTAGTTTTCGTCAGTTACCAGTATCCAAAGATATTTTTTACTTTTTCACTGAATGATGTTTGAATGTCGCTTTATTTTTTATTATTTTTTCTTTTTTCTTTTAAACCCTCACTTTAACGTCGTAGCCTCATAGATCTGCGACGTAGTTTTCGTCAAAAGCAGTTATTATCAGTATCCAAAGAGATTTTATCAGTATGTAAAGAGATTTTTGAGATTTTTTACTTTTTCACTAAATGATGTTTGAACGTCTAATTAGGATAGGATAGGACGCTCATTCAAGTTACTGACCATAATTACACAATCTAATGTCAGTCATCGGTTCATATATAAATATAGCTTGTATTTCACTTAATGCCTTGCATTTCACTTAATGCCTTGCTTCCTCTTTCTGTATTGAACATATTAGGATTCATGTTTTTTATCTCCTTGTCATTGTCCTTCTCTTAGATTTCGTAACATATTTGTTCTTTAAATTTCAATTTACTCACTTGAATTTTAAAGTGCCGCATTCAGGCCTCAGATCATATGAAGGTGGCCTTTGAAATTGAAGTCAACAAAATGCTTTTATAGGACAAAAATGATTAAGTTATCTTACTTGAAGGGAAATGGCGAGGAAAAAGAAATTTGATTAACAATATGTTTAATTCTGAAACAATTTTAAGAACTAAAATAATTAGACGACATCGTTTCATCTATAAACATAGATGTGTTTTTATTGTAACGCAATTCGACCTGTTTCTTTATTGAATATATTAGGATTCATGTTTTTTATCTCCTGAGCTTGTTTCTTTCCTTAGATTTCGAAACATCTTTGTTCTTTAAATTGCAATTTACTCACTTGAATTTTAAAGTGCCGCATTCAGGCCTCAGATCATATGAAGGTGGCCTTTGAAATTGAAGTCAACAAAATGCTTTTTATAGTACAGAAATGGTTGAGTTATCTTACTTGAAGGGAAATGACGAGGAAAAAGAAATATGGTTAACAATATGTTTAATTCTGAAACAATTTTGAGAACTAAAATAATTAGACGACATCGTTTCATCTATAAACATAGATGTGCTTTTCTTGTAACGCAATTCGACCTGTTTCCTTATTGAATATATTAGGATTCATGTTTTTTTATCTCCTGAGCGTGTTTCTTTCCTTAGATTTTGAAACATCTCTGTTCTTCAAATTGCAATTTGCTGACTTGAATTTCAAAGTGACGCATTCAAGCCTCAGTTCATATAAATGTGGCCTTTGAAATTGAAGTCAACAAAATGCTTTTTATAGTACAGTAATGGTTTAGTTATCTTACTAAAAAGGAAGTGCTTAGGAAAAAGAAATATGATTCACAATATGTTTGATGCTGAAACAATTTTGAGAACTAAAATATATTTATGAAAAAGTTGTTTAATTTCATCATTTGGCAATGTGTGATTCTTCTTTTAAATTGTCTTGGATTTGTTTTCTACCGTTAGATTTCAGAGCTATCTGATTTCTTATCTGGGAAACAACTTCAAGAGAATTTAAAGTTTGAATCTATTTAGACAGTTGACATCAATATTGAGATCATTCGATGCAAAATAACCCATTTTGAAAGGCCAACCATTCTTGGAAAAGAAACCCTTCACTTATGAATAATTCCAGATCCAAGAACTTGTGAGGGACCACCTCGAAGAGTTTTCTATATCATCCAAATTTGTGTCGTGCTTCATCATCACTTATTCAACCATTTGACTAGAATTTCTTACAACCTGTGCAGACTTCTTTTCACACCGTGAAGATGAAGAAGCCATTTGAGAACAGGATTTAGAGATTTACAAGAAGGATACAGTTTCAATATAAGTTCAGTAATATATGTAGTTTCAATATAAACAACCACACCATTCTTTAATTTTTTTTATATTTTAAACAACTAATATTACGTCGGTTATAGAGCCACCTGATGTAATATTTGAAACGGAGAGATCCACGTCCAATATTGATACCACTCGACATGCATCAAATGAATTTATTTAACGAAGAGATCCACCCTTATATATACTAAATTTTAAAATCTTATGTACACTGAGTTGTTTCTAAACCCTTGTTATGTAAGTACAAAGATAGTAAACCCTAGTATTGAGGAAAATTATCTGGTATCCAAATTCAAATGGCTTCTTCATCACATCCTTCAAGAGACAAAGGAAAGGTTGTTGTGGCTGCAAGAAATGATGATCTCTCCAGGTGGATCAGTGATGAGGAAAGTCGTCTAGAGTTTTTGAGGTAGATGATGTATAAACGTATTGTTCCTCACAAATATCTAAACCTGGACTTATTTGAAAAAGAGGGATTTCACTTCCACGAATGGATTGAAACTCAAAGTCTCTCTACACTTGTCCAGATGAATGGTGATTGGTACCCTGACATAGTAAGGGTCTTCTACACCAATATGAGAAACATAGATGGTGTCCTTCATTCTCGAGTAAAAGGAGTAAATGTTCACATTGACAATGATGTCTGGTTTCAAGTTGCAAGATTAAAAGCTGAAGGGTTATTCTCTCACTTACGGTACTTAGAAAGAAACAGATGGCTGAAGAAAAAGGACGTGTACAGTAAATGGTTAAGGTTTCCTGGGAGATACATAATTGAAAGATTATATATGCATGAGAGGCTGAATAAAGAAGAAAAGATAACAACACACATTCTTGCTTGGGTGATTTTACCTGCTAGATTTCTACAAGACAGAATGACAACTCAAGATGTTTTTCTGTTGTATGCCATCAAGAATGATGTTCCTACCAATTGGGTGGAAGTAATAAAAGATCATATGATTGATGCAGGAACCAAATTTCCACGACAACTACCATATGTTGTGTTTATCAACAAAATCCTGACCCTTCAAAGTGTGGATGTTAGTGGTGAAAAGAAATGCTCTTGTAACTGCTCAAATGTGATAAATCGAAACACCTTGACTTCCCTTGGCCTTGTGAAGACCACAAACGAATGGTGCTTCAAGGATGAAAAGAATATGGTTCAAATTTCTGGAAGCAATTTTGAAAGATTTGTTGTGGAAAAAGTCAACAGACTCGAACAGAAGATAGACGCTCTGCATCAGAAAAAGAATAAAAATGATTCTCCAACTGAAGATTCGAGTGAAGAGTCTAGCGAGGAGGATTCCATGGAAATTTTCTGAATCAGAATAAAGGCTTAGAATTTTAGTATGGAGTCTGTTTTGTGTTTTTGTTTTGTGTCTGTTTTGGTTTCTTATTTATTTTGTGTTTGTTTTGCTATTGGCATTATATGCCACATCTTTTTGCTTCTATCTGATTGTAATCATTATGAATATGTGAATGAAATCAAATTTCCCTTTTAAATCAATGAGTGTGAATGTCTATTCTTTTTTATTGACTTAATCTAACTACTAAGAGTATTTGATGAAGAAGCCATTTGAGAATAGGAATAGAGATTTAGGGGAAGATTAAAATTTCAATATAAGTTCAGAAATAGATTTAGTTTCAATTTAACTTCAGAATAACATGTCCAATACCATGAAAACTTGATGTTTAAATCAAACGTCGAATCCCCATAAAATTCGACGTTCATTAGCACGTCAAATACCAGAATAATATGTCGTTTTCTAAAGCCACCCGACATATTGCCAGAAGCAAAAAGAGTTACTCCCTTTTTAATTCTTTTTTCTTTTTTCTTGTAAACCACCAAGACTACATTAAATTCTACGGGGATGGACATATTATTTGTCAGCCAGAAGCCAAAAAGTTTCTCCTTTTTTAATTATTTTTATTTTTAATCCAACAATAAACGAAGAGATGAATGTCATCCTCTAGGGAGGTTTGACGTATTATTTGTTAGCAAGAAGCAAAAGAGTTTCTCCCTTCTTAATTCATTTTTCTTTTTTTCTTTTAAACCATCATGATTACGTGGGGATTGGCGTATTATTTGTCAGCCAAAAGCAGAAGAATTTCTTCCTTTTTAATTCCTTTTATTTTTAATCCAACAATAAATGAAGAGTTACTCCCTTTTTAATCCAACAATAAACGAAGAGTTGTAATACTTGGACATTTCAATTTAAAAACCACCAATAGTACGTCGATTGCTTAAGCTATTCGACTTATTATTGTCAGCTGAACCGTATAGTTAAACGTCGATCCCTTTAGATGTGTGACGTTGATGAAAATGTTTTATTGGGCTTTCTATTTTTGGGAAAGTTTTAATTGGGCCTGAAAATGAAAAGATTTTATGCACAATTTAATAAATAATAGGTTTGACAACCTATTGTGCACTCAGTGTTCTCTAAACTGAAGAGTTACAAACCGTAGAATTATGATCAGAAATGGCTTCTTCTTCATCATCAAGAAGAAAAGGGAAGGTTGCTCGGATTGCAAGGAATGCTGATCCTACAGTGAGGATTAGTGATGAAGACATTCGAGGGAATCTTTTAAGTCTAAGTAAGATTAAAACTGTGGTTTCTCACAAATATCTGAAATTGGTGAGGGTGTTCTACTCCAACTTAAAGATGAGTGATGAAACATTTTGTTCCACAGTCCAACTCAAAGAGGTTTGGATTAGGATTGTCGTTTTTCAACCGATCAGGAAAGAAGGCTTTCTCTTTAAAAAATGGATTGGTCATCAAGGACTTATTGGATTCCCCATGATAAAAAAATGATGATCATCAGCAAGTCTATCCCATCTCTGAATCTTGGACTGCAAACAAAACAGGTTTGAAAAAAACTGAAGAAGATGAGTGGGCTAGATGGTATGCGATGACAATAGATTGTATGTCAGAATCGCTAAAAAGATTCTTAGGGCTCAAGTTAATTAAAATATTGTATTTTAGAATCGCTAAAAAGATTCTTGGGGCTCAAGTAAATTGAAAGCTGACACAGTCATTGACAAAAGACTCTAAGGATTGAAAAATCACCGATCAAAATGGAAAGAAAGGTGATGTGAACAACCAGAAGGGATCATCAATAATTCTGCAATAGAAGAATATGGATATTCGGTCTTTGATTTTAATTTTGTAATTAGTGGCTTCTTACGCTATCTTTTGTATTGCTGGTTGTAATAATCTTTTGAATATTAATGAAATTCTCTTTTGGCAAACATTAGTGAATGGTGATTGAATTGTATAATTGATTAAATATGATAAAATCACTTTTATGATTGCAAATGTCCATTTTAATTTTACATGATTACATTGCATGCAATATACTCAATCTGGGATAACGGTTATTGCACAATATACCATCACTTTTTTATCTTTTTTTTAAAACACAAATAATATGTCATTTGATAAAGCCACTCGACGTAATAATAAGATATTAACGTCATACAAATAAAAGTTCGACGTGTTATTGATAACCAGAGTATTAATATTACGTCAATTTACTAGGGACATGACGTTTTATTATTCATCCAGAAGAAAAATCGCTCCTTTTTTTTCTTTTTTTCTTTTTCCTTTTGAACCTTCTATAATACGTCAGTTATTAAAATATTCAACATCTTCTGTATATTAGAAATCCAAATCTATCAACCTTTTTCTTTGGTTTTATGTTCTCCTTCAAGCTTTTTTATGTCCTTGAAGGAGATAACAGAAAACAAAAGAAAAAAAATTAACAGATGGAGTTCATAGGAGAAATTTTATGAATGGAAGATGTAGCGTTTTGAAAGGGTCCGAAATCCAAATGTATCAACCTTTTTCTTTATGTTACTAACATTCCTTCAAGCTTTTCACCATGACAAAACCAAACCACAAAGAAATGACTCCTTTTTGTGACCTAGAAGGAGCTACTATTAACACAAAGAAAAAAAGATAACACAAAGAAACCTTGGAGTTGTTACAAGAAAGGCCTAATATGGGCCTGATATGGTCTTCAGTAATAAAAGGAAGTCTAATTAAATGATATATGGGAAAATGCAGTTTGCTTTTAGAAACGAAGAGGTTGACGTCAATTTCTCCAGACTTCCAAAGTGTCTTTTTGGTTTAATTCTTTTTTCTTTTAATCCAACAATAAACGTCGAATTTCTTGAGCATCTGACGTATTATTCGTTATCCGAAGGCAAAGGTCGCTCTTTTTTTCTTTTTCCTTTTTAAATTCCCATAGAACGTCTAACTCTAGGGGGCTTCTACGTGAAAGACATTGAGTGGTTGTGAGCATTAATTTTGTGCTGTTACCAGAGTGGTTGTGAGCATTAATATTGACTCTATAAATATAATGCTTAACTCTATACAATTGCACAGTTTGATCGTTATTGAATCATTTTTTAAAGTTTCAAGAAGTTGTTTTCTTCGAAATCAGATCCACTAATTTTGTAGAAAACAACTTCCTAAAACTTAAAAATTGAATCATATAATCAAGAAACTTAAAGTTATAAAAGCAGTTCCAAGGGTTCTACAGATTTTGAAAAAACACTTATCTTCTTACTATTTTTCTTTCCTCCAGATTTCTGTTGTTCAAATTCTTCTTCCCATCAAATATGTTGATCATATTTAGATGATAAATTTTTTAGATTTTCTTGAAGATTTTTTTTGCCATCATAACAGATCATATGATTTTCTTCTGCGAAAAAAATCTTCAAGAAATTTGAAAAATATATCACCATATAGAAGTATATACGAGAAACCTTCAAGGAGTTGTTACGAGAAATTTTATAAATGGAGGTGTAGAAATTACCCATTGGTCTGAAATTGTGTTTTTAGACATTACGTCAACCCTATGCTCGACGTTCTATGGTTGGTTTAAAAGAAAAATAAAAAATAATAAAAAAGGAACTAAATAATAAAACGTTGATGCCAGTTTAAATGACGTTTTATGGGTTGATTTAAAAGAAAAATAAAAGAATAACTACTAGTTGTAATATACAACGTCCATCTTTTGTTACTGTTGACGTCATATTATTTACAATACTATTTAGTATTTATTTACTTTTTATTGGACGTCGTTGTTTCCTTAACTGAAGTTGTGTGATTACTAACCATCACGTCTAACCACTATTTCGTTATGTTTTTATTTTAAATTGAACGTCGATTGTTTCTTAATTTGACATTATGTGATTCTAAGGTCATTGTTTTACGTCGTTCTGGCCTTTGTTTGACGTTAATACATTTTAGATTACGTTTATATGGGCTTTGTTTGACGTTAATAAATATTAGACGACGAATTGTTTTAGTAAAGGACGTGGAGCAATTGAATTTATTTACAGAAATGCCACCGGTCATTTTTAACGTTGGATATTGAGCGGTTCGACGTTGACCGTGTGACATTATATGCCGTTTTTGCACTAGTGTGCACTATATGGGTAATCAGGATCGCCTAGGTAATTTCAACTAAGGATGGAAACCTCATCCAAGCATGGGTCAAGGGCAAGCTGGGCAATTCAATAGACCACCACAACAACAATGGCAAACAAAAACCTTTGTTATCTGATAGGACTGCAAAGCTAAAGGAGACACTCCAACAATTCATGCAAGTGTCTATCTCCAATCATAAAAGTACAAAAGGTGCCATTAGAAATTTGGAGATACAAGTTGGCCAACTGGCTAAGAAGTTGGAGGATAAGTCTGAAAAGAGTTTTGGGGCTAATACTAAAGTTAACACTAAGGAGGAATGTAACGACATTATGAGTATGAGTGGCGAAATGTTAGTTGAGAGAGAAATTGAGAGAAAGGAGAAATTTGAGATGAGTGAAAAAGAAGAAGAGAATGAAGAGAGAAAAGAAGAGGCTGAGAAAAAAGTAAAGGATAAAGATGAGGAGGGGCAGGTAAAAGAAAAGGAGAGAGAAGAGAAAGAAAAAGAAAGAAAAATTGAGAAAACCCTTCCTTTCCCGAGAAGGAAGCTATGTTAACTACCACATATCTCATCAACAAGTTATCCGCTCGTATCTTAAATGGAATTAGTCCTATAGAGTCTCTACTGTCTTTTCTTCCTTTTTGTTCCCTACTAACGAGTCTACCTAGTCAAGTCTTTGGATGTGTTATTTTTGTTCACTCTCATCATCCTAACCGTGGTAAATTAGATCCCAGAGCTCTTAAATGTGTCTTTATTGGGTATCCTCCTAATAAAAAAGGTACAAATGTTATCATCCACAGAGTCGTCGCGTATTTATCACCATGGATGTCACCTTTCATGAAACACAATCCTTTTATGTCAGTCCACCACTTCAAGGGGAGAAAACACTTGAAGTGGATGAACTCTCCTTCTTGTCATTACCATGTTTGTCTTTGCAGGATGCCCAAGACCTGAGCAATGAAGCTACCATAGTCTACTTTGAGGAAGAAGACAGATTCTTTGGCAACAAATATGAAAGAATAGAACAATCCACTTCGAGCAAGAAAAATTGTCTAATCCGTAGGTGAGGATCCTTGAAGATATCAATGAGGAGGAGGTAAGTATTATTGAGTATTTACCCATTGCATTAAGAAAGGGAAGAAGATCATGTGCTAAATATCCTATTTCTTAGTATGTTTGCACTAACAATCTCTCTCATAAGCACAAAAGTTTTATTGCTGCCATTGATGCCACAAAAATACCTACCTCAATCCAGGAGGCCATGAAACTTGAACATTGGAATCAAGCCATGAAAGAAGAGATGAATACATTAGAAAGAAATTCAACTTGGGAGATTGTTGATAAGCCAAGAGACAAGAAGGCAGTAGGGTGTAAATGGATATTCATAGTGAAACATAAGGTAGATGGGACAATAGAAAGATATAAAGCTAGATTGGCGGCAAAAGGATATACTCAAACATATGGGATTAATTATGAGGAGACATTTGCCCCAATGGCAAAGATGAATACAGTTCGAGTTATTCTCCCTTTGGCTGCCCATTTTGGATGGGATTTACACCAGCTGGATGTGAAGAATGCCTTTCTTCATGAAAATCTAGATGAGGAAGTGTACATAGAGATTCCCCTAGGTTTTAAAGTGAAAAATGAAAGAAACAAGGTATGGCTCTTGAAGAAAGCATTCTATGGTCTTAAGCAATCCCCTAGAGTATGGTTTGGAAGATTTACAAAAGTAATGGTTTCCTTGGGATACAGACAAAGCCAAGGAGATCATGCTCTATTCATAAAGCACTCTTCTACAGGTAAGCTCACTCTATTGCTTTGTCTATATGGATGATATGATTATTGCAGGAGATGATGAAACAAAAAAATTGGCATTAAAATACAATAGAGACTCTATAGGACTAATGACATTTAACACAGCTTATCCCCAGTAATTTTTTAGAACAGACATTTGAAAAAGAAGAGCTCTAGTTACTTCAAGAAGATGACGATTCTTTCTTTCGACAACCTCATTTTGTTGAGGGGTGTTAACACAAGTTAGTTCATGAAAAATACCATTATGAGACAAAAAATTGACAAATTCATGATTCAGATATTCAGTACCATTATCAGACCTGATTCTTTTGATATTTTTTCCAAAAAGATTTTGGACAAGATGGAAAAAATTAACAAAAATTTGAAAAACATCGGATTTATTTTTCATAAGGTATGTCCACGTGACACGGGTACAATCGTCAATAAAGGTAACAAACCATTTAGCTCCGAAAATAGAATATATGACAAGACCCCAAACATCAGAGTGAATTAAATCAAATGGACAAATACTCTTTTTGTGACTAATAGGATAAAATGCACGATGATGTTTTGACAATTGACAAATATCACAATTAAAAGACTCAACAGACTCTTTGGTAAACAAGTGGGGAAACAAGGACTTGATAACACTAAATGAAGGATGCCTAAGCCTTTCATGATGTCACCATATTTGAGATTTTTCCCAAGTCTTAGAAATAGCTTGTTGACTCATATTTTTGTGTTGCTTTGGTCATTAAACACTAAAAAATACAACTCACTTTTCTCCTTAGCAGTTAAAATTGTCTTCCCCGTGGCAAGGTCCTGAAAAACACAATAAGTTGGAAAAAATGTTACTAAATAATTTAAATCCTTTGTGAGTTTTTGCACAGAGATAAGACTATTAGCTAATTGAGGAACATATAAAACATCCATCAATACAATAGATGAGTCCAAAATTATATTCCCAGAGCCGCATATAGGTATACACTAACCATTCGTAACTGTAATAAGTTGTTCCTTATTTCTTTTACCATATGAGTCTAAGGACACACTAAAAGGTGTCATATGATCAGTTGCACCCGAATCAAGGATCCAAATACCTTGAGACACATGATCAATAGTATTGAGGCAAATGTTACCTTTTATGGACAGAGTACAGGATCCAGAGGGCTTACTCATTGATTCATCCATTGCTTTCAAAGGAATAATTTTTACTTCAGACATCCCGTAGAACACAACCAGGAGTCTCCAAGACGACGACAGTGTATGGGTCACACCCTGAAAAAAAGAGCAAAACTTAAAAGCTTAGATCTACTCAAGAAAAGGTCAAACGAGTCGTCACAAACCCTATTAACGACTGTGTAGTGGAACGACTGTGTAGTGGCATTTATGGTCGTCGGTGTTGGGTGCACCTTTCGCCCTATCAACGACCTCAATCGGCGATGGTGGTAGCGGTGGTGGTCGGACAACGGGGACGGTGGTCGGACAGCTGCGGCGGTGCGACTGTGCAGCGGAATGGAGCCCTAAAATCGGAAGCTCTTGATACCAAGTAGAAAATAAGACTTATTTTATTATTCTCAATGATGAAAAATACATTCTCATACCCTCTGTTTGTAATAATCTAGTTCTCCTAAAAAGAGAAATAGGGAAACTAGGAAAAATAAAATAAAATAAAAGATTATGTATCTATTTCCTCTAATTAGGAAGATTCTAAAGATATTACCTCAAATTACAACACGTTTTTCAAAGGAAGAAAAAGAGAAGCAATTTGGGCATTTCATGGAGATCTTCAAGTAATTGGAGATTACTATGCCTTTGACTGAAGCACTGCAGCAAATTCCTGCTTATTCTAAATACTTGAAACAATTTCTCACTAAAAATAAGAAATATCTAGAGGAAGAAACAATTGAAGTGTAGGGAAATTACAGTTCCATTATGCAGAAGACTCTCCCTCTAAAATTCAAAGAACTGGGGAGTTTCACCATTTCGTGCACCATTGGGAATCATAATATAGGGAAGGCTCTTATTGACTTAGGGGTTAGCATCAACTTGATGCCTCTATCTATGCTTAAAAAGATTGGTGGTGTTGAAGCCAAGCCAACAAGAATGATGCTTCAATTGGTAGATAGGTCCATCAAATACCCTTATGGTGTGGTAGAAGATGTGGTGGTGACAATTGATGAGTTCCAATTCCTGGTGGACTTTGTAGTAATGGATATGGGGGAAGATGCAGAGATACTTCTCATTCTTGGAAGACCTTTCATGAAGACAACTAAGGTTGTCATTCATATGGAAAAGGTGTCGGTACCAGAAATGGTATGGTTTGAAGAGTAGAGTATAACGCAGCAGAATAAAACTTAAAGTAGCGGAAAACGTGTTCGCTCACTTTTTAAATTAAAATGGTCAGTTTTTAGAAATAAATTTTCTAAGAGAAAATTTATCGAACAGTTGATGTGCAAATAAAATTAAAGAGTGTAGGGAAGAGAAAACTCACACAAATGATTTTTATACTGGTTCGAATCAAAAGATTCTACGTCCAGTTGTTAATCACTATAAAAAGTGATTAACGTTTTTCACTAAAAATATAGTTGTACAGATTACAAGATAATGAAATGAGTAAGGGATAGAAAACACCTTCCTTCGACAAACGAACCGGAAGAGCTTCCTTCGACACACGAACTGGAAGCAACCACTCTGCCAACTCGAAGAGAACCGCTCCGATTTTTGACACACGAAACACGAGCTTCTCCTATTCACGAGACCAGGCAGAGCACCTTGCCAACTCGAAGAGAACCGCTCCGACTATCGACACACAAAACACGAGCTTCTCCTATCACGAGACCAAGCAAGGGAACTTGAACTATAGCTCTTGAGAACTTCCTCTGACAAACAGTATTATGCAAAGCTTCTGTTCAACAACGTTGCTTCTAAAAATTTCAGAAGTCCAATATATAGCCAACTACCATGAATATCAAAGGTCAAGTCCCAACTACCACTAATAATCGATTATTGTAAGTGATAATCGATTATTCAAGTCCATTACAGGTTTTTCAAAATGTGATAATCGATTATTTGGAAGTGATAATCGATTATTCCTGAAAGACTCATGATAATCGATTATTGCTTCTCATAATCGATTATTTCAGTAAAAATACAGGTTTTTACAAAATTTAAAGACTTTCCTATTACACTTATATTCTACAAAAGTGATTTTAAACATTTCTTCAGGTGAAACTTCTTGTAGCATCATCAAAACTAATTTCTTCAAGATTTACCATTGCTCCTCATTGGTAACAATCTCCCCCTTTTTGATGATGATCAAAAATTCAATTTTTACAAGCAACTTTGACTTCCCTGCAAAATATACAAGCTACAACAACAACAAAGTTAGCAATACCTGTATCAATTTAAATTATGCCTCTCCCCTTATATTATACTTCTCCCCCTTTTTTATCATGAGCAAAAATATTAAGGTAAAAAGCTCCCCCTAAATATGATCTCCCCCTCAATATGCATAAAAACAAGAGATCATTTTATTCATAAAAGAAAGAATTACATCAGCATCATGAGGAAAAACATACTAGCAACAGAACATAGAAGGAATAACAGACAATCAACAAAACATGCTAACATAGAACCTATATCTAAAACTTAGGGCTAGGGGATCTCTCAAGTGGTTGAATGTTTAGATGAGATTCGATGTTGGATAGGTGAACATCAAGTTCAAGAAATTGATCAACCATGTATGCATCAATAGATTGCTGCCACTCATAAATCTCTTCAAAGTGTGTTTTCTATGCTAGACTCAAATCCTCTAATTGCTTAGATAATCTTGCAAAGTATTCTTCCATAGAAGTTGAGGATGAGGAGGGTATGTTGGATGGACCAGCATCAGAAGGAGTAGCAGCACTTACTGGGTCTGCCATGTGTGTATCCATGTCATCTTCTTCACCATCATCTGAATGAGCATCATCTTTATGAATAATGACATTTCCCCGGGTAACAAATCCCATTTGTCTAAAAGTGGTGTCTCCAATCTCAGATCCAATGGCTTGAATTGTTTGAACATGTTCTCCTTCCACATTAACTCCTTTGTATTATATAATTCTAGAAATGAGAAGAGCATAAGGAAAATGATAAGAATGAGATTTTTTAGCTTTTACCATAGTGTCAGAAATAAGAGCAGGCCAATCAATGTGTATGTGATTTAGGATCCCATACAGAAGAAGCAGATCCTATTCAGAACAGTGGGCATGGTTGGTTGCTCTATGACACAATAGCCACACAATTAAGTAGTGGATCATCCTCTCTTCAACTTTAAAGCCATCAACAAGTAGTTGCCTACGGTTGGTCTGCTGTTCAGGACGGCGCCAGAAGGATTGAAAGGCCATCAGTCGGTTGAAGTCAGGAATTCCAAGATGAACTTTCACAGGATCATCCCAGATGGTAAGTTGAGCAACGTTGGTCCACACATCATCATCCAAAATTATACGGACCCCTTTCACTTTGGTGGATATAATCTCGTCTCGATATCGCAAGTTGAAGTAGAAAACTCTTATGAGGTCGGGATAAATACAGCTTTTTTGCTCTACTAAATGTGTGAGACCTTGACCAGCAAAAAGATCTGGAAACTGAAATCCATAGAAACGGAAAAAGTCAAGGCGAATATACTTTACCGCCATGATTCTCCTTTCTTGCCAAGAATTAACATAGTCCGCATGTTTTTCTTGATCCGAAATCCACCCATTAATGGTTGCAAGACGTGGTTGAGAAGAAGAAGATGCTCCAGTATTTCTTCTACGTTTTCTTCTAGATTCATCCATGGAAGGAGTTTGAAGTAATAGGACAGTGAGAGAATGAAGAGAAATGGAGAGAATTTTAGCTCTAGATTTGATTTCAGCAGTTTCTGGGTGCAAAGGAGTGACTAATAACCGATTATAGGGGGCTATTTATAAGAAAAATGGAAAAAATAGCCGTTTATGGCCATTTATAGCCGTTATGGGACACTCCAACGACTCTATTTGTGAAACTGTTCACGTGATAATCGATTATTGCTCGAGATAATCGATTATCTGCTCAAGAATCACTGCCCCGAAATTGCATGATAATCGATTATGCCTGATGATAATCGATTATCTGTTCATAATTTCCCAGATTTGAGTTTAAGTTTGAATAATCTATTATTACCTTACGATAATCGATTAAAAACACTAATTTTTTACGAAAATTGAAAAATTTTCATAAGCTTTGATCTTAAGACATATCTAACACTCCTAACTCTCTCCTAAGTTCATAGAATCTAGACACTCCCTTAAATGGCTCTCATCCTTAACAAAAGAAAGACGAATTTATAAAGTTTGAACTTTTATAAAATGAGAGGCAAATACATGATGAAATATCAAAGTATAGATGAATAACCAGATATCTAACAGCCTTATATATCTCCCCCTCAAATGGATACCAGGTATCACAAGATCATGTCATAAGATGTCAAACAAAAATTTCTCTTAAACTCAAAAAATAGATTCTGAAAAATATTTTAAGATCTGTTCAGTCCAAAACAATGGAGAGATGCTTATAAGCCAGTTCAGATTTGTATTTGCAATTCCAAACTAGTTTCAGTGATTCTTTAGCAAATCAAATTTGACTTTTATGAAACTTAATTAATTCATTGAAATCAACAATCATTTTTCATACGAATAAGAAATAAATGATTCTGCAATCAATTTATAAACTATAATGAAAGCAAAAGTAGCTTAAATGAATGTGATTACATCACAGTTGCTCCAGTTTTAACAAGAAAGCATTTTTTCTAACACAATCAGTTCAAAAACTAATTTTGACAGCATAACTTATAACTTCCCAAACAACAACTATGATTCATGCACTCTTATATCCCAATTTGTTCAACCCCATTAATTCAGCTGTGCATATCAAAATAACATATACAAAAATTCAAACACAAAAGTTGTTTTAGATTTTATCTTTCAATAGGTTTTAAATCAAATAATTCACATCGAAATTATGCAAATTTGATCAATTCATTTATTGCATCCAAGTTCTCAATGTGTATTATCATAGCTCGTACGGTATGCATTTGAACAAATCTCCACAAGAACAACTTCGAGACAGAATTGTCAATTTAATCATCAATTGTCTTAATCATTCAAAAATACAGATAGAAACTATCAGCTAGCTCATTCAAATGAATTTTTCATTTCTTTTGATGCTTGATAGAAATTATACCAAGGCTAACTTCAAAATACTCATGAAATTGAATACCAAACCAATTAAGCACAAAAGAAAAAATAATCATTGAGATAACAATGCACATGACTAATCATACCAAAAGATTAAATTCAGCACATGAATGTCTCAAATAGATTAATTTCACTGATTAAAGTGTGTAAACAGACAAGAACACACCACAGGATGAATGAATCAGTGATGGACATATCATTCGCTCAAACAAAAATGAATATGACAGTAATCAAATAATGGAAGATCAAGTAAAATCAAGATGCAACAACACAGTTTAAACAATACTTAGCTCAATCACTTTGAGCTCGAACCAAGGCTTTGGATATCACTTGATGGACTCACTTCCTGGCTTGGAGCATCAATTTCAAAAGCAGAATAATTTTAGAGTTCTCTTCTCCTTTTGAAAAACTTAACTTGCAAAGTAAAATAATACAATTTTGGTACCCATAATCTCATTTGGGTCCTTTGAGGTTAGAGACATATTACTTTATGACAGGAATCCAAACATATTTTCCATTTGGAACTCCAAAATGTTTAATGTTACATTTGTTTGAATTATGCCCCTTTTTCATGCAATAAAAATAACAAACATCATTCACCTTGTTTTTCACAAAAGTCCCCTTCTCAACCCAAACTCTACGAGTTCTTTTAAATTGAGGTTTCCTGTGTTGATGCATGTTCTTGTTTTTAACATTTTTCTTTCTAAAACCATTTTGAACATGTGAAATAGATTTGGTGGCTTTAGCAAGAAAATTTTCAAGAATATCTATGTCAAACATGTGACTCTACATGAAAGGCATTCAACAGGATGCACAATTTTATTTGATTCAGACAATTTTGTTTCTAGATTACTAACTTTGTTTCTTAAAACAACTTCTTCATCCAATTCACTTTCATATTTAATTTTCAATTCCTTAAACTCATTTTTCAAATTTTTATGATCCGCATCTAATTTCTCAGATTCATTTAACAATTCAAGAAAAGCTTTTTGTAAATCAAACTCACTAGTGTCAAGGCTAGAGCCACTTACTTGGCTTGCAGTGTCATCAGTAGCAATCGTCAAACATATGTTTGCTTCTTCAACAGAATCACTTGAACTACATGAGTCATTATCATTCCAAGCAATGTAGGCCTTCTTCTCTTTGTGAGTTTTCTTTTTCTTTCTTCACTTTTCTTGTTGTTTCGACAATCAACTTTAACATGGCCTTTTTCACCACATTCGTAACATTTAAATCTTGATGTGGAGCCTTGATTATTCTTCTTTTTCTTCAAGAATTTTCTTATAGATAATTCATCGTTGACCATCAAACATAAATTTTTTTGGTCATTAGAATGGCTTGAGATTGAGGAGCTTGATGTAGAGCTTGAGTCAGACACTGTTAACTTATCCACATCTATGACTTCATTATAACTGTGTCTTGAAAATTTCCACATTTCATGTGCACTTTTATAAACAGAGACTTTGAAAAAAAAATCATCAATGGTTAGTGCAGATAAAATTATATTTCGAGCCTTAATATCAAATTGGGCTCTTCTGTTTTCCTCAACAGTCCAGTCAAAATATGATTTTTCTACCTCTACACCATCAACTGTACTTTTAGGAATAAAAGGACCATTTTGTACAGCTTCCCAGATGCCTCTATCAACAGATCCCATAAAAATTTTCATTCTGACTTTCCATAACACATAATTATCACTAGTAAAAAGTGGTGGTCTGTTAATAGAATCACCCTCGGCATATACAAGATTTTGAGTGTGATGACCAACCATTTTCGCAATTTTTGAAAACCTATCAAAGCAAGCTCTAATACCAATTGTCGGTACCAGAAATGGTATGGTTTGAAGAGTAGAGTATAACGCAGCGGAATAAAATTTAAAGTAGCGGAAAGCGTGTTCGGTCACTTTTTAAATTAAAATGGTCAGTTTTTAGAAATAAATTTTCTAAGAGAAAATTTATCGAACAGTTGATGTGCAAATAAAATTAAAGAGTGTAGGGAAGAGAAAACTCACACAAATGATTTTTATACTGGTTCGAATCAAAAGATTCTACGTCCAGTTTTAATCACTATAAAAAGTGATTAACGTTTTTCACTAAAAATATAGTTGTAGTTATTACAAGATAATGAAATGAGTAAGGGATAGAAAACACCTTCCTTCGACAAACGAACCGGAAGAGCTTCCTTCGACACACGAACTGGAAGCAACCACTCTGCCAACTTGAAGAGAACCGCTCCGACTTTCGACACACAAAACGCGAGCTTATCCTATTCACGAGACCAGGCATAGCACCTTGCCAACTCGAAGAGAACCGCTCCGACTATCGACACACAAAACACGAGCTTCTCCTATTCACGAAACCAAGCAAGGGAACTTGAACTATAGCTCTTGAGAACTTCCTCTGACAAACAGTATTCTGCAAAGCTTTTGTTCAATAACGTTGCTTCTGAAAATTTCAGAAGTCCAATATATAGCCAACTACCCTGAATATCAAAAGTCAAGTCCCAACTGCCACTAATAATCGATTATTGTAAGTGATAATCGATTATTCAAGTCTGTTACAGGTTTTTCAAAATGTGATAATCGATTATTTGGAAGTGATAATCGATTATTCCTAAAAGACTCATGATAATCGATTATTGCTTCTCATAATCGATTATTTCAGTAAAAATACAGGTTTTTACAAAATTTAAAGACTTTCCTATTACACTTATATTCTACAAAAGTGCTTTTAAACATTTCTTCAGGTGAAACTTCTTGTAACATCATCAAAACTAATTTCTTCAAGATTTACCAATGCTCCTCATTGGTAACAAAAGGGAATATTGAAATTAAAGGACCAAGATAGAAAGGTAACATTCAATGTCTTTGAAGTTGGGCAGCCAATTCGAAAAAAACAGACTAGTACGAAAACAACAGATGAAGTTCTATCAGTGACTAGTCTACCTGATAAAGCTGCCAAGTTGGTCAAGAAGAGGATTAATTATTTTTCTCCACAAGTAAAGGAAGATGATGGAGATAAGGAAGAGAAACTTTTTCACCAACACCCTGTTATGGAAAATGATGAACCTAGACCTGGTAGACCAATGAAATTCAAGAACATGTTATAGGTTATTAAGGCAATAAAAGCAAAGGGAGTTATTGAGATCGAGGCTCCTTACTTTAGGAGAGTCAAGTTGATGATAAGAAAATTGCTGAGATTATGTTGGTGTCATGAAAGAAAGAAGCAGACAAACATCGAAAATCAAACTTGAGCTTAGCGATGTCAAGCTAATGACATTAAACAAGCGCTTACTAGGAGGCAACGCAGTTTCTAAACCTTTCTTTTTAGTTTAGTTAATTGTGTAGGTTTAATTTGATTTTGTTTTGAGTATTTGAGTGTATTTAGGTTATATGTTGCTTCTCCCGCACTTCATAGCACTCGTATGTCTTGGCCTGGAGACCAGGCCCAAGCTAGTGAAGGAGGTGGCACGTGTATTTGAAGTTGAGATGATGGCATGGGATGAGGAGGATTCAAATGATAGCATCTACTGATGGATGATACTAGATTAGGATTTATTTTTCTTTATTTTTATGCTTATTTGAACTTTTTTTATTTTGTTTTTAATTTTAGTTTGCTTATGTACTTGGTTTAATGAATAATGTTGCAATGGTTTGGTATTATGTGATGAACTGTTGTGATTAGTAATATTGTCTTGTGTTTCTTTATTGTTTTGAGATGCATGTTGAGTTGATGATTGATTTAGCTTTTAAGCACAAATGGTGGATGCTCATAGTTGTTTAAGACAGATTCATGGTTTCAATTGTGATTAATATGCTTGGTAGGATGTGTATGTATGAAATTGTGGAACTTGAGTTAACCTGTGAGAGGTTAGGCTCTATAGTTTTATTGTTGAATGCTATTGCTTTGGAATCATAGTTGATTTTGCCTAAGTTTTTCTGTTGAACTATTTGCTTGCTTGTTTCAAATGATTAAGGCCATTTGTTCTTCTCCCTTGTAAGCCAATACCAAATTTTAACCCAAAAAGAGAAAAATTGTTTTATCCTTTCAACCTTGAGCTTGAATATGCAAAAAATTCTTTGAAATCCTTGCCTTGAGTTGAGTTGAGTATGTATGTATGGTATAGGAGAAAGGTTCAAGTTTGGGATTGTTGGGAAATTGGATGATATTACTTGTTCTAAAAAAAATTGGAAATAAAAATAAATATAAAAAAGAAAAGAAAAAGAGAAAATAAGCAAGAGAAGAATAAGAAGAAAGGATGTTCAATGAATAAAAGTTGGGATTAAGTTGAGAAATGGTTTCTCAAGTAAAAAGGAGAAAGAGAGATTATTATTGAATTGTGAGGAAATTCTTCACTCTCTTAACACAAGAAACTTTGTTTTCCAGAAAAAACCAGTTTCTCTTCTTAGCCCAGCCACAATACAAGCCTTAGAAAGTCCTTGTGATGATAACTTGTTTGTGAATGTGTTTTGATGTGTTTAAATGAAGGGAAAAGTTAATTTATGTGACATTGTGATGGTAGAGTGAAAGAGACACTGACACCTCACTATACACCTTTAAGCTTGAGTGAAACACTTTCTTTGGTGAGGAATGGTTACATGCATTATAGGTTAACATTTTGCTTGGTTATTGATCACTCATAAGGTTTTTGCATCTGTTGTGTGTTGTGTATTGTTATGAGAGCACAATAGTTAATGCTTGTTTGGATAAGACATCATTATATCTTGACTAATCTTTCTATGATGAGCAGATATGAGTGATTTACTTGTCTTAGAAAAAAATGTTTTTTTATGTGCTTGACCATTGGCTATTTTGTTTAGGCTAAGTTACATTTTGCTTGAGGACAAGCAAAGTTTCAAGTTTAGGGTTGTGATAACGATTGAATTTATAGTTATCTATGATGCAATTTTGATATTAAATCAACTCTTTTTGACTTGGAAACTTGCTTAAACTCTTGTTTTTAGTTTAATTTTGTGAATAAGTGAATCGAGGTTATACTTAATGATTTTATTACTAAATTCCCTCAATTTCTTAGGTTATTGGTATGTTTTCGAAGAAGAGTGATGGAAGCAACTCCAATCTTCAAGAAGGAGTGGCTCCTCGATCCAGAATGACGCAACGGAATGGAGAACGGAGTTGATGGATGCAGCGCACTGAAGGTGTTCGATGAATTGTTTGGTGTGGTTTTGGAAGTGTTTAGGTAGAATCTCTAACTCAGACGGCCTTCCAAGGGGGAAGGAAGCTAGAGGAAAGGGTGCAGAAGAGGCACAAGTGTTTGAACTATAAAAAATGATTCTGGAGAAATCTCAATAGCATTTCATTAAGTTTCAAAGTTGGTTTTTACAATCTAAGGAGTCTTCCTTTTATAGATGAATGAGTGCTCAAAAACGTGCTAAGAAAGTTATTCTAAGTGTAAAAGAAGCTTGTTGAGGAAGCTACGTAGTTTAGGAGACTTGGGGCTCCATCCAGCTTCCCTTTTTGGTTCGTTGGTTTTCATCCTTGGCAGCCTTCCTTAGTTGTATGTACATGGTTTCTCCTCTTTGTTAAGGGCCTACAAAACAATGTAAAGTTATTTAGCAAAGAGAAATATGCTAAGACTTTAGAAAGAAAATATTAAGTTCTTAATCAACTTCCCTTTCATAGTCTTAGTGTAGTTTATGCTTCTTTGGATGGGAAGTCCCTTTAGGGGTTGCCATCAAAGAGCAAAAGTATCAAGGAGTTAGAACTCAATAGGGACAATAAAAGCACCAAAGAAGAAAGTTGAAGAAGGCGCAGGACGCTTGGTTGCCCTTTTCTAGGGCCCTGGGCGCTTGTTGTCAGGCAACCACGGCTGGTTGCCCTCTTTAAAGGCCCCTAGCACAGGAGGTCACATAGGACGCCTGACTGCCCTCTCAAGGGGCGTTGAGCGCCAGGTAGCTACATCGTACAACACCTGGTTGCCCTCAACTAGGGCGCTGAGTGTTAGTCTCCTCGCAAGCTCGCCTGGTTGCCCCTAGTTAGGGCGTTGAGCGCTAGCGACGTAGGCTTATGGGCCACTTTTGATCTATTTAAGGGCTTGCACGCATTAGGGTGGTGATCTTTTGGTGGCTGAAGCACAGAAACACAATTTTCGACCCTTTGGAGGCACAAAAACACAATTTTGGCGGCTATCCTTTTCTCTTTCTAGGGTTTCCATCTCATTCTTCCATTGTACACCAAGGTTCTCCATGACAATGGAGAACTAAATTCATTTATTTTTGGCAAAGATGTAACCTCTAAACTTTCATGTATTTGAATATGATTTAAACATTTTATGCTTCTTTCATTGAATGTTAGTGATTTTCTTCTATTCGTAATGCTTGTCTTGTTTTGGCCATTCATGACTCGATGTTTGATTTATCTGAGTATGAGGAAATATCTTATGAATCATGATCTAGAGAATTTCACCTAAAGGGAATATTGCCTAGACATAAGGATAAGACGTTTGGTTGTCTTAAGCTTGTTTTCGTAATGTGAAATTAGTTATTAGGGATGCAAGGGATTGTGGTCTAATAATTAAGGCTAGGCTTTTTATGCTGAAGGATCGAGTTCTAAGTAATTTAGAAAGTGATATTAACATTCTAATGAAGAAGATGAGTTCTTATATGCATGAAAGTCAGTAGGTGAAATCTAAACCCCAACAACATCTTCATCTCATCTTATCAATATCATCCACTCATTCTTGTTTTAGCCCCAATTGATCAATTTTACATTCAAGTTTTATGTTTATTTTATTTGCATTTTAATTTTAATCATTGAAATTGTTCTTCAGTCTTAATTAGTTAAGGTATTACATAATTCTTTAGTAAACACGAGTCTCTTGGGACATGATACTTGGTCTTACCATTTTATATTACTTGATAAGATTCGGTACACTTGTCGACCGTTTAACAAAGGGTAATGAGAATTGTGTTATAAATCTCGTGTTTGATGAACAATGCATCTTATTGAGAATACTTATTGATTCGTGATGCGAAAATGAAACTATGTTATTCCCCTGTACTGTTGTCGGCCATGTGTGAGCTGTTTGTACTGGGCTATGTTAAGGATGTTGGGTCTCGAGTAAAGATAGAGATTCAAGTCTCACCCTTTGATGGGTGTCGTCGCCCATGCAAATTTAATGTGCAATTAGGAATGCAGTATAGACTAGGAAGTGACTCCTAGGTCGTCTCTCAAGGACCAAATGTGGTTCGAGAATTAGGTCAAACACGAAGTGGGGGGGTTTGTGATAGGTTTTTTGAATGCGGATTAAATAAAATCAAAACACGAATGCAAACAACAATGTAAACATAAATGCAAACAAAAAGGCAAACAGAAATGTAGAAACAGAATGTGAAAACGGTTGGTCATTAACTCAATCACTATGCTTCTAATCATAGATTAATGACAAGTACACACTACTCTAATCCAAATCCAAGACGAATCACCCAACTAAGCGAAGGCTAATTCGGTCTTCAAAATTGCAAACTAAGCGAATGCAATGCTCAAATCTAATCAGTCATGCACCATACAGTCTAATCAACTAAGCGAAGATTAAACACCGATTAGGCAACTAAGCGTATACCCAATCGCAAGCACACAACAGATTCAATATTGAGCAGAATCAAAGCAGCAGTATGGCAATTAAAGTTCAAAAATCTCAAAGAAACAATGCGATTTTATTAACAACCAACCAACTAACCTAAGCTAACATCACAGTTAAATTATCACTACCAAACATACTAGATAACATTGAGACAAAATAAAATACTAGACCCCAATAATGTGAAAACAAATATCTAGCACAATTAAAATTATTAAAATGCAACACTAAATTAAGAAGATAAACAATACTCAACATTTAATATAAATATTCTAAAGCAAAACAATTTGAAAACACAGGGTTGATTCTACCATTTTCACGTGACTTCCCTAGCTTCTAAAATAAAGAAAATAAATTCCTCCTTTCTCCTAAAACCCCAACGTCAGATGCACTTCCCAAGAACAATGGAAATTAAAAAAAACACTTCTAAAAAGTCCTCCCTTGCCGTGACCTTCTTTCAAAAGCCAAAAGCTATTTAATAAAATTTTCTCCTCCAATCATCAGCAAACCGTGACAGTGCTCCAACCACCAACTCCATCTAATCTACTTCTTACTTTCAAGTGAAATGAAGGCAACCAAAACATCTAATCAACTCTTCATTCTTCAACTAAAGAAAATAAAAGAAATGAAATGAAGAGCACCGGACCCCACCGTCACATCAATGGACTATCACCTATTCACTGTCTCATTCACTCCACGGAAGCAGCTAGAGCTAGCACGTTCCACACCTACCAGCTCACGATATTGCACCAATTGATAAAGGAGGAAACACTACTTCCAATAAAGAATGAGCAGCTTTTTCTTGCAGCCAAAAACAACAAAATCAAGTGCATTCTCTATAGCAAAGAAAAGATTCTAGACTTGTAAATGAAAGCGCAAAGTAAAATTGCTTCTTCATTCCATCATGAGAAAAATAAACGTTCCAGCCCTTGCATAACTCTCGGTGACATTAAAAAAAAACAAAAGATAAAGGCAGAGTAAGTGGCGGCTGCAGCTCTGCACCTCAACAGCGTTTTCTTCATTTTGTTATCCACGTTCAAAGCAAAAAAAACTCTCCATAATAAATTCTGCCGAGAATGTGCCCAAACGTTGCAGCAGAAAAAAAAAAGAATGTCCTATGCAAGTGACGGTTGGTTCCCTCAATCCCTAGGCCGTGAGTGCCATATAATGAGGGTGGGGTCCACCCTAAAAAACCTAGGGAGGTGCCAAGTGTCTTACAACTAAATTGGCCCATCATATTTTTGTCAAAATTTGGCCCAATGTGCATAAGCTTGTCTAAAAAAAAACTAAACTTCTAAATTACAATTTTGATTAATTCTAAACTACTAAATTAAAATATAACTAATACTAAATTGTCCATGTGGAGAGTCTTGAATTAATTTGTCTCCATCCCAATGCTCCAAAATATATCTCCAAAATTTTCCCTCCAATTAAAAATGCAATTAATCAGCTTAGAAAATTCAAATTAACTAAAATAAGAATTTCAGATCAAATTAAGCATAATTAGGAAAAACGGGAAAATACCGGACAATTAAGCACAATTCCCTGATTATATTCGGTACAATAAGCTAAGTGAAATCAATAAAATATTGACTCATCACCCTTCCTCCTGCGCAAGGACTCGAAATGGTTACTGAGTATAATGCATCAGTGATTGTAGTATTAGTGTTTTTAATTGGGGAGATAGGTCTAAAGTTGTGATGGAAGACGACTCAAATCGCTCTATTCTTGAGAATAGGTTATGACAACACAATGCAAGGAAACAACATTAATTCATGAACAATTTGGTTGTACTGTTAAGTGTTTGATGAAATATGATTTCCTTGTTATTTTATTTTGTGATTAATATGAATATATAACTTTTTATGCTATGATAATTTTGGTTGCTCACCCTTGCAGATAAGACCAGTTCGAAGTAGCTTACAAGAGTTGCCATGTTTGAGTTTGGGGTTGATTATTTAGTTTTCATTATTTAAGTGTTTACAGACTTGGTATTTTTATGTAAAAGTGATAATCTGAGATTTTGTTTTGAACAGACGATGCTTATAGTTATGATTTTTCTTCCAATTATACTCGAATAAAGTTTCATTTCTGAAATGAATGTTTTGAAAAAATTTATACTCGTGACATTCCGTAAGGGGTGTTACATTTTGGTATCAGAATCTGGTTTTTGAAAAATCATTTGCGGCTTTTGGGGAGTCAGCTCGACTAGTTTTGTTGTGTGATTTTGATATTTGTGTAATTTCTTTTGCATATTTGATTGTCTTTAATTAATAAAATAAGAATTGTGAGAAGGCAAGAACTCCTACTCCTAGCAACTCTACTGTAAGTTCGTAAAGGTTCTTTGACGGTTGGTCGAGAAGTAGCTATTAGTTAAGAGGATTTCAGAAACTAGAAGGCTTGGAATGTGAACATTGAGAGAAGTGTTACAAGATCTCAAGAGTAGAGCTGCCTATTTTTTTAGTGTTGGTGAAAGAGCACAAGCAGAATATAGATGAACATATAAGTGGTATACCTATAGTTGAAGAAGCAAATTGAAGAGCTGCTTGAGAAGAAGTTCATCGGGCCAAGTGTTTCTCCGCGGGGTGCATATGTGTTGTTAATGAAGAAGAAAGATGAAAGTTTGAGGTTATGTGTAGACTATCGGCAAGTAAACAAGGCTACAATCAAGAATAAGTACCTGTTGCCGAGGATCGACAACCTTTTCGAAGATAGATTTGGGGTCAAGTTATCATCAAATTTTTGTCAAGCTTGAGGATTTGTAGAAGACAACATTTTGTTCACGTTACGGGCACTATGAGTATGTTGTGATGCCTTTTGGGGTAACAAATGGTCCAACAATCTTCATGGATTATATGAATTGCATTTTTCGTTCTTGCTGGATAAGTTTGATGATGTATTCATCAACAACATTCTAATATACTTAAAGAGCCGAGAGGAGCATGTTGAACATATGAGGATGGCACTGGAGATTCTGAGGGAGCATTAGTTATTCGGAAAGTTGTCAAAGTGCGAGTTCTGGTTAGATGAAGTGCAGTTTCTTGGTCATGTGATTTCTACTCAGGGAATATCAATTGACCTAACAAAGACGGAGGCAATATTAAAGCGGGAGCATCCTATGTCGGTATCCGAAGTGAGAAGTTTTTTTGGATTGGTAGGTTATTATCGGAGGTTTGTTGAAGAATACTCCAAGATAGTAGGTCCTTTGACACAATTGACTCGAAAGGAACAACTGTTTGTGTGGACAAAGCAGTGTAAGGCTAGTTTTGAAGAAATGAAGGAAAGGTTGATGATTGCGCTGGTCCTAATCATTCTAGATACAAATATGGCTTTTGAAGTGTACTGTGATGCTTCTTATTAAGGTTTAGGTTGTGTGTTGATGCAGAATCGGAGATGTTTTGAGTAGAAAGCAGGTGCAGATGTCTGCAATAAGGATCAAGGAGTGGGAGTTGATTGAAAAGTTGCGAGACATGAACCTTGGAGTGCAATTGGGACAAATTTTTATCTAGTGTAGTCATCTGTCAATTAGGAGTGACTTTTTAGAACAAGTAAAGATCGAATAGGAAGTAGATCTTGAGCTGCGACGTTTCTTACGACGTTGGGGTTTGAGCAGGATGAGGATTTTGCTTTGGGTAGTGACAATATTTTAGGTTTTCGGGGAAGAGTTTAGGTTTCGAATAAAGCAGAGTTAAGAAGATTGATATTGGAGGAAGGCCACAAGAGTAGTCTCAGTATACATCTGGGGATGACCAAGATGTATGAAGATCTGAAGGAATCTTTTTGGTTGAGTAGGTTAAGGAAGGATATGGCGGAATTTGTAACTTCTTGCTTGGTTTTTCAGAAGGCAAAAGTTGCACATCAAAGGTCGGGTGGATTGTTACAGCAGTCTAACATTCATTAGTGGAAATAGACAATATATCGATGGACTTCATAGAGCATTTACCAAGATCATCAAAGGGTCACGATTCCATCTGAGTGATAGTTGATCGATTAATGAAGAGCGCTCATATTTTTTTCTTTTTTGCAATCAATCAAAAGATGTTAATGGAGAGGTTAGCTAACTTATACATTTGAAAGACTATGATATTGCATGCACTAGTGCAGAATCGGCTTATAACGTCACCCATTAGACGTCAGTTAGAGGGGCAGTGATGTAAATTATTGACCGGTGGCAATTGCGTAAATACGTGAAGCCTATAGACGTTTGTTAGGGGGGGAGGACCGACGTCTATAATACTATAGACATCGGTGCCCCTATAAAATGACGTCTATATGTCTAACAGGTTAGTGAAAAGTCATTTCTTTCCGTCATATAGACGTTAGTGCCCCTCCTAACTGACGCCTATATTCTGACCGGTAGGTGAAAAGTTAATTTTTTCTGCCATCTAGACGTTTGATCCCGCCACCTGACGTCTATATGCAATTATAGACATTAGGGACCCACCAAACTGACGTCTATAGTCTGACCAGGTATGTGAAAAGTCATTCGTTTCCGCCAACTAGACGTCACGTCCCGCCAAGCCGACGTCTATATATAACATAAATATTAATTTTTAAATCGAATGGACGACAGATTAGTGAGGCGCCCGACGTATATGCGATTATAGACGTCGGGTTTGTGGCAACGAACGTCTAGTTTCTTGTTATATTATCGGTGCGAACCAACAATTTGTGAACCAGCAGTTTGATCGTCTTCCTTCGCCTTTTCTCTCCGCTGCACTACATTTCCAGGTGCATTTGATCTCCCGTGAACCATTTAAAGTTGTTTTTACTCCAATTAAAGTAAACTTTGGGTTAGAAAACCAACCTTTAGTACACTCTGATAGAAACCTTTAGTACACTCTGATAGAAAACACTTGGTTAGAAACACCTCAACTTAAGTTAGGAAACCAACCTTAGTTCAACACTAAGATAGAACACCCTAGAAAAACCAACTCTGAACTAGAAGAAAATAAGAGATTAAGAAAACCTAGATTAGGAAGCGTCTTCTGCATAATAGCACTGCAATTACCCTATACTTCAATTGTTCCCTCTTCTAGATATTTCTTCTTTTTAGTAAGGAACTGTTTCAAGTATTTTGTATAGGTAGGGATTTGTTGCAATGCTCTAGTCAAGGGTATAGCAATCTCCAATTGTTTGAAGATATTCATAAAACACCCGAATTGCTTCTCCTTTTCCTTCTTTGAATAGATTTTTGGATAAGGAAGGGATTTCTCAATTTCTTTTTCTTTCTTTCTCTCTTCTCTCTCTTTTTCTTTTACCTCCCCCTCATCTTTCTCTTTTTCTTTTCTCTCAGCCTCTTCTTTTCTCTCTTCATTCTCTTCTTTTTCTTCGCTCAATTCATTTTTCTCTTTTCTCTCAAATTCTCTCTCAACTAACATCTCGTCACTCATACTCATAATGGTGTTACATTCCTCCTTAGGGTTAAATTCAGTGTTAGCCCCAAAATTTTTATCAAACTTATCCTCCAACTTCTTAGCCATTTAGCCAACCTGTATCTCCAAATTCCTAATTGCAGCTTCAGTGCTTTTCTGATTGGAGATTGACACTTGCATAAATTGTTGGAGTGACTCTTCTAGCTTTGCAGTCCTATCAGATAAGAAGGGTTGTGGTTGCCATTATTGTTGTGGTGGTCTACTGAATTGCCCAGCTTGCCCTTGACCCATGCTTGGGTGAGGTTTCCATCCTTGGTTGAAATTAACTGGGTGACCTTGATTACCCATATAATTCACTTCTTCTTAGGTACTGGCTTGCATGGCACACTGTCTGTTCAAATGATCTCCGCCACATAGCTCACAAAGTTGATGTTGAACTTGAGAGACATTTTACAGCTCTTTAGGCAGTTAAGAAATTTTCTTCATGAGAGTCTTCAGTTGCTGAGTCACTATTTTATTTTGAGCCAACAAAGAATCTTGAGATTGCAATTGCAAAACTCCTTTTTTTGTTGCAACTGATCTCTTTCACTTTGTGTCTCATTATCATTGGCGACCATATTCTCTATCAACTCATAGGCTTCCTCTAGAGTCTTCCACTTGATATTACCTCTAGTTGAGGCATCTAGCATCAATTTAGTATGTGATCTTAGTCCTCCAAGGAATAGAATGACTACTCTAGGTTCATCAAATCCATGTGTGGGCGTCTTCCTCAATAAACCCTTAAATCTATCCCACGCTTAACCTTGAGTCTCGTCCATGCCCTGTCTAACAGAAGAGATTTCTTGCTTACTTTGTTTACCTTTGACTAAGGGAAATATTTATTCAGAAATTTAGCCACCACATCTTCCCACTTAATGAAGCTATTCTCTGGAAATGAATTAAGCCACATCTTAGCATTGCTTCCCAAAGAGAAAGGAAACAAGCTAATCCTGATAACCTCATCTGGCACACCATTAATCTTCATTGTATTTCATATTTCATTGAAAGTGTTCAGATGCTCATATGGATTCTCATGAGCCAATCCATTAAACTGGTTACTCTGCACCAAGTGAATAATAACAGGCTTCATCTCCATACTTGCGGCATTGACCATCAGCCTTACAATGCTATTAAAATGAAGAGGGCCAGTGACTGTTGCATAATCTGCCAGGGACATCTACCTTCTGATTGTCCTGATTGTCTGTCATATCTTTTGTTTCCTGGTCAGATACAAAAGTGAAGGGCTATTGAAGAGTCTCAGGAGAGGGGAAAAGTTCTGTGGAAACCCTTTTTTGCCTTCTTTGTCTACTTTTGCTCATCTTCCAAAACATACCAATAACCTACAAAATTAAGGGAATTTAGTGATAAAATCATTAAGTATAACCTTTATTCACTTATTCACAAAATTAAGCTAAAAACAAGAGTCTAAGCAAGTTTCTAAGTAAAAGAGAGTTGATTTAGTATCAAAATTGCATCACAAATAATGGTAAATTCAACGTTACCAGTAGGAAATCAAAAGCACTTTTTTGTTCTAAGCAAGCATTAAATGACATTAAATGTTCAACGTTCAAAAACAACAAAAGTGATATTTGATTAACTGATTCCACATTAAATCCAATCAGAAGCACGTAACAGGAAAGACATTCATGGAACATTTTCTCAAAGGAAACGAAAATATAAAACCATGTCTAAAAGAAGACACCAAAGATGTAAAACATTAAAATACTCTCAAACAATGACAAGACAGAAGAAAACATAAAATAATAAACAAAATTTTGAAAACATTTTTAGATCTACTATGCATGTTTTTATCTTATGCAAGACAATCACTACAAACGCTCATTTTATAGACATCAAAATGAATGTTGAAGAAAAGACAAAAAGGAGCGTTGAACAGATTATCAAAAGTTGTGCCAAAAAGTCAAGTCAAAATCACTTTTGATAAAAGCTCTGAAAAGCACGTCTGCTCTAAAATAAATTTATGATCCTATAACTACCAGGTACACAAATAGCCAAATAGGAAACAATTTCAAGATAAGCTTCATCAAACGGTCACATTGTCTAATTCAAAAGACAAGCATCGTCGCAACGGCTATATCCACAAGGTGTATAAATAGAAGACTGGAAGAAAGAACTTAATGATGAAGAAGAAGAGAGAAAATATGAAGATATGAAGATATCTTATCATCCATTGAAAGAGGAAATCTCTTTAAGCTATCAAGGCTAAATCACTCCTATCAACGAAAAAGAGAAAGAGAAGAGCTCAAGAAAAAAAGAACACTCTAGGCAAGAGAGAAAGAGAGAAATAGAAAAGTAATGCATCCTTCTTAAACCTCATTGTATTGTATGCTTACTTTTATAAGGAGAGAAAAAGAGAGAGATGAGAGAAACACCTACGAGTGTTTAGATTGCATTGATTGTATTCAAATCCTCTCATAGAGAGATATAGTCTGAACTACTCGCAATTAATCTATTATTGCAATTCTGAAGAGAATGAAAAGACTTACAACTTAACCTTGACAATTTAACGAAATCTAGGCAAGATCATCTAGTACCAGGAGTGGTGCGAATACCCAACTGATCTAGGGTAACTGAAGGTTATTCATTGATCAGGGATACTAGGAGTGCTGAAGAATACTACACAACCAGGAATTGGTTAAACTCAAAGGAAATCTCGCCAGGGTGTTAAGTATTAGGAGTGGTGCTAATACTCAAAGGAAATCTCGGCGAGGTAGTTGAGTACTAGGAGTTGTGCGAATACTCAGCAGAAATCTCGGTAGGGTGCTGAGTACTAGGAGTGGTGCTAATACTAAAGGAAATCTCGGTAGGATGTTGAGTACCAGGAGTGGTGTGAATACTTAACTAATCTAGGGTAACTAGAGGTTATTTGTTGATCAAGGATACTAGGAGTGGTGAATAATACTAAAAGGAAATGCTCATCAAGGAAACCTCTGTTTTCGGAAGTCTTGAAGACAAGAGTATTGGAGATATAAAGGAATGTATCTTCAATTAGCAGTAAAGCAGTTATCTGGATCAACCACCAATGCTTACTGATCTGGAAAGCAGATACATGAGTCAATGCTCATAAGTACAGGAAGGGACTTGGGTAAGACCATGGAAAACTTTGAAGGAAGAGCACAAAAATCATATGCAAATCTCCAATACTTATCTAAGAAAGATAAGGAGCAGCAACCAAAGTGATCCATCAAGGAAATCAAAGAGACCTCAAGAAGCATAAGTCAACCATAAGGCGCGTTGTCGAGAAATCATAATGCCAAGCCATCTCTACAAGTTGAACAAGCAGTTCAGAGCTAAGCTATGGAGAAATAGGTACGAGTGACATTCCTTATTGTTGGAAACAGGATGGCTCAGTTTCAACACCAAGAGGGGGGTGAATGGGTGAGGTTTAAAAATCACAGTCTTTTCAAAATCTTTTTCGCAAAGTATAAACCTTTACAAAGTTTCTTGAATCCCAAGGAATGAAAACTTTAAGTGTAGCAGAAATATAAAGTTGACTACGTAAACAATTAAGTCGAATTAATGTAAAAGTGTAAGGATAGAGAAATCAAACACAGAGTTTTTATACTAGTATGGCCTCAATGCCTACATCCAGTGTCCTTCCATAAGCAGGAAGCAAATGCACTATAATAGTCAAGGTTAATATAACAAGGCTTTTATAGAGACCTCCACGTCAAAAATATAAAACACCTTTCTAACCCTCTACCCAAAATATAGGCAGCAACACAAAGATCTGCACCAAGATATCCCCTCTTCTCCAATCTTCAACCCATTTTGAACAATCCTCAAAGTGTACTAAACTCCACGAATTCTCCTCTTGTAATCCCAACAGGACAGCAACAACAATCTTTCCTAAGATTGATAGAAATTTTGATCAACAGATGAACACCACAATGTGCAAAACTTGATCAACCAGTAAGCACGAAATCTTCTCCCTAAAGAACCTCTTCAAAGAAAGATCACCACGGTCTTCTTGATGAGTTTTTCGAGCAATCAATCACAGAATCTTAATCTAAAACAGCAAAATGAAAATGTCAATTCAACCAAAAGTATTGTGATCAACAGAATTACGTCTATTTATAGTTTTCTATAAATTAGACGCTCTTGTAGTCGACTGTGCTACTAATGAAGTCGACTGTGCTACTAATGAAGTCGACTGTCACCAGACAGTTGTAATAGATAAGCAAATTAGAAGCAGTCATAACAACCAAATTGATTTTGCAATTTAATACAGTTAACTGTCATTTAATGCTTTAACAACCAATTGAAATATAGTTGTTACAGTATACAAGCATTAACAGAATTTCAAATCAAATAACTAACTAAGTCGGCTCTACTGTGCATATAGTCGACTTAGACACTTCAACTCAATTTGAAAATCTTTTCAATGCAAAATCACACACAGCAATGCTTTTGAAAATTTGTGCAAAGTCACGAGTTTTAATCGCCTCTCTTCATAACGAAGTCGACTTAAAATTTGCAAATTTGCCACACATTGTAAGTTCATCAAAGTGCATGTGGTTTTCCTTTTCAGAAACATATGTAATGCAATCATAAGAGATGTATCAAGTATCAAATCATTGAATATGCATACATATATCAAAAACAACACAAAACATGTTCATTAAGATAACAATCATAGTAAAGAGTACAACATGTAACACATAGCAATACATCCCGGGCGCCCTAAGTGGGGCGCCTGAGTGTCGAGTTTCGCGAGTCAAGCCCATTTTTTGCTCTGTTTTGACTCTATTGGACCGGGCCCTGTTTCTACTCTTCTCCGACTCTATTTAAAGGACCCTAGCGCTCTACGTTTTGCATCTTTGGCAGAGAGCAGCGCAACAACACATTTTTTCCCCAATTCTTAAGGTTTCTCTATCTCATTCTCTTCCATTGTTCTTATAGTTTCTCCTTATCTATGGGGGAACTAAACTCAATTTGTTGTTGGGGGATGATGTAACCTTGTGAACTCTCGTGTATTTAAATTTATTCTCAATAATATATGCTTTTTCATTAATTGTTAGTTCATCAAAGTGCATGTGGTTTTTCTTTTCATAAATATATGTAATGCAATCATAAGGATGTATCAAGTAACAAATCAGTGAATATGCATACATATATCAGAAACAACACAAAACATGTTCATTAAGATATCAATCATAGCAAAGACTAGAACATGTAACACATAGAAATACATGTGTTATCAATAATGTGTTGTCATCATCAAAAACCAGAGTAACTAGAGCACTATGTGATTAAGGTTCAACTAAACCAATGCTTCCCTTATCAACAATCTCAACAATCTCCCCCTTTTTTGAGGATGCACAACCATGATTAATAAGAAACCATCTTTGTACCAATCTGCACATAAAATTAGTCAAATAATCACTAGAATCAGAGCTAATATAAGCAATCATTAAGAACAAGTGATTAAATGATTTTTTCTTCACTGTATCAGATCAAATGAAAGATTATTTCAACCAATTTCAGCACAAAACATTTACTCTGAATAAGCAGTATCAAGCAATCACACAAGCAATCACACAAGCAATCACATATCAAAGCAAAATAAGCAGATAATCAATCAAACTTTTGAACCATTTCTCCCCCTTTGTGCATTAGCAAAAAAGGTTTGCTTTTAGATATGAATATTTTGATAAAATGAAATACCAGAGATGCCTCAATGTAACTAGTGTAAACAAATCAAACATTCAAAGATGCTCCTCCTATCATAGATATTCACATGAGATAGATAAACTCCCCTTAAAGTATAGGCATGTGAAAAATCTATGCAAACATGTAATGTTCCCCCTACAAATTATGCATATTCTAAAATCAAATGAAAATGCACAATGCAGTTACACAAGTATCAGAGCATACAATCAGTTTGTATCAAAGTTGTATTAGAGTTATGATTGCAAGCAATTCAATCAAGCAAAGATACAATTATCAACAATCTCACAATATATTCTCATTTCAAAATAGTCATATAAGAACAGAGATATATTGAAGACAACTGATATAAAATGATCAAACAACTTAATAACCAAATTCCAATAAATGGAATTTTTAACCCCCTGTAAGTGGTAAGTCGATTAAACCATTTGTCAAGTCGAATTCATTGCTTTTCCAAACAGATTTGATCCAAGCAGTAAGTTCCAAAGTAATGTTTCCTGCAAAACCTTTCACAATCTTTTGAAGACCAAGCAATTTAGTATCATAGTCATGCAAGAAAATAAAGAGATAAGAAGTGAGTATTGATAACGGTTGGAAAATCGTTATTTTTATACATTAATTTGATATCAAAACACAACCTCTATGACTTAGAATTAGCTTGAAATCATGCATTTTGTTTAAGTTAGAGAATAAGAGAGTCAAAGTTGGTTTTCTTGGTTTTATGCTTGGTTTCCCTTGATTTCGTAGGTTTTTTGGAATGAATTGAAAGAAAAGTCAATCAGTCAACTAGAAAATTCAACTAGTCAACTAGAAAAGTCAACCAGTTCACCAGAATGTTGACCAAACCCTTGAGCGGCAGTTTTGGCCGTTGAGCGGTGGCGTTGAGCGCTAGTTTTGCTTGTTTTTCACTGTTTTTCTCCTAGGGGACCGTTGAGCGGTCCGACGATTAGAGGGAAACCGCTGAGCGGCCAAATTAGGCGTTGAGCGGTGCAGTGCTGGGCCTGGGCTTAAATTCTATTACTTTTATGCGTTATAAATAGCCCAGTGCGACCCTTAGAGTAGTTCTTTGGCAGGCAAAGACGTCCAGAGCTGTTCTACACTCCTTGGAGGCGGTTGCTTGGATGCTTAAGCTCCAATCTACAAAATTTAGGGTTTCTTCTTCCATACTTTCATTTAATTCCATCTAGTTCACCATTTCTATGGTGAACTAAACACTTTGTTGTTGGAGAACAATGTAATCTTTTGAAACTCTCTTATATTGAAATTCTTGTTTTATTCATATGCTCGCATATGCCTATATTATCAATTGTTGGGTTCCTTACCTTTGCTTAATGCTTTTATCGTTTAACGCATTCAGTAATGTCATGAACTGGGCAAAATTCCTTGATTAAGCTAATATCGCCTAGAGATAGGGGTAGGATGATCAATTGTATTTTGCTTTCGTTTATCATGCATTATTAGTTACTAGGGGAGGCTAGAGATAGTAAGCCAGTAATTAGTAATAGGCTCTATTCGCCAAGAGATTGGGTTTAGGGTAGACCAAGAAAGTTTGCATGACAATATGATAAATAGGCGAATTAAATAAGAAGAGTAGATATAAGAGGGTGGATAAGATGAAATTGTAAACCCCAACAACTCCATTCATCCATAGTTTCTTCTAGCCAATTGATTCACTGCATTTTGCATGTTTATTTTCGTCTTGCATTCAAAAACCTAAATTTAATTATTTTCTCAAGTCTTATGCGATCTCTTTACATGAAAGTTAAGGCCTAAGAGTCCTTTGGGAGAACGATATTTGGTCTTACCATCTATTATTACTTGATATGATTTGGTACACTTGCTAGGGGTTTAACAAGTATGCAAAACAATTAATGTAACAGTGAGAAAGTGCATAGTCAACTTCAATAATCACTAAGTCTATTCAATAATCATTTTATACTACTATCATTTAGAATGCCCAATTCATTTCGAATAGTAAAGAATCTTTCTGTGTTTAGAGGTTTTGTAAAAATATATGCCCATTGATGTAAGGTGTCTACATATTCGATCTTAATTTGACCCTTGAGGATGTGATCTCGTATGAAGTGATGACTTATTTCAATGTGCTTAGTTTTTTAATGTAAAACAAGATTTTTTGTCAAATTAATAGCACTTGTGCTGTCATGTTTCAGAGGTATGTTATCTAACTTAATACCATAATCTTCTAACTGACTCTTAATCCAAAGAGATTGTGCACAACAACTCCCTCCTGTTATGTACTCAGCTTCTGTGGTGGATAATGTCACACCAGCTTGTTTCTTTGAATGCCAAGAGATCAAAGAAGATCCAAGTAAATGATAAGTACCACTGGTGCTCTTTCTATCTAGCTTACAGCCTCCAATTTCAGAATCACTATATCCTTCCAGAAAAAATATTTTTTCCATTTGGATACCAGAGTCCAAGACTTTTGGTTCCTTTAAGGTATTTTAAAAATCTTTTAACAGCAGTCAAATGTGATTCTTTAGGAGAAGACTAAAACCTAGTGATGAGTCGATATTTTCTTGACTGTATTTGGTTTATTACGCTAAATTAAATCAGGGAATTGTGCTTAATTGTCCGGTATTTTCCCGTTTTTCCTAATTATGCTTAATTTGATCGGGAATTCTTATTTTAGTTAATTTGAATTTTCAAAGCTGATTAATTGCATTATTTATTGCAGGGCAAATTTTGGAAATAAATTTTGGGACATTTGGAGTTCCGTCAAATAATTCAAGACTCTCCAATTAGACATTTTAAATTTAGTTACATTGTAAATTAATTGTTTAAACTTTTTAGACAAACTTTTGCACATTGGGCCATTGTTGGCAAAATTATTAGGGCCCAAGAGTGTAGGACACTTGGCACCCTAGGGTTTTATTTTGTGTGGACCCCACCCAAAAAAGAGGACCTACGGCCTTGAAGAAAAGGGACAGCCGCCACTCTTCAATTTCTTCTTCAGCACTTTTTCTTTGAACATTTTTTTGAGAGCTTGGAACATGGTTTCGGTGAAGGGCATTGGATGAAAGGAGGAGCACTTTTCTTTTCTTTTATTCTTGTGCAATGCTACAGCGTTTTTGTTGCTTTGGAGTTTCCCATTGAAAGAATTTCTTGCCTGATAGCTGCAGCCGTAGGGTAGCTTGATTGAAGTAATGTTCTTTTCTTTTCAATTGGAGTAGATGTACGGTGGCATTTTGGGCTGGGACGTTTTCTTGCTTGGGGGAATACACACTTATACGCTGGTTTCATGATGAATGAATGAAAAATTTTCCATTTTTATTTTGGTGAATGAATGTTAGCTTTGATTTTGATTCAGCACTTGCATTGGTTATTCTTTTCTTCTCTTGCTTCCAACACTGTCACGGTCATCATATTTTTCTACATTGGGAATTCTAGATTCAAGCACACAGTTGTCATTTATTTTATTGGAAAAATATGATTTCATTTGGAAGAACACGCATGATGGTTTTTTGGAAGCACATTCCATTTCCTTTGTAGGTGGCATTTTGTTTCTGCAGCTATGGAAGTGTTAGGCTTTATTTTGCTTTCATAAATGAAAAGTAGATTAGGTGATGAGATGGGACGTTGTTGGCAGCAAATGTAGCAATGCATTTCTTTTATTCATTTGAAGAATGGAAGTGTGATGGGACGTTTGGTAGATGTAGGGTAGCAAAGCTTTTCTTTTATTTATTTGAGAATGATATTGTGATGAATGTTGGAAGGGGCTACGACCTTCACGTGCTGGAAGAGGAAACCATTTCCATTTTTATTTTATTTTCTTTTCTTTGAATGAACCCATGGTAGCTCAACATGTCACGGTTTAAGAGAGTTTTTTTTTTTTTGAAACATTGAAATTTAAATTTTCTTTTAAGATGAGCTCATGGTCACGTGAGAGAGTAGAAATAGTTTTGTGTTTTCTTATTTTTTTTGCCTTAATTTATTTTACATTACATGTTTAATTACTTTTCATCCTCTTAATTTAGTGTTACATTTTAATAGCTTTAAGTGTGTTTAAATATTTGTTTGTTGTAGTGTTAGGTTTAGTATTTTCTTTTACTTTAATATTGTCTAGTATTTTTTATTGTGTTAATTTAATTATCATGTTAGCTTAAGTTAATTTGGTTGGTCATTAGTGACATTACTTTGTTTCCTTGAGATTCCTGGACTGTAATTGTGTTTGCCACTCTGACTTGGTTAATGTGAAATTTGTTTTTGCACTTGCAATTGGGTACACGCTTAGTTTCCCAGTTGGTGTTTAGTCTTCCCTTAGTTGATGAAACTGCATGGTGTAAATTGGATTGAATGTTAACATTGCGTTCGCTTAGTTTGCTTTTATGAAAGCATGTTTAGCCTTCACTTAGTTGGTTAACTGTGTTGGATTAGAGGTTCGAGTATCCCCTTGTAGTGTTAATCTGTGATTGGAAGATAAGCATTGTAATTAAGTTAATGACCAACCGTTTCTATTCTGTATTTGATTCCGTTTTTACATTTCTGTTTTCGTGCCTGCTTACATCTGTGTTTACATTTTTGTTTGCATCTGTGTTTTAATTTAATTCATCTGCATTCACAAACCTTTCAACAAACCCCCTCCCACTTCGTGTCTGACCTAATTCTCGAACCACATTTGGTCCTTAAGAGACGACCTAGGAGTCACTTCCTAGTCTATACTTCATTCTTTAATGCATATTAAATTTGCATGGGGTGCGACACCCACAAAAATTTGGCGCCGCTGCCGGGGACCAACTGTTCGGTCTTAGGTCTTTTGTTGTGTTAGTGTGTGTTGTGTTCTGTCTTGTGTTGTGAGTGTGATGTTCTGTTTTGTGTTGTTGTGTTTTGTGTGGTGGTATATGTGTTGCATTTAGGTAGCTTTAGTTGCATATTTTCATTGCATTCTTCTTTTCCCCCTTTCTTCTACATGTCTACCTATTCTGGTTTTGTGGATACTGTTTCTTCTGCCTGTGTCTCTGATTATGATTCTTCTGTTGATTTCTATGTTGAGAACAACATGCCTCAGCCTCCCATTCCTGAGAGTGCTCTTTGGGAGCTAGCTTCACTTAATGAGGATGATGTTCATTGTGTTCTCACCTCTGGACTGATAGATTTGCTGCCTAGGTTTTCTGGTTCTGCAGGTGAATGCCCACATAGACACTTGGAGAGGTTCCAACACATTTGCTCTGTAATGAAACCTCCACATGTCCCTGATGATCAGATTTTCTTAAAGGCATTCTTGCATTCAGTAGAAGAGGCAGCATGGGGATGGCTTTATTACCTTCCTCTAGAATTCAAAGCCAATTGGGAAGATCTCAAGCATCTGTTTTTGGAAAGATTTCGCCCTTCATTGCATCAATATCAAGAACCACCATTCTAGAATGCTTGTATGCCTCCCCTAGTCCAGCAACAACAACAGTTGTAGCTTCATGAGCCTGCCCAAGCAACTCCTCATCCTTCCACTACTTCTGAGCCTACATTGAAGGAGTTACTGAGGCAGATAACCATGCAGAACATTCAGTTTCAGTAAGAGACCAGAGCTTCCATTCAGAGTTTGACTGATCAAATAGGGTAAATGGCCACTTAGCTCACTGAGGAACAATCTTATGTTTTAGAGGAATCACCATTTTAGGCTGTTCAGCTTCCAAATGATGTTGATGTCATCCACATAGGAGATGGGGAGCAGAGTCATGAGCTTACTATTGTGCCACGTACTTTCCCACCCTCTTATGTCCCTACTCTTGCACCTGAGGATGAAGTTGATCATTCTGTTGTTATTGGTGACATGAATCATGAATCAACACATGTTTTCTCTAAACTTGAAATCCCACTTGCTTTCCCTGAGTTGTTTATGCATTCAAATATTCTTGATTCTGCTGCAGATTCACATGTTAGTGCTGATTTTGATATAGGAATTGTGAAAACTGAAGATGCTTTCGACTTAGGATTAAATTTTGATCTTTCACAGTTTTTTGAAAATTTTAAATGTAGTTGTGAAGTTGGTTCTTGCTCTGTTTGTGTTGAAATTAATTCTGTGATACAACCAACTTCCAACTTTATGATGGGTGATACTAACTGTGAGTCTGATGAAAATGTTGAGGAACAGGCAGATATAAGCAACACCTTTGAGATAGGTAGACCACCCTCATCTTCCACCACTTTAGCAACATCCAGGGAAGTGGAGGTAAACATACCTAAGATTGATTCTGTTCTTGATGATCATGTTGTTGATAGGTATGTTATTGATGATTGTATTGTTGATGAGCATGTTTTTGATTTCCACTCTTTGCATGATGAGAAAGAGCTTTTGCCATCTTGTCTGAATGTTTATTCTCCATGCACTGAACATGAATCTGAACCTGTTGTTGATATTGTTTCTATATTTGAAATTGATTCATGTTTTGAGAGTATATCTGATGTTCAACATGTTACACTAGGATTGGGTGTTATACCCCTGCATGTTATTTCTGTGGAACCATATTGTACTAACCATGTTGTAGGAGGTACACATGAATTTGACCAACACACACCCATGGTGGAACACAAAAGTGCCAGTATACACAACAGTTTGAAGATTAATAGGCACCAGCTAAACCTGCTTATCAACAATCACTGCTTCTTAGATCCAGCTGTGGAGGATATCTCCCTGCTTGATCAAATCTGGAGACTGAAGTAGTTCCTCCTCAAGACTTCTTTGCTGAATCCAATGGGGGAAGACATTTCCATGATAGTCCAAAATTGGCAACTGCCACCATGACCAGGGGAGTTTCCTTTTCCCTTCTCCTCCTTTTCTCGCTTTTATTGCACTTGTCCAAGATCTGTAGACTGTTCTGATTTCTGATCTGATGATTGTGACACATTGGGGACACTGTGTAGTTTAAGTGTGGTCTATTGGGGGAGAATTCTACTTTCTTTCTTAGTTTATGTTTTCTGCGTTAAATTTTTTTCTTTTCTAGGTAGTTTTTGTTTTGTCTTGTGTACAGTTTTACATGTTTCTCTTGATTCCTGGACTTTGTTTAGGTTGTAGATGTGTCTTTCATTTCATTGATACTCTGATTTGTTTTAATCCTTTTCTTTACTTTGCTTGGGAGGATGATTATGATGTTTGAGAGAGTTGAATTGATTGTGACAGAAATACCCTGTGTGAGATTTGAGCCACTTGATATTCTTTCTTGTGTGATATGTCTCTTGATTGCTTGCACATACGCCTTGGCTTGACTCTTGTTGATAATTCTTTATTGATATGCATGTTTGGAAGTGATAAAGGCGATTTTGTTCTTGAGCCTCTCTAGCCAAATGAGCCTACCTTGTTTTGATCCCTTGATAACCCCTTTTGAGCCTATACTTTCCCCATTTCTTTGTTTTGAAGCTCATACACTAGCCCTAAGTGAAAAACCATGATTACCTTAACCATAGGGAATTTTGGAGCTTTGGAATTTTTTTAGGAACAAGTGTGGTCTCCTCGGAGATTCAGATGAATTGGCTAATTGGTTCCTCTTCTTGTTTTTGTTTTTGTCAATATGTTGTGTATCATGTCTCTTGAAGTTGTGTTCATAATAGAGAGAAAAGAAAAGAGACAGGATGAAGAAAAAAAAGAGAAAAATGAGAAAAAAAAAGTGTGAATAATGGAGTCAAGAAGAGGATTAATTAGAGGTTTTGGGTGTGATTTGACCGTGCTTACACTTGTTCCCCATTGCTCCTCTATTTCTTTTGGTTTGTAGCTTCTTATCCATATTTATTCTCCCTTTTTCCTTGGCCCCATTACATCCATAAAAGACCTTTTGATTTGAACATGCATATGTTTTTTAGTGTTGATATTAGAGGCTTGCCAAGTCTGTTTGTGTTTGCTTTCTTGAGTGCATTGAGTTGAAATTGGTTACCCTAGACACTTGAGAGAAACACTGATAGTGTGCATCTGTGAGGTTCTGTTGCTTTTGATTCACCTCTTGAGCTTATTGATCATTTTGCCATGTCTGGAATTGCTTGGACGACTTCATGAGTATCTGCTTTCTCTGATTCTGTGTTGGATATTGTATACTTTCTTTCTTTGTCCAGATTTCTTGAGGACTTTGTAATTCTGTTTCTTTCCTTGTGAGTCTCTGTCTTCTGTGTGTTGAGTCTGTGTCAGCTTCCCTGATGTCCTCTGAACTATTCCCTGATTTGCGTCTTGATTTTGCCCAGGAGTGCAAAAGACTAAGTGTGATCTATTTTGATGAGTCGATATTTTCTTGACTGTATACGGTTTATTGTGCTAAATTAAATCCGGGAATTGTGCTTAATTGTCCGGTATTTTCCCGTTTTTCTTAATTATGCTTAATTTGATCTGGAATTCTTATTTTAGTTAATTTGAATTTTCTAAGCTGATTAATTGCATTATTTATTGTAGGGAAAATTTTGGAAATACAATTTGGGACATTTGGAGTGCCGTCAAATAATTCAAGACTCTCCAATTAGACATTTTAAATTTAGTTACATTGTAAATTAATTGTTTAAACTTTTTAGACAAGCTTTTGCACATTGGGCCATTGTTGGCAAAATTATTATGGCCCAAGATTGTAGGACACTTGGCACCCTAGGGTTTTATTTTGTGTGGACCCCACCCAAAAAAGAGGACCTACGGCCTTGAAGAAAAGGGACAGCTGCCACTCTTCAATTTCTTCTTCAGCACTTTTCTTTTCTTTTATTCTTGTGCAATGCTACAGTGTTTTTGTTGCTTTGGAGTTTCCCATTGAATGAATTTCTAGCCTGATAGCTGCAGCCGTAGGGTAGCTTGATTGAAGTGATGTTCTTTTCTTTTCAATTGGAGTAGATATACGGTGACAGTTTGGGTTGGGATGTTTTCTTGCTTGGGGGAATACACACTTGTACGCTGGTTTCATGATGAATGAATGAAAAATTTTCCATTTTTATTTTGGTGAATGAATGTTAGCTTTGATTTTGATTCAGCACTTGCATTGGGTATTCTTTTCTTCTCTTGCTTCCAACACTGTCACGACCAACATATTTTTCTGCATTGGGAATTCTAGATTCAAGCGCACAGTTGTCATTAATTTTATTGGAAAAATATGATTTCATTTGGAAGAACACGCATGATGGTTTTTGGGAAGCACATTTCATTTCCTTTCTAGGTGGCATTTTGTTTCTGCAGCTATGGAAGTGCTAGGCTCTATTTTGCTTTCATAAATGAAAAGTAGATTAGGTGATGGGATGGGATGTTGTTGGCAGCAAATGTAGCAATGCATTTCTTTTATTCATTTGGTAGATGTAGGGTAGCAAAGCTTTTCTTTTATTTATTTGAGAATGAAATAGTGATGAATGTTGGAAGGGGCTACGGCCTTCACGTGCTGGAAGAGGAAACCATTTCCATTTTTATTTTATTTTGTTTTCTTTGAATGAACCCATGGTAGCTCAACATGTCACGGTTTAAGAGAGTTTTTTTTTTTTTTTGCAACATTGAAATTTAAATTTTCTTTTAAGATGAGCTCATGGTCACGTGAGAGAGTAGAAATAGTTTAGTGTTTTCTTATTTCTTTTGTCTTAATTTATTTTACATTACATTTTTAATTACTTTTCATCCTCTTAATTTAGTGTTACATTTTAATAGCTTTAAGTGTGTTTAAATATTTGTTTGTTGTAGTGTTAGGTTTAGTATTTTCTTTTACGTTAATGTTGTCTAGTATTTTTTATTGTGTTAATTTAATTATCATGTTAGCTTAAGTTAATTTGGTTGGTCATTAGTGACATTACTTTGTTTCCTTGAGATTCCTGGACTGTAATTGTATTTGCCAATTTGACTTGGTTAATGTGAAATCTGTTTTGCACTTGCAATTGGGTACACACTTAGTTTCCCGGTTGGTGTTTAGTCTTCTCTTAGTTGATGAAACTGCATGATGTAAATTGGATTGAATGTTAACATTGCGTTCGCTTAGTTCGCTTTTATGAAAGCATGTTTAGCGTTCACTTAGTTGGTTAACTGTGTTGGATTAGAGGTTCGAGTAGCCCCTTGTTGTGTTAATCTGTGATTGGAAGATAAGCATTGTAATTAAGTTAATGACCAACCGTTTCCATTGTGTATTTGATTCCATTTTTACATTTCTGTTTTCGTGCCTGCTTACATCTATGTTTACATTTCTGTTTGCATTTGTATTTTAATTTAATTCATCTGCATTCACAAACCTTTCAACAACCCCCCCCCCACTTCGTGTCTGACCTAATTCTTGAACCACATTTGGTCCTTGAGAGACGACCTAGGAGTCACTTCCTATTCTATACTGCATTCTTTAATGCACATTAAATTTGCATGGGGTGCGACACCCACCACCCAACACAAAGACACACATTGTTCATTATGTCAGGTCTACTAGTAGTTAGATATAGTAATGATCTGATCATATCTTTGTACATTTTTTAATCAACACTCTTTCCAGATTCATCAAGATCCAAATAGTAATTTGTTGCCATAGGAGTTGCAGCCTCCTTGCAGTCTAACATTTTGAATTTCTTCAACAGATCAGTGCAATACTTGGATCGGTGAATAAAGATTCCATTTCTGGATTGCTTTACTTGAAGACCAAAGAAGTATGTCAGCTCACCCATCATGGACATTTGCATAATACAGGATTAGTTGAACCAAAGATAATATCATCAACATAAATTTGAACATACAGTTTAGCTTTATTTAAACTTTTGATAAATAGGGTTAAGGCTACTTTACCCCTTGAGAAACCTTTCTTTATGAGAAACTCACACAAGCGCTCATACCAATATCTTGGCGCTTGCTTCAATCCATACAGAGGTTTTCTTAGCTTGAATACATGGTCAGGATTTCAACATCTTCAAACCCTGGTGGTTGTTCCACATATACTTCCTCCTTGATATATCCATTTAAGAAGAAACTCTTATCATACATCTGATATAACTTGAATTTCATCACAGAAGCAATGGCAAGAAGAATTCTTATAGCCTCTAATCTGGCTAGAGGTGCGTAAGTTTCATCATAGTCGATTCCCTCTTCTTGACTGTAATCTTTTGCAACAAGTCTGGCTCTATTCTTTATTATCTCTCCAGAGTCATCCATCTTGTTTATGAAGACCCATTTAGTGCCTATGACCTGTAGATTATCTATTCTAGGTACCAGCTCCCATACATTGTTCCTCTTGAACTGGTTTAGTTCATCTTGCATGGCCATCATCCAATTTTCATCTCCAAGAGCATCTTCAATCCTTTTTGGTTCAATTTTGGACACGAAGGCAACATTTATGTAGAATTGATTCAGTTGTCGTCTTGTGGACACACCTCTTGATATCTCCAATTATGTTGTCAGTAGAGACATTTTTTGGTACTTTCCATTCTTTAGTAGATTCAGTTCTAGGAGAGTCGATTTACTCTTTAGAGTTCTCTTGTTCTGGTGATTCTTCAAACTCTTCCTCCTCTCCAGCAGAGTTCTCTGTTTCAGTGGATTTTCTGTTGTGTTCATGTTTGTTAGTAGTCTCAATACACTCGTCAAATGCCACGTGAACAAATTCTTCAACATACATTGTTCTTTTATTGTAAACCCGATAAGCTTTGCTGGTTAGAGAGTATCCTATGAAGATTCTTTCATCAACCTTGGAATCAAACTTGCCAAGATTTTCCTTTCCATTGTTTAGCATAAAACATTTGCTTCCAAAGACTCTTAGATGAGAGATATTCGGTTTTCTTCCCTTTAGTAGCTCATAAGGAGTTAGCTTAAGTATTGATCTTATAACTGTTCTGTTAAGCACATAGCAAGTTGTACTAACTACATCAGCCCATAAATACTTAGGCATGTTCCTCTCGTTCAGCATCGTTCTGGAAAGCTCTTCTAGAGCTCTATTTTTCCTTTTAGCCACTCCATTTTGCTGAGGAGTTCTAGGTGTAGAGAAGTTGTGTGATATTCCCATTTCAGCAAGGTATTCATCAAATCCGTCATTCTGAAATTCCCTCCCGTGATCACTTCTGATCGATTTAATCCTGAGGTCCATTTCATTTTGAATAATAGCAGCGAACCTTTTGAATACTTTAAGTATGTCACTCTTTGCATCAATGAAGTATGTCCATGTGTAACGGGAATAGTCATAAACTATAATAAGCCATAAGAGTTTCCACCAAGGCTTTTCACTCTTGAAGGTCCAAATAAGTCCATGTGAAAAAGCTGTAGGGTCTTGAAGTAGACATTTCTCTTTTGCTCTTGAAGGACTGTTTCGTTTGTTTTCCCTTTTGACAAGCATCACATAATCTCTCTGAAGCATAGCGAATGTTGGGAAGGCCAATCACAAGATCCTTTGAAACAAGTTTGTTTAATTGACCCATGTTGATGTGAGCAAGTCTCTTATGTCATAGCCATGCATCATCTTCTTTAGTCATCAAGCAGACTACTGATTTGAATGATGTTTCCTTGAAGTCAATTACGTAAATGTTGTTAAGCCTTTTTCCCACAAGTAACAATTCGTCTGTTGACCCGTTGCTAATCAAACAGAATTTAGGCTCAAAGGTAATCTTTAATCCTTTGTCACATAGTGATAACGGTTCAAAAACTGTTATTTTTATACTTAATTTTGATACTTAATGCACCATTTTTGACTTAGAAGCTTGCTTGGACTCATGATTTTGCTTTAATTTTGTGAATAAGAGAGTTGAGGATATGCTTATGATTTTATCACTAAATTCCATTGATTTTGTAGGTTTTTGGAATGATTTGAAAGAAGGGTTGAAGTATCAAAGAGTTGCAGGGCATAAAAGTCAACCAGAATGCGGAAAAGTCAACCAATCAACCAGAAAAGTCAACCAGTCAACAAGAAAAGTCAACAAGTCAACCAGAATGTTGAAAAAGTCAACCAGAGCGAGTTTTGGGTCAGTTTTCTGCTATTTTATGATCTATTCTGGGTCTGGACCCGTTTTATTTTATTTTTATGTCCTATTTAAAGACCCAAAAGTCTTAGGGTTTGTATCTTTTGATGGCTTAAGCATAGAAACACACTTTTCACCCCTTTGGGTGAAAATTTGGGGATGCGGGAGCTCTCCTCTTCTCTTTGTAGGGTTTCTATCTCTTCCATTCCATTGTACACCTAGTTCTTCCATGACGATGGAGAACTAACACTAGTGCAAAAATACACTATTACGTCGTTTATTTTTTGTCTTTAACGACGCAACTGCTACCGACGTTATAGCGGGTGACGTAAATTAACGTCGAATATTACCGGGTGACGTTAATCGAACTCGTTTACGTCGTACACAAAGGTAATTGCCGTAAAGTTCAAGTCTTTTATGTACATCGACGTTAAGGTACGTCCTATAGAATAGAGCTTGACGTCCAAATATTTGAATAAATATTTTTTTTATAGAAAGATTTTTCGTCATATCGTCGAGGAAACTGACGTAACGTTGATGTCGGCGTAGAAGAATGTTGACGTATTATTCATGTCGAAGTGCAAATTTGACGTCAATTTTTGAATAAATATTTATATTTAATGGAATATTTGACGTCGGTTATGAGGTGAATGATGTAAGGTTGACATCTAACATGTTTACAGTCGACGTTACTATCGTTGAGTCGTGGAGATCCTCGTCCAGCATTTTATTATTATCGTTATCCACTGCATTATATCAACGTCACTCGTCGCCATGATATATTAACGTCGGACAGTGTATAAATTGACGTTACCTTCAATGTTTTTTTATTTAATTCCGTTTGTTTTAGCTCATTTAACCAAACCTGAAATACAGAAACCAGTTTTCCAATTTCTAAATGAACATAATTAATTAATTTAAACCATGTTATCATCAATTCATCAATTCCAATTAAATAGCAAAAGTAAAAGACGTTAATGCTATCATCAAAACTTAAAAGAAACCACTTTTCCATTCATCTATTCACAGTAATAATCTATTCTCAATAATCTATTCACAGTATATATGTATTCACAGTTAAAAAGTTGCACAAGTAAGCAAATGCTACTATCATGAAAGGAAAAACCTAAAACTATAGCTATTTAAAATGTTTATTCAACAAATATCCTACCCATTCCTCTCTTATCATATTTATTACTTCATTGGACAATGGAGAGGTATTGTTGAATTGCTGCAAAATCAAGGAAGGAAACTTTACAATTATATTCATTTTAATGTCAAAAGTTTATTGATATTTGTAAGATTTTCAAATGTAAATTTCTACCTCAGTCCAATCTCCTCTGATTTCTGCTCGGATGATTGCCTTGATCCATGACATGATGTAGTAGGCACATGCCCAGGAATAATTTTGCTTATTACATTAAACATGTGAAAGAACTTAGTCAAATGTAACGGTTTAAAATTGACTACGAAAATTAAAGATTAAAGATCAACGAATTCCAACTTTAGGATATATAATATCAATTTGTTGTCCTCTTTACCTAGTCAGAACTCTAAACAAATTTGAAACATAAGTTAATATATTAATATCATAATGAATTGATAAGAATGAATGTAATACTTACGTTTGTATCAAGGACCTCAACTCCGGTTTCATCTTCCTATGAAGAGAATAAAACCATACAACTTGTGCTTTTTTTGGAATGATCACCATGAGTTGCCAATGGCCCCTATCATGTACCAACAACTAGTGAGTTTATTGATTAAAATTTGATAAAAGTTGACAAATTAGGAAAACATATGAATCAATGTATGGCGCCATATATATCTCTCTCTTAGACTCGGTCATCCATGTTTGCATATATGATTTTCTGGAATCTAATGTGTTTCCAGATGGTTGGATGGTCTGAGGTTCAAGAAAGCCATAATTGACCCCCGACCTGATTCCATTGCGACGATGTCAATGTACCTACAAGAATAAAGTTAAGTATATTTATTAAAATGTAATAATACTAATAATATACAAATTGGAAAATAACAAATAAAAAACTTACATGCACCACAGTTATATGCATGAAATGTTCAACATTCTATCTCCACCAATCAGCTCATATGCATCACTGAATTCAATATACAATGGAATATGGCACTCGATGCCAAACGTGCTTAACTCCCACTCCACCACTACCGGTTATTTTTTCAACTGAGGTAATCTTGACATCAATATGGATAGAGAATCATCGTCTTCTGCTTGCACACGAGCCTCAGGTTTAGCCATTGCTTGTTTCTTTGGTCGGTAGACCTGCAAGTCACATTTACAGAAGTTAGGAATCATTTAATTATAACTTGAAGATTTAAGATAATAAAAATAAGAATACAATACCGCTGGTGGGCCAAAATATGGAACGATCAAGGCCTTAGGCCAAGCTATAAATGTGCCTAAGGCCTCCCCCACGAATTGGATTTCATCTGTCGGCATTGGCATTCGAGCCTGGGGGTCTCTAACATCATCAATCCTTATCCGCACATCAGTGGGCAATAAAGGAACACCATGAATGGTCTGGCTTCCTGCAAGCTGTACTCCGATGGCCACTACGCGCGGAGGATCCCCATCAACCAAAAACTCATACTGAATATTGTTATCACTATGATCTCTATTAGATCATGAGTCTTTGGTGCTCACGGGAGGTGCGGTAGGATCATCTGTAGGGGCGTCCTCCTGCTGTGACTGTTGCTGTTGTTGTTGTAGTTTGATCGTCACAAGTTCTTGTTCAAGCGTTCTTCCATTTGCTCCCGTACTTAGACTTGCACCTGTGTCGTGATGCTACTAACCAATTCCGGAGTCACGGCTTGTGTGCTTCTTGCTTTAGGGCCAAAGTAGTCCCTCAATCCAGTAGCTCCTCCAATAGCACGCACACGACCTGGACGGTCTGGCCGACCTGTGGCTGCTACCACGATGTCCTTCCTAACTTCTGGCACAAATGTGCCTTCAGTCTCCTGCTCAACCAACTCATCCTGCATATCATAATATACAAAGTTACATAATTTTTTATGAACTATGGTAATTAGTTAAAAGTTTCCCCTTACAATTCTATGGGATATCTCCTCAGCATACTGGGATGTAAACTGGCCATTGGACTTTGTCCGTGTAGCCTTCCACAATTCATATCTAGCTGGTGGAGGTGCTAGATCAGGTGACTCAAGACCTAACTCCTCAGCTCGACGTTTTCTTATCTTTTTCTCTAATAACGCATAACCACCAGGAGAAAGTACGTGTGGTGTATCATTAAGTTTGTGCCTGTCTTGGGCGGCTATCCTTTTCACCTATGAAAAAATGAAAATTATTAAGCATATATAATTCAGAAATTAACATCCTGTCTTTTGTGACTAGAGAAAAATATTATATAAAACATACCTGCCATTCAGGAGTAAGTCTAGATTCTTTAAACTGCACCCACGCCTCATAAGATATTTTATACTTTGTACAGGGAGTTTCGTTTTGTTTAGAGCCAAAGATGAATTTACGTGTCATTGTCATCTTGAAGTCCCTCCACTGGGTTGCAATTTGGGATAAAATCTTCTTCCTTATCCTCTCATCATCAGGAATAACCTAATTTTCCTTTTTAAAAAGAAAATTAATGTTAAAACATGTTCAATGAAAATAAGTCAATGATGTAAGTAAAACAGCTTAAACATACCTAAATATCCTGCCATAGTAGATTTTTCTCGACCTCTGACACATCACCCCAACGGGTAGCAAGAATAGGGACATGAAACCTTGCCAGCATGCCCAAGTAACTCTTAAACTCTGTTGCATGTTCCCCTATAGGCACAAATGGTTTTAGGATCAAACTCCACCTGCAATGTTTTATCATTAACCCGACAGGATGTGACAGCAGGCATTCGAGTCACAAATCTACCACCTCCTCTCGTCTGACCGGATCCAGAGCTCGTCATACCTGTTTACAAAGTTAGTAAATTATAGTTAGAACAGACAACGAAATGGTGACACAGGAGAACATGACGAAGTTTGCTGACAACGAACGAACACAGATATCATACGTTGAAGGAAAAATTAAACTATTATACATATACCATACGTCCAGAATCGAAAAACACAACACAAACACGAGCACATACATCATACATATGAGATATTAAAGATAAAAAAAAACATACTTGAAATGGTATCATTGGAGAAATGATAAAGTTTGCTGACACGTATGAAACACAGCCTAAAGATAAACGAAAAACATTTGGTAAACCTTACAAAAGGGAACCAAATGACATTACAAACACAGAAAAGATTAAAAATAAGCTTCTTTCTACCACAAATGGTAGCACGAACAAACAGTGAGACCGTGTTATGTTTTTACATTCATATTTCACGTCGAATACAAGACACACGTGACGTTATATATAAAAACCACGTCGCAGACCAAAATAATTCGACGTTTCCAGTAAAAAGTAGGCGCCTTTTTTAATTTGTTTTCTTATAAATTGATAAGTTTACGGCGAAGTTGAAGGGGCTTAGACTTAGTATGGGACGCCTAAAGTTTTTCCCATTCCTCTCCTTTTACTTTTTTCTTTTAAACACGAGGGCATTAAATACAACGTCGTATTGTCTGGGAATTTGACGTTTTCTCTGAATTAGCCTCCAATATAAAAAAGTATCGTACTTTTCGATCTCTTTTCTTTTCACTCCTGCCATAAAACGTTGGAGGATGCAGGGCTGGGACGTGAGGGAATTGAAGTATGTTGGGAGCATTAATGGTGTGCTTGATAGAATGTCGTATTCGGTAGGGCTTTGACGTTTTTTTCTTCCGCCAATATCAAAATGTGGCGCTCTTTTTTGGTTTAAAATCAAACATGAAATCTTTTCTTTTTAAGTCTTCCTTAATCATTTTTTGATCAATATCATAATCGTCTCTAGTATAAAAACGTTCCTCGGGTGTCTTCATCACTTATCCATCCAGATGGGTTTGCGTTTCTTGTAACTCAGGCAACCTTCTCTTTTCTTCTTAATGATGATGATGAAGAAGCCATGTCTGAATAGAAATCTTGGAACGTCTTTCACAATGTAGAGTCTTTAACTCCTCAACTTAAAAACTATACGTCGAATTCTACTAGGCTTCGACGTATTTATTGAGAGTTTGATAAAACACATGTGATTAGACATTTTCTTCTTCAGCCTCCCGCCTTTTGTTTCCTTTTTTCCTTTAAACGTCCAATAACCTCCCGTTACCATTATATTTTAAGATATGATTTAAATATTTTTAAAAAAATTTATTTTATAAAATTTTAGTGTAATTTTATCGTAAAATATAATAATGATTTGTGGGTCAATTTAAAGAGAATGAAACTTAATTTCTTTAAAATATTATTATAATTTCAGAAATAAAATAATAATAATAATAATAATTAATGATAATTAACTTTGTACATCAGAATAATTAAAATCATAATAAATATTATTATATTAAGAAAAGTCATGTGATATTAATGTTCTTTTAACATAGTGTACACCATAAATGAATTTTTTTTATTAGATTCAACGACATTCCCATATCTTATATTTTTTCCTCTCCTTTAAAAGTTTTATGATTAAATTAGGTATTATAAAACATTAATCAAGTCTTCAATTTTTAAATTTTAGGATATAAATATATATGATTATTCTAAAAGACCTTAATTGATTTTAAAAATATAATACTCTAAATTTCAAGACTGGTTGACCCAAACTGAATGTCAACCAAATGTTGTCGTTTTGTAATTGGTCCATTTTGCTGTTTATGATTATTATGATTGATTATGGCAGTGATTTTGGACCAATACAAAATGACAAGAGATGATGTTAAAATGTTGTCAAAAAATATATTGTCAAATAAAACAAAATCTTAAACCTTTTTCTTGGTAACATTCATATAAATTACTTTGAAAAATTTAATAGTTATAAAATGGAATTAGTAGAAAAGATTAAGCTTCAAAACATACTATGATTAAAATTATTAGAAAAAAAAATCCCTCTCATGCATTATTTTTTTGCTTTTTAGAATTTTAACAAACATGTATAAATATTATATTAAAATATTAAAATAAGTTAATTATTATTTAAAATTTAAATAAAAAAATTAAAAAAAAATGTTAAACTTGAAAAACTGTTTAACATTTTTTTAAATTTTGATTTTAAATTAAAATTAATAAATAAATAATTTATTTTATTATTTTAATATGATTTAATATTTTATAATATTATATTAAATAACATTTCATATCATTGTTATTATTTTATTATTAATTTTATTTTTATTATTAATTTAATAATTATTATAGAAATAATAAAATTTAATAAATTTCATCAAAATAAACTAAACAATCTAAGATTATACAAAAATATAACTTAGAATTCAGTTTCTGGGAAAATATAAGAAAATATTACGAATTCTCACCTTGAAAGAAAAGTCTGCTACCTAGGTAAATATAAGGCACAGTATGCTATATGCACAATATTAAATGTTTTTTTGTGCTATGTCATAATAAAAATCTTTGAATTAAACTACAATTATTACTTTTTCTCTGAATGATGTTTGAACGTCGTTTTCGGCTGGGATTCGAAGTTCATACACGTTGGCGGTTACTAAGCATAATTACACTATGTAAGTGACTCAAACGAGATCTATTACTTTTTCTCTAAATGATGTTTGAACGACGAATTCCGTAGGGCTTCAACGTTTTTACAAGATGGTGACGTGTGGCAGTTACTAAGAATAATCGCACGATGTACGTCATCGTTTCATCTATAAATATAGCTTGCATTTCACGTATTCCTTTGCCTCCTGTTTCCATATTAAACATATTAGGATTCATAGTTTTTATTTTGTTTGCATTTTCTTTTCATTAGATTTTTAAGCATCTTTGTTCTTCATATTGCAATTTGATAACTTTATCTTGGAAGTGGTTCATTCATCGTCATTTCGTATGAAGGAGCCCTTTCCAGTTCAAGTTAACAAAATGTTTTTATTTATAGTACAGAAATGGTTAAGATATCTTATAGAAAGGAAAGTGCTTACGAAAAAGAAATATGGTTCACAATATGTTTAGTGCTGAAACAATTTTAAGCTCTAAAATAATTATCTACAAAAGTTGTTCAACTTCATCATTTAACAATGTATGATTCCTTTTTTAAATTGTCCATAAATGGTAATCCTCTGTTAGATTTCAGAGCTACTGATTTCTAAGAGAGGAGACTCATTCGACCCTTACTCACTTTTGCCACTCTTAAGCTCTTTCCAAGGCACTCTCTCCACTTTCCCCTTCACCCTTCTTTTAAAAAACCCTTTCTCCACCATTTTTGCACCACCTCTTTATCCAAGTTTGGGGTTTTGTGAGAGCACAACTATTTGGGGTTGATTCCTCCACATTCATAGAGCATCTTGCACACATTTGAGTATATCCACCCAAGTAAGTACATACATTTTATATTCTAGGGTTTTGAGAGCATGATTTTGTTTGAGAATGGTTGTCTAGGCATGATTCTTTAGGGTTTTTTGTTGATTGTGCATAATTGATTGAAAAAGTCACTGTTTAGACCAATTAAAATGTATGATTGACGTCTAGAATTGGAAAAATTGCATGTGGGTGGAGATTAGAAGCGGTTAGGGCATTTTATGCAAAAGAATATTGTCACCGCTCAACGTTAGTTACAGTTCAGCGCGACTTGTGCAGATTGTGGATTTTTGTGTTTTTATGTGTGCAGGTGAGACTAAGGGCCCTGTTTTTCCCTCAGTGATGATTGGCAGTATGTTTAAAGGGTGTTGTATGAAATACTAATGCTTAATGAAATTTCTTGTGGTTTTGTGAATTGTACTTGATGCAGGGATGGCCTCCTCATCAAGAAAGAGGATCAAGATTGTGGGGAACAAGAGAAAGGAATCGGAGTTGGAGCAGCTGAAGCTCCAGCTTTGGAGGAAGATGATGAGGACGATGATTTTGAAGATGCAGAAAAAGGAGAGAAGGAGGACTTCGATGACAGCATGGACTGAGGAGATGAGATAGCATCTACTGATGGATGCTATCTACACTAGAGCAGGATTTTTCTATCTTTTGGTTTTGTAATTTTAATTATATTTGCTTCTGTTTTAGTTTAGGGTTTGATGTACTTAGTTGAATGCTTTATCTCATGATGGTTTGATAATTGATTTGCATGGTGAATATTTCTTGAGGATGCTTGATATTGATGATGTTGAGATTGTTCTTTATATGCTTATATAAGGTGGTTGTTCACAAACTATGTGAACAGATGCATGATTTTATGATTGTGATTATGATGCTAAGCAGGATGTATGTTTGTGATATTTGGATTATTGAGTGAGCCTATATGTGAGGTTTGAGCTTCAGAGTATTTGTTGTGAATGATTGCTATCTACTTGAAAGCATGAATGATTTTGCCTAAACTTTTATGATTGATTGAATTGCATGTTTATGTCACATGATCAAGGCCATTTTTTATTAGCCCTTTCTTAGCCAATGCATAAATTTTCGCCCAAAACAAAAGAGCACAATGTGTTCTACCATTTTTGAACCTAAGCCTTAAACAGAAAACCCTTTTTGAAAATCTTTACCTTGAGTTAAGTTGAGAATTATTTTATGGTATTGATAAAGGTTCGAGTTTGGGGTTGTTGGGAAAGCTGAAAAAAGAAAAGCATTGAGCGAAAGTGTTGACCAAAGCATAAAAAGATAGAAAAAATAGAAAAGATATAATAGAATCAGATTTCCCACCATATGTTGCCTTGTCTTGCAAGATTCCTATTTCAAAAGATTCATAGAACCCATTAGTAATAGAATTTGACTTTTCATTGCAATATGCTGATATCAATTCAAATGCGGATTCACATATCCTTCTTGTTTGAGAAGCAGAAGCCATTCCCAAGAATATAGTTCATTCAAAGAAAACAGAAGTCGACTACTTTTTCAAATATCTTATGAAAACCTGCTCTGGTGCCAATTGTTGGAAACAGGATGCCTCAGTTTCAACACCAAGAGGGGGGTGAATTAGTGAGGTTTAAAAGTCAGAGTCTTTTCAAAATCTTTTTCGCAAAGTATAAACCTTTACAAAGTTTCTTGAATCGCAAGGAATGAAAACTTTAAGTGCAGCGGAAGTATAAAGTTGACTACGTAAACAGTTAAGTCAACTTAATGTAAAAGTGTAAGGATAGAGAAATCAAACGCATAGTTTTTATACTGCTTCAGCCTCAATGCCTAATTCTAGTGTCCTTCCACAACCAGGAAGCAAATGCACTATAATGGTCAAGGTTTTTACAACAAGGCTTTTATAGAGACCTTTACGTCAAAAATATAAAACACCTCTCTAACCCTTTAACAAAAATATAGGCAGCAACACAAAGATCTGCAAGAAGATATCCCCTCTTCTGCAATCTTCAACCCACTTTGAACAATCCTCAAAGTGTACAGAACTCCACGAGTTCTCCTCTTGTTATCCCAACAAGACAACAACAACAATCTTTCCAAAGATTGATAGAAATCTTGATGAACAAATTAACACCACAATGTGCAGAACTTGATGAACCAGTAAGCACGAAATCTTCTCCCTAAAGAACCTCTTCAAAGAAAGATCACCACAGTCTTTTTGATGAGTTCTTGGAGCAATCAATCACAGAATCTTAATCTGAAACAGCAAATGAAAATGTCAGTTCAACCAAAATTTTTGTGATCAACAAAATCACGTCTATTTATAGTTTTCTATAAATCAGACGCTCTTGTAGTCGACTATGCTACTAATGAAGTCGATAGTCGACAGACAGTTATAACAGATAAGCAAATTAGCAACAGTCATAACAACCAAATTGATTTTGCAATTAATACATTTGAATTTCATTTAATGCTTTAACAACCAACTGAAATATAGTTGTTACAGTATACAAGCATTAACAGAATTTGAAATCAAATAACTAACTAAGTCGGATCCATTGTGCATGTAGTCAACTTAGACACTTCAGCTCAATTTGAAAATCTTTTCAATGCAAAATCACACAAACACTACTTTTGAAAATCTGTGCAAAGTCACGAGTTTTAATCGACTCTCTTCATAATGAAGTCGCTTAAAACTTGCAGATTTGCCACACATTGTAAGTTCATGAAAGTGCATGTGGTTTTTCTTTTCATAAACATATGTAATGCAATCATAAGGATGTATCAAGTATCACATCATTGAATATGCATACATATATCAGAAACAACACAAAACATGTTCATTAAGATATCAATCATAGTAAAGAGTAGAACATGTAACACATAGCAATACATGTGTTAATAATAATGTCTTGTCATCATAGAAAACCAGAGTAACTAGAGCACTGTGAGATTAAGGATTAGTTAAACCAGTGTTTCCCTTATCAACAATCTTAACAATCAAATTTGAGAGAGCTCCCATTCTCAACAGATATGATTCAGATTTCAAAATTAATTTAAATTTAGACAAATAAAAAATGAAATAAGATTTTTTATTGTCGGAAATACAATCGGTATCCGTGCTAGAGTCGCGCAGCGGAATAAGATTTATAAGCGGAAAGCGTGTTCGGTCACAACTTAAATTAAAATTATCAGTTTTAAATATAAATTTTCTAAGAGAAAATTTCTCGAACAGTTGATGTGCATAAAACAGTAAAGAGTGTAGGGAGTAGAAAAATCACACAGATAATTTTTATACTGGTTCGATTCAAAAGAATCTACGTCCAGTCGTTAATCACTATAAAAAGTGATTAAGAGTTTCACTAAAAACAGTTTCACAGTTTTACAATAAGTGAATGAAAGTAAGAGATAAAAGAACCTTCCTTCGACAAACGAACCGAAACTGAACTACTTTGTCAACTCGAAGAGAACCGCTCCGACTTTCGACCAACGAAACGCGAGCTTCTCCTATTCACGAGACCAGGCAAGGGAACTGAACTAGCTTTTGAGAACTTCCTCAGCCAATTTGTATTCTACAAAAGCTCTCTATTCAAAAGTTGAGTTCTGAAGTTCTCAAAGCCCCTATTTATAGGCAACTAGTCTGAATATTAAAGGTCATGTTACAACTGCCAGTAATAATCTATTATTGTAAGTGCTAATCGATTATTTAAGTCCGTTACAGGTTTTTCAAAATAACTTGGCAGTTTTCAAAACAGACCTGTGATAATCGATTATTTGGAGTGATAATCGATTATTCTACACCAACATGGTTTTTCAGAAAAGCTCAGGATAATCGATTATTGCTCTTCATAATCGATTAAATACGTAACAGTACCAAAAATATGACTTTTACATATTTAAAGACATTCCTAATACATTTGTATTCTACAAAGTTCTTTTAACATATTTTCTAATATCTTCTTCAAGTTAAACTTCTTGTAGCATCATCAAAACCATTAACTTTAAGATTTACCAATGCTTCTCATTGGTAACAATCTTTTAAAAGAAACTTTGGCATTCCTGCAAAATCATACAAGCTAACAGACAACAAAAGGATTAGCAATACCTTTACCATCTTATATTATACTTCTCCCCTTTTTTTATCATAAAAATGGAGAGGGATGAAGATATTTATTTCAGATTTGATTTCAGCAGTTTCTAGGTGCAAAGGTGTGACCATTAATCGATTATAGGAGGCTATTTATAAGAAAAATCAGAAAACTAGCTATTTATGGCCATTTATAGCCGTTATAGAGCTCTCCAACAGCTTTATTTTTGAAACTGTGCGCGTGATAATCGATTATAGTTAGTGATAGTCAATTATCAATTTATAGCTCACTTTCCAAAAATTGTGTGATAATCGATTATGTATAAAGATAATCGATTATCTGCTCATGAATGTCCAGTTTTTGGTTTGAAGGAGAAAAATCGATTATACCATGAAATAATCGATTATCTGCGATTAAGGGTTTTCCAAAAGCCAAAAATAATCGATTATTACCTTGAGATAATCGATTAAAAGCGCTAAATTTACGAAAATTGAGAAAATATCAGAAATCTTTATCCTAAGACATATCTAACACTTTTAACTCTCTTCTAAGCTCATAGAATATATCTTTAGGCAGTGCCTTTGTGAAAATATCTGCTAATTGATGTAAAGTATCAATATATTCAATTTGGCAATCTCCCTTTTAAATATGGTCTCTCAAGAAATGATGTCTAATCTCAATGTGCTTAGTTCTTGAGTGCATTATGGGGTTCTTAGTTAGATTTATAGCACTAGTGTTATTACATTTCAGTGGAATATGATCAAGGAAGATATTAAAATCCTCTAATTGTTGTTTCATCCACAAGATTTGGGCACAACAATTGCCAGCAGTAATATATTCAGCTTCAGTGGTAGACAAGGCTACACACGCTTGTTTTTTTGAGTGTCATGACACTAAAGAACAGCCCAGAAAATGACAAGTTCCACTAATACTTTTCCTATCAATTTTACATCCTCCATAATCTGCATCAGAATATCCTATTAAACTAGGTGAAGCATCAGAAGGATACCAAAGTCCAAAAGAAGTGGTTCCTTTAAGGTATTTCAAAATTCTCTTGACAGTAGTCAAATGAGATTCTTTGGGATTTGTTTGGTACCTAGCACACACACATACACTCTGCATAATGTCTGGTCTACTACCAGATAGGTATAGCAAGGATCATATCATTCCTCTAAACATAGTTTCATTTACTCCTTCACCAGATTCATCCTTATCTAAATAATATGAAGTTGCCATAGGTGTGTGTGCCTCTTTACAAGTATCCATACCAAACTTTTTAAGCACTTTTCTGCAATATTTTGTTTGGGAGATAAAGGTTCCCCCATTCATTTGTTTTATTTGCAGTCCTAAAAAGAAATTCAGCTCACCTATCATAGACATTTAAAACTCACCTTGCATTATTTGTGCAAATCCTTCACACAAAGAATTATCAGTAGACCCAAAAATAATATCATTTACATACACTTGAACAATTAAGATGTGTTTGCCTACTTTCTTAATAAATAAGGTTGGATCAACCTTACCTCTAGAAAAGTCATTATCAATCAAGAAGGTACTAAGTCTTTCAACCAAGACCTAGGTGCATGTTTAAGACCATACAATGCCTTTTTCAATTTATAAACATGATCGAGATATTTAAAATCCTCAAAACCAATAGGTTGACTAACATACATCTCTTCTTTTATAAAACCATTCAAAAATTCACTTTTCACATCCATTTCATACAATTTCAACTTCATCCAAGATGCATAAGCAAGTAATAATCTAATTTCTTCTAACTTGGCTACCGGGGCATAAGTTTCATCATAGTCTATACCTTCTTCTTGACAGTAGCCTTTGGTGACAAGCCTTGCTTTGTTCTTTGTGATGTTTCCATCCTCATCTAGCTTGTTTCTAAATACCCATTTAGTTCTTATGACTTGATAATTTTCTTCCTTAGGAATGATTTCCCAAACATCATTCCTTTAAAATTGATTCAGCTCTTCTTGCATAGCAACACACTATTTATCATCTTGAAGAGCTTCCTTTATGTTCTTGGGTTCTATCTGAGACACAAAAGCTACAGTTAAGCAGAAATTATTAAGATTGTATTTAGTAGTTACCCCTTTTGATATATCTCCAATGATGTTGTCCAAAGAAAGTCCTCTTGGTTGTTGAAAGCTTTTAGGATCAACAGCTTGAGGTTTATTTTGAAGTTCCGGAGGATAGTTTTCATTCAAGTTCATCTCTTCAAGAGCTTCGCTCAAATAATCCTCATCACTGATAACGGTTGAAAAACCGTTATTTTTATACTTAAATTTGATATCAAATGCAACCTTGTTGACTTAGAAACTTGCTTTGACTGATGATTTTTCTTTAGTTTTGTGAATAAGAGAGTTGAGGACATGTTTTATGATTTTATCAATAAATTCCCTAGATTTTGTAGGATTTTGGAATGATTTGAAGTACCAAGGGTTGCAGTGCAGAAAAGTCAAATAGAATGTAGAAAAGTCAACCAGTGAACTAGAAAAGTCAACTAGTCAACCAGAAAAGTCAACTAGTTGACCAAAATGTTGACCAAAGCTCTCCTTTTCTCCTTTCAGGGTTTCCATCTCTTTCATTCCATTGTTCACCTAGTTTTTCCATGACGATGGAGAACTAATCTTATTTGTTGCTTGGAAAAGATGTAACCTCTAAACTCTCTTGTATTTGAATTGTTCTTGAATATATATGCTTCTTCCATTAATTGTTAGAGATATTCTTCTTTGCTCAAATACTTGTTATAATTTATTCATATTTGGCATAAATCTTTTGATTTGTGAATATCATGAGGAGACATCGCACTCTTAGGGTAGGTGGATTTGGAGGTAGTGACAACTCTCCTCTTCTCTCCCTAAGATTGGTATCATGAGATATTGTTAGACCCCTGGCAAGTGTACCAGATCGTATCAAGTAATAATAATTGGCAAACCCAATATCGTTCTTTCCAAAGGACTCCTAAGGCCTCATCTTTCGTGTAAACTAATTGTTTAAAACTTGAGTAAAAGAAAATAATTTAAATGGTTTGAATGCAAAACAGAAATAAACATGCAAATGCAAGAATTCAATTGACTAAGAGAAACTATGAATGAATGAGGTTGTTGGGGTTTACAATTTCATCTTATCCATCCTCATATATCTACTCTTCTTATTTTCTTTTCTTGTTTATCATATTGCCTTGCAAACGTTCTTAGTCTACCCTTAACACAATCCCTTGGTGAAAAGAGCCTAATACTAATTACCGGCTTGTTATCCCTAGCCTCCCCTAGTAACTAATAATGCATAATGAGTGGAAGCAAAATACAATTGATCGTCCTACCCCTATCCCTAAGCGGTATTAACATAATCAAGGAATTCTCCCAGTTCATGACATTATTGTATGTCCCGGTATCAATAAAGACAAACAACATCTACTGAATGAGTTAAACGGTAAAAGCATTAAGCAAAGGTAAAGAACCCAACAATTGATAAATCAAGCATATGCAAGCATATAAAGTAAACAAGAATTTCAATATATGAGAGTTTCAAAAGATTACATTGTTCCCCAACAACTAAGGGTTTAGTTCACCATAATCATGGTGAAACTAGATGAACTAAATGGAAGAATGGAAAAGCAAACCCTAGAATTGATAAGATGGAGCCTAAGCATCCAAGAAATCTCCTCCAAAGGTGTAAAACTGTTGTGGAGTTTGTTCTCTGCCAAAAGAATTACATTTGGATTCGCACTAGGGCTATATATAAGCCAAAAAGATAACAGAAAGATCTCATAATCCAAAATATAAAAACAGACCACTGCTCAGGCGCCTAAATTGGCCGCTTAGCGGTTTTCCTCAACACACACCACCGCCCAGGCGCCTAAAATGACCGCCGAGCGGTTTGCCTCTTGTCGCTCTGGACGCTCAACGTCACCGCTTGGGCGCCAGACAACAACTTTTCCTTGCACTAGGACGCTCAGCGGTGGAATTTACCGCAGAGCGGTTCACAAACTCTTCTTTTCTTCCTTTTTCTCCTTCATTCTTTAGTCCATGACCTTCCTACTTCATTGCCATCTTCAATTTACATCAAAAACCCTGTAAAACAATGCAAAACAAGCATAATATCTCTAAAAACAACTTTTGACTCTCATGTAACACAACTTAAGAGTTTTACTTGATTCTAAGCCCATTTTAAGCTACAAAGGGTGTGATTTAATATCAAATTTATGCATGAAAATAACGGTTTTGAGACCGTTATCAAATATCTACAAATCACGATCTGGGGAATTCTCTTGATTAAGCAATACTTCCTAGAGATAGGAATAGGACGATCAATTGTATTTGCTTCTGTAATATATTGCATTGCTAATTACTTAGGGAGACTAAAGATGGTAAACTAGTAATTAGTGATAGACTCTTTTCCCCGAGATATCGGGTTTAGAGTAGACTAGAAAGTTTGCATTAACAATAATGAAGAAGATGAATTCATTCATATATGAGAGTGATTAGGTGAAATCTAAACCTAAACAACAAATGCATCTCATATTATCAACATCATCCATCCACTTTTGTGTTTAACCTCAATTGATAAAATTGCATTCATGTTTATTTTTTCGTACTCTATATTCAAAAACCCCAAAATATTGTTTTTATAGTCTTGATTGGTTAAGCAAAAGCACAACAGTTTAGTGCCATGAGTCTCTTGGGAAAATGATACTTGGACTTACCATTTTATTATTACTTGATACGATCTGGTACACTTACCAGGGGATTAACAATCACCTACAATAGGTTTATTTGACTCAAGAGGGTTTATCTCAAGGTCCACAATCTCATCAAAGACAACATGCATTGATTCTTCAATTATCAAAGTTCTTCTATTAAATACCCTATATGCTTTGCTAGTCAAAGAATAACCTAAGAAAATAGCTTCATCAGATTTAGCATCAAATTTACCAAGATTATCTTTACCGTTATTTAAGACAAAGCATTTGCATCCAAAAATTTTAAAATGAGATACATTTGGTTTTCTACCGTTTAACAATTCATAAGGAGTCAACTTTAGAATGGGCCTAATAAGCATCCTGTTTAGCACATAACAAGCAGTACTAACTGCATCAGCCCAAAAATATTTTGGCACATTAGATTAATTCATAAGCGTTCTCGAAAATTCTTCTAATGATCTATTTTTCCTTTCAACAACACCATTTTTTATGGGGAAGTGCATGCCTAGAATAGAATATACTAAATGACATTTAAGGAAATGGCAAGAAAATAAAACTGGAAAAGAGTAGGGAAAAGGAAACTTAGGGATTAAAGATGCGCCACTTGAAGGAGGCTCCAAGATAAGCATCAAAGGAGGACAGCCACTCGCTTAAGCAAGATAAGGTCTGCCCAAAGAGGGATTTAGAGACAAATTACTATCTAAAAAGAGGATTGCAATGTGAAAATAAACTCAAATTCAATTCATTCAAGGTAAGGTACAAAATGGAGACCCCTAAGCCTTCTTATATAACCTTTGGAGTGAGCTAGGATGCAAGATCTAGGAGATGTGGGACTTTTAGAGTGAGGAGGCTGGCCAGTCAGCTGCTGCACATCCTCTAGGAGCTTTGAAGTCCCACATTGATGAAATCTCTCCACTTCAAAGGGTTTATAAGGCAACTAGTTCTTCTATAGTTCAAAAAAACATGAAAATTACCTATGCTACCTTGCACTAACGTCTAGGACGCCCTTCTACTCTCCTTTTCTTTTTAAGACCAAGCCATGGAAAGTCCCACATTGCTTGTTCTTAAAGAAAAAAAGAGTTTATAAGCGTTTATTCACAAGAACTAAGAGAAAGAAATCAAAGAGGGAAATACACGCCTTGAAACCTATTCCACTTTTTTTTGTACAAACGGTATAAAGAAGACAAGAAGTAAAATGATTTCCTTTAGCCATGCTTCTTGTCATCCTTTTATTCTCTTCATTACTTGGCCCATCCATGATCACATCATCGCCCCAGGTTGGAGAGGATTCGACCACGAATCTTTGAAATCTGAAAAAGGAGAAAGATTAGCCACATTAAAAGTAGGATGTACAGTATATTTGTCAGGCAAATCAATCTCATATGCATTATCATTTATTTTGCGTAGGACTTGAAAAGGACCATCTCCTCTAGGATTGAGTTTGGATTTCCGTTGCGAGGGAAATCTATCCTTTCGCAAATGAACCCACACCCAATCACCAGGAGAGAAAGTAACCTTTTTTCCTACGTTTATTGACACTAGATGCGTGCTTTTGATTGGTGTGTTCAATGCGCGTTTTAACTCTATTATGCAATTGGGGTGAGGGGGTTAAACCCATAAACAATGTGAAAAGGAGAATGAGTGGAAGTAGAGTTGACAACCCTATTATAAGCGAACTCAATATGGGGTAGCAACTCTTCCCACTGGTGTGGATTGTCCTCAAGACAACAACTCAACAACTGTCCCAAAGTTCTATTAGTCACCTTAGTCTGACCATCAGTTTATGGATGACAAGTGGTAGAGAAAAGAAGTTTAGTACCCAACATGTTCCACAAAGATCGCCAAAAATGACTAAGGAACTTGGAATCTCTATCAGAAACTATTGTCTTAGGCAAACCATGTAGTCGCACAACCTCTCTAAAGAATAAGTTAGCAATGTGGACAACATCATCTACTTTGTGGCAGGGAATAAAGTGTGCCATCTTTGAAAAACGGTCCACTACCACAAAGAGAGAATCCATCCCTCGTTGTGTCCTAGGTAAACCCAAAACAAAATCCATAGAAATGTCAACCCAAGGACTACTAGGCACAGGCAAAGGAGTGTACAAGCCATGGGGTGGGTGGTGGACTTAGCATGCTTACATGGAATGCATTGACTACAAAGTGCCCACTCCAAAGTTTATGCATATGCGGCCAATAAAAATGCTTATGAAGAATAGCTAAAGATTTTGCATTCCCAAAGTGCCCCCATCAAACCTCCCTCATGTGCTTCCTTAATTAAGAGAAGACGCAATGAACTCTTGGGCACACAAAGGCATTTATTTTTGAAAAGAAAGCCATTGTTAATGAAAAAATCCTTGTGTGGTCCATGAGTGCATTGGTCAAATAAAGAAGAGAAATCACTATCATCATGATACAATTCCTTTATGTGATCAAACCCAAGAAACTTTGTTTCAAGAGTAGTCAAAAGAGTATGTCTTCTTGATAGTGCGTCCGCAACTATATTAGAAGAACCATTCTTGTGTTTGATTACATAAGGAAATTTTTCTAAGAAATCCACCCACTTAGCATGCCTCTTATTGAGTTTGCCTTGGCTTTTCAAATGTTTTAGAGTTTCATGATCACTATGGATCACAAACTCTTTTGAAAGTAAGTAATGTTGCCAAGTTTGCAAAGTTCGAATGAGAGCATATAATTCCTTATCATAGGTGGAATAATTTAAGTGACTCCCTTTAAGCTTCTCACTAACGTAAGCAATAGGGTGTCCTTCTTGAAGAAGCACGGCCTCAATGCCTACATTAGAAGCATCACACTCAACTTCAAATGACTTAGAAAAGTCAGGCAAGGCTAAAATGGGAGCATGAGTTAACTTGTCTATAAGGATTTGAAAACTCTTTTGTTGCTCATCCCCCCACTTAAAACCTACATCCTTCTTAACTATGTCACTTAAAGGAGCGGCAAGAGAAGAGAAATTAGGCACAAAGCGACGGTAAAAACTGGCTAGGCCATGAAAGCTCCTCACATCCTTGATGTTTTGAGGAATAGGCCACTCTCTAATAGCATCAATTTTGGAGGAGTCGACTTTAACTCCTTGGGAGCTAATAATAAAGCCTAGAAAAACTACTTGCTCCATGCCAAAGATGCACTTCTCTAAATTAGCAAATAATGACGCCTCCCTTAAGGCTTGAAGAAAATCCTAACATGCATGCAATGATCATCTAGAGACACACTATAAATGAGAATGTCATTAAAATAGACCACTACATATTTACCTATGAAAGGTCTTAGAACATGATGCATGAGACGCATGAATGTGCTAGGAGCATTAGTCAAGCCAAAAGGCATGACAAGCCACTCATATAGACCAAACTTGGTCTTAAAAGCGGTTTTCCATTCATCCCCTTCTTCGATTCGAATTTGATTATATCCGCTCTTAAGATCAATTTTGAAAAATATGGTGGAACCATGAAGCTCATCTAATAAATCATCTAACCTAGGAATGAGATGCCTATACTTAATGGTGATGTTATTAATTGCCCTACAATCTGTGCACATGCGCCATGAACCATCTTTCTTAGGAACAAGTATGACCGGCATAGCACATGGACTCATGCTATCTCGAACCCACCCTTTGGACAACAAACCCTCTACTTGTCTTTGAATTTCTTGGGTTTCCATAGGATTTGTTCTATATGTTGGACGGTTTGGAAGAGAATCTCTTGGTATAAAATCAATTTGGTGCTCAATTCCTCTAATAGGTGGTAAACCTTTTGGAGGATCTTGAAACACATCTTGGAACTCCTCTAGCAAACTATCTAGCTTGGAAGACTTAAGGATAGGAATGGATGTGAGACACTGGGACGGTACAACACAAAAGATAGGTTCCCTTTTTTCAATAACTTTAATTACCTCTTTATAAGAGATGAGGAGATTATTCTTAACCTTCTCCTTTTCTTCACCTCTCTTGGACTTCATGATGAGGTGGTCCTCATGTATTTCTTTTGGAGTTAGAGGTTTTAAGACGACCTTGCGCCCTTGGTAAGTAAAAGACATTCTATTAGTAACACCATCATGTTGAACATTTCTATCAAATTGCCATGGTCTTCCTAATAAAATGTGAGTTGCTTCCATAGGTACAACATCACAAAGAACCTCATCTTGGTATTTGACAATGGAAAAAGAAATATGGACTTGCTTATTTACCAAGATTTCACCCTCCTCACTTAACCATTAAAGTTTGTAGGGCTTGGCATGCGCAATAGTGGGTAGCTTGAGCTTTTCCACTACGTGTGTGCTAGCCACATTAGTGCAACTTCCCCCGTCTATGATCATGGAGCAAACCTTGCTAGCTATAAGACATCTAGTATGAAAAATATTTTCTCTTTGAGTTGTGTCAAAGTCCTTGTGAACTTGACGTCTTATAACTAGTAGGTCTCCATCAAATGGAACCTTGTACTCATCTTCACTAGAGGAAGAAGAAGAGTGAGAAGTGTGTGAAGGTGAAGAAGGAGGAGAGTCATCGGTGACAACCTCTTCTCCTCTAATGCACATTGCCCTCTTGTTTGGGCATGCAGATGCAATATGACCATGACCTAAGCACCTAAAACATTTTACTTGACTAGGTCACGTTGGTAACTTAGGTTTGGAAGAAGAAGGCGCGGTGTTAGTAGAAGATGGTTGAGATTTATGAGGAATCTTTCTAGAAACATCCTTTTCCTTGTCCCTTGATGATGAGGTTTTGTAAAAAATTTCTTTTGAAGAAGTGGAAAATTTATTGCGGTAGGACTCTTTTCTCAAAACTTGTCTTTCAACTTTCATAGCCCTATGTACCACAACATCTAAATCCTCATCATCATGGAGTTCTACAACATCTTGGATGTTTCTATTGAGACCACTAATAAATCTAGCTATTTTTGCGTGGTCAGTCTCATTAGTGTTAGTATGGTATAAGAGCACTTTGAGCTCACGCGCATACTCCTCCACACTTCGTCTACCTTGAGTAAGTCGTCTGAGCTTAATCAGGAGGTCCCTATGGTAGTATGGAGGTACGAAGCGTTGGTAAAACAAGCACCAAAAATGTTCCCAAGAGCTCGCGGGTGAGCCCCTGGTAATGTTCATCCTAAGTAGCCATTGCATGGCTACTCCCTCTAAGGCTAAAGTAGCTAGCTTTACACGCAAATATTTGTCTACATCATACAAATTAAAAACTTGTTCTACTTTAGCTATCCAATCTAAAAATACACTAGGATCGGTCTCTCCCTTGAAACTTGGCAAAGACAACTTTGGCATAGCAAGGTTTATATCCAAAGCTTTGTCTTCTTGCTTTTTCTTGGAGGAACCATGCTCATGACCATGAGAGAGCTTCCCTTTAGCCTTTGCCTCCGTGTCCAGCCGTTTGCTAATGGCATCAAGTTGGTGTTTCATGTCTTGAAAGGAGTCAAGTTGATGTTGCATTTGTTGGAAGGCCTTCATCAAATCAAATTTGCTAGAAGGGCTTCCATGGTGACTAGCTCCATTGGAGGAAGCACGGCTTGAACCTGTAGACATGTTAACAAAGCAAACAACAACAAATCTAGCACACAAAACTGGTTAGAAACAGCCCAAAAATTACGAAAAACAGCAGCACAAGGTTTCACTCAAAACAACAAGGAAGGAAGAAGCTCAAATCTCTCGGCAAAGTGTCTCAAAAAACAAGGTAAGGGCAGCACCCTTCTTTCAAAAATAGTACAATGTCTCACAAGTCCACTTTGAGAGCACCAACTCAAGTCTAAAGCAAATGGAAAGATGTACAATTCACCCTCAATGCAAAGGAGCCAAATCAAGACAGCACATGGTAGAAGCCAAAAAATGAATGAAAACTACAAGACAAATGATGAAAATGGAACCTAAAAATCAAGAAACTTGGCACAAAAAATAAGGGCAGTATTCTAAAGAATTTACGAAGACAAAACAGCAAGAAAATTTGAGGCAAAACAGTGGCACCAATTAACAAGACAGCAAAGAAAAATTGACCCAACTAAGAAACAAGTCACACCAAAATTCTATGCATACATGAAGAGTAAGATCTAGCAATGGGTGTAATTAATTTGGAAAACTTCAAACCTATATATTCTGTAATTTTATGACAAAAGAGGCTGCAAAATTAGCTATCAAACACACCAAAAAAGTGGGCAAACTTCTCAGCCAGACTAGCACAAAACAGCAACCAAATTTGGTGTTGGTTTGATTTTTATTTTAATCATACAGAATTGATATCACTAGTCTCGGCCAAGGAGGATTTAACTGAGTATGTGTATTTGATTAAAGCTAAAATTGTATGTAAGTAATGCCTCTACTAATACAGAACATACAAGCAAAGTCTACACACTTAAATCCTAGGTTGATCAAACTCAATTCAGCATACAAGAACCAAGATGCAACAAGACTCTTAAGAAGTGCAATTTCAAGAATTATTTGCTAGAAAACTCCTAAGGAGGAAACACATATGACTCAAAATCAAAGCTAAGCAAGCAAGAAAGACTCAAATAAGCCATCCAAGACAAGAATTATAAGCTGGAAAAACAAACAAAAGGAAATAGGACACCTACTTGTTGAAGACTTCCAATAGCATTGTTGCTGTTTGAAGAAATGTCAGCATGGATAAGGCTTAAGAGTGATATGAAGTGTTTAATCCTTGCTTAAGAGTGTTGGGAGGTCTTAACACCGTCCAATGATCAATTCCAGCCACCACAAGTACCAAACAGCAAGCAAACAATGCAAACAGATTAGAAGTCACTCAAACAGTAAGCACTGGACTGACATAGTGGAGCAAACAATTTACTGGGAACAGCACAGAACGAATTTGAACAATGTAAAACCTATACGTGAAAATAGACATCCAGACGAAACTGTGAAAAAAAATTTCATGGAAAATGGATAAGAATTGAACTCAAACGAAGACACACAAGTTGACACAACATTCACATAGCGCTGGGCGAGAACTGAAATGGCTGAGCAAAAAATGAACTCATCTAAGCTATTCTACTCTAGCATGCAATTCCTAAGAGATCAAAAACCTAAGGCTCATGATACCACATGATGGGGAAATGCATGCCTAGAATAAAATATACTAAATGACATTTAAGGAAATGGCAAGAAAATAAAAGTGGAAAAGAGTAGGGAAAAGGAAACTTAGGGATTGAAGATGCGCCACTTGAAGGAGGCTCTAAGATAAGCATCAAAGGAGGACCGCCACTTGCTTAAGCAAGATAAGGTCTGCCCAAAGAGGGATTTGGAGATAGATTACTATCTCAAAAGAGGATTACAATGTGCAAATCAACTCAAATTCAATTCATTCAAGGTAAGGTACAAAATGGAGACCCCTAAGCCTTCTTATATAACCTTTGGAGTGATCTAGGATGCAAGATCTAGGAGATGTGGGACTTTAGAGTGAGGAGGTTGGCCAATCAGCTGCTGCACATCCTCTAGGAGCTTTGAAGTCCCACATTGATGAAATCTCTCCACTCCAAAGGGTTTATAAGGCAACTAGTTCTCCTATAGTTCAAAAAAAGATGACAACTACCTATGCTACCTTGCACTAACGCCTAGGACGCCCTTCTACTCTCCTTTTCTTTTTAAGACCAAGCCATGGAAACTCCCACCTTGCTTGTTCTTAAAGAAAAAGAAGAGTTTACAAGCGTTTATTCACAAGAACTAAGAGAAAGAAATCAAAGAGGCAAATACACGCCTATGAAACCTATTCTACTTTTTTTTGTACAAACGTATAAAGAAGACAAGAAGTAAAATGATTTCCTTTAGCCATGCTTCTTGTCATCCTTTTATTCTCTTCATTACTTGGCCCACCCATGATCAGATCAATTTTGTTGGGGAGTTTGATAACGGTCTAAAAACCGTTATTTTCATGCTTAAATTGATATCAAAATACACCCTTTATGGCTTAGAATGAGCTTAGAGTCAAGTAAAACACTTAAGTTGAGTCATTTGAGAGTCAAAAGCTGTTTTTAGAGATATTATGCTTGTTTTGCATTATTTTGCAGGGTTTTGATGAGAATTAAGGATGGAATTGAAGAAGGAAGGTCTTAGACTCAAGGAAGAAGAAGAAAAATGAAGAAAAGAAGAGTCTATGCACCGCTCAGCGTCAAAATGAACCGCTGAGCGTCATGATTCGAGGGAAAGCTACTGTCTGGCGCCCAAGCGATGACGTTGAGCGTCCAGGGCGATTAGAGGCAAACCGCTCAGCGGTGAAACTGACTGCTGAGCGATGGCGCAACTTAAGGGAAACCGCTGAGCGGTAAAATACGCCGCTTAGCGGTGGTCTACTGGGCTTGGGCCTAAATTCAATTACTTTTCTGTGCTATATATAGCCCCAGTACGATTAGAGATTTATTCTTTTGGCAGAAGAAGACGTCCAAAGCTTATTTACACTCCTTGGAGAAGATTTCTTGGATGCATAGGCTCTATTTTATCCAATCTAGGGTTTGCTTTTCCATTCTTTCATTGTATTTCATCTAGTTTCACCACGTCAATGGTGAACTAAACCCTTTGTTGTTGGGGAACAATGTAATCTTTTGAAACTCTCTTATATTGAAATTCTGGTTTTATTCATATGCTTGCATATGCTGTTATTATCAATTGTTGGGTTCTTTATCTATGCTCTATGCTATTATCATTTAACTCATTTGATAAATAGATGTTTGCCTTTGTCGATACGAGGACGTACGGGGAAGTCATGAACTGATAGGGAATTCCTTGATTAAGCAATACTACCTAGGGAGACTAGGGATAGTAAGCGAGTAACTAGTAGTAAGCTCTTCTCGCCGAGGGATCGGGTTTAGGGTACACTAAGAAAGTTTGCATGACAATTGGATAATAAAGCGAATTTAATAAGAAGAGTATATATAAGAGAGTGGATAAGATGAAATTGTAAACCCCAACAACTCCATTCATCCATACCTTTTTCTTGCCAATTGAATCACTTGCATTTGCATGTTTACTTTTAGTTGTTTGCATTCAACCACAAGTTAATTTTCTTTCAAGTCTTATAAGATTAATTTACACGAAAGATAAGGCCTTTGAGTCCTTTGGGAGAACGATATTGGGTTTTACCCATTATATTACTTGATACGATCTAGTACACTTGCCAGGGTCTTAATAAGTTTTTGGCACCGTTGCCGAGGACTCATGGTTTAACATTTCGAGTAGTGTAAATTGATTCAATTTGACTTGGTGTAATTATTGTATATATTTTGTTTTTGTTTTATTTTTCTTATCTGTAAAAGTGCATTTAGGGTTTTTGTTTCTTGTGCATGCAGGAAGCAATACACACTAGAAGTAAGAAAAGCCAGCAACCTCTTCTTGAAGGTATATCAAATAGGAGAGAAAGAAGAGTTAGACGTCCATCACGTGAACTCTTTCCCTCTCTTGAAAGACTCCTACATTCTTCACCAGAGGCTTTTACACAGAACTTAGAGGAGATGGCGAATCAACCTCCTCCAAGACACACACTTGCGGATCAGTCTAATGTTGTGGGCCCTTTCCACTTCAACAACATAGCCATGCCTACGGACCATACAGTTAATATGGTGATGAATCCAGCACTAATCCATCTGGTACAAAGCAACCAATTTCACAGATTGTCAAATGGGAACCCATATGATCATTTGACAACATTCAGTGAAATTTGCAACACTGTGAACATGACTAGAGTATCAGACAAAAGAGTAAAGCTTAGCTTGTTTCCATTCTCATTAGGAGGCAATGCTAAGACGTGGCTTAATTCCTTTCCTGAAGGAACATTCACTACGTGGGAGACTGTGGCAACCAAATTTGTCAATAAATATTTTCCGCAGTCTAAAATTACTCACTCAGGGAAGGCTGGAGATCTCATCATTTAAACAGGGCATGGAGGAAACTCTCGGGCAAGCATGGGATAGGTTTAAAGGCCTATTGAGAAAGACACCAGTCCACGGGTTTGACAAGACTACCCTAGTTCTTGCTTACCTAGGTGGTTTGAACACGTAGTCTAAAATGATGTTGGACGCCTCACGTGGAGGTGATATCAAGAAAAAGACTGAGGACGAAGCCTATGACTTGATTGAGAGTATGACTGCTAATGAGCAGGAAACTTTTAGTGAGAGGGGCGCACCTGTAAAAAAGGGGGGAATTTTTCATTTGCCAGCAAATGATGTCATACTAGCTCAGAATCATCTTCTGACTCAAAAGCTAGATAATTTGACGAAGGTTCTTTCGCAACTTCCAAAGGAGATTATGAATGTCTCCCAAGCACAACAACTTTGTGATTTTCGTGGTGGTGACCATATTAATAGTCAATGTGCTATGCCAGAGGAAATGCAGCAGGAAGCCAATTACATGGGTAATCAATTCCAGTATAGGCATGGTAATTTTAACCAAGGCAACTCTAGCCAAGGTTGGAAGAACCACCCTAGTATTGGACAAACTCAGAATAACCCATCTGGGCAATCAGGAAGCTTCCGACAACAGCAACCATCACCTTTATGGCAGCAGGTAAACAGTTTGACAGAGACTGTTAGAAGCTTGAATGATAGATTTGATAAATTTTTGAAGGTCTATGAGTCTCAACAAGCTAGTGACCAAGCCAGCTTCAGATCTTTGGAGATTCAAATTGGTCAGTTGTCCAAAAGGGTAGAAACCACTGAAAAGAATCAGTTTAGGGATAACACTGATGTTAACCCTAAGGATGAGTGCAAAGTTATTCTGACAAAAAGTAAAAGGAAGGCAGAGGTGGAAATAATTGATATTGAAAGTAGTAAGGAGGAAGATGAAGAAATGATTAGTAATGAAGAATCTAATGAGCAGGGAAGCAGTGAAAAAGAAGAGGAGGAGAAAGAAGAAGAGAAAGAAAGCCACCGAGAATCATTTAGGGAGATCTTTAATCAGGTGACTATTGTTCCTTCAGTACTTCCACTAATTCTTGATTACTCCAAGAGGATTAAGTATTATCTTGGAGAGTTAATTGATCTTGATGATGAAGAAGATCAGGAATTTTGTGTTAAGCCTAGAAAGAAGGACCATCCGAAAAAAGAAAGGATCCAGGGAGTTTAACTCTTCCATGTGTCATCAACGATGTGGATATAGGAAGCGCCATGATTGATTCAGGATCGAGTATTAATTTGATGCCCTTTAGTTATTTCAAGAAGATTGGAGGGCTAGTATTAAAACCAGCTTAAACTACCCTAACAGTTGCAGATGGTTTTATTAAGAAGCCAGTTGGTAAGGTGGAAAATGCAATTGTTCGAATTGAGCAGCTGGAGTTCTTGATTGACTTTGTAGTTGTTGATATGACAAATGAGGGAAGAATTCCATTAATATTGGGAAGACCTTTTATGAGGACTTCTAAAATGTTGATGTGTTTCAATGACGGGAAGATGATATTAAGAGATCAAGAACAGGTGTTGATTTATGATGGCACTAAAGAAAGTACAATCAAAATAAAAAAGAGACCCAGATATAAAAAGTCAAGAAGAGAAGCTGCATTTCAAGAAAACACAACAGGTATTAATATTGATAGCTGTAATGTTTTGCATGTACCTGTAAATGAAGAAGGGAAAATTATCCATCTTGAACCAAAAGAAGACCCATTCCGACCAGGCATCAAGGTGAAATATAAGAAGAAGGAGTGTGGGTAATAAAAGAGCTGAAGGAGAAAGGAGTGGTGGAGATTGAAGCACCATATTCTAGACGCACAAAGCAAGTGGATGGAAGAAAGCTGAGAATTTGGTGTACTAAAGACACCAACATGAAGGACAACACGTGATTTTGCTGGAGAAATTTATTTTTTTGTAAAACATTATTTTTTTAATTTGTTTATTATTTTGGACATGTAATTCCTTAGATTTTTTTAAACAATTTTTGGGTAGTATCTACTGAGGGATGTTAATTTTGATGTATCTACTGAAGGATACTAGGAAGGTACACCTACTGATGGGTGTTGGTAAGGATTGCACCTACTGATGGGTGCTAGAAAGATTTTGGGTCAGGCTCGTGACGTTAAACAAGTGCTACCTGGGAGACAACCCAGTTGATTATTTTTTGTTTTTTTTGCTTAAACTCTATTCTAAGTGCATTATATCTTTGCATGTTGCATTTGAGAGGGGAAAGGCATTGATTGAAAAATTGAAGGTTGAAATCAGGTGCTACAAGGTTAGATTACACAAAAGTAAGCAAAAAAGGGGGGAGGAGAAAATTACTGCCCACCGCTGAGCGGTGCATTTTACCATTGAGTGGTGGCGGCGCAGACCCCGCTTGGGCTTTTAAAAGCTCAACGTTTCTGGGGTTCTGCACTTTTGAAAATCCTCTTTGAAGCTCTCTCAAGCGTTCTTGTGAACCCTAGCACCCAATTTGCACTTTTAAAGGTTTTCCAAAGAGATTTCCCCACTTTTTCTTATCACTCATTCACAAAAACCTCATTTTATACCATTCTCTTGTCAAAAGTTTGGGGTTTTTAGTGAGGGCTTTGCATCGGGAGGCATTCATCATCAATTAGGAAGAAATCTTGCAAGCATCCAGTCTCTCCACTCAAGTAAGTTGTGCAATTTCATTCTTAGGGTTTCTAAATTTGAAATTTGATGAAGAACGTGCTTAGGAACATGATAAATTAGGGCTTTTGATTTCTATGCATGATTTGATGAAATAGAAACTGTTTGAACTGATTGAATTGCATGGATTTGGCCTGGATTGATGAAATTAGTGTTAGAGTGGAGAATAGGACAATTTGGAAAAGGATTTTGAAAAACCCTAGTCGCCGCCGCTGAGCGCTCTGCTTGGACGCTGAGCGGTGGCGCGACCAGAGGCAAACCGCTAAGCGGTTTGTTTTGACGCTAAGCGGTTTGCTGCAGTTTTGGATGCTTGCATTTTTTTTATGTAGGGAGGCTGATGGACCCTGTTTTTCCCTCACTATTGGACTATGATTGGTTTGGAATCTGATTGATGATGTACTAACCTCTAATGATGAATTCATGTGGTCTTTTGAACTTTATTTTATGCAGGAATGTCATCATCATCCAGAAGGGTGAAAACTACTGGCAACAAAAGGAAGGAACCTGAGAGGCCAAGAAGATTCTATTCTCCTAGGGTCCTCTCCAAGAAACATGAGCAACATTATGTGATTGTGCAGGAGAGGAGATTGCTGATGCAGAGGAAGGCCACTTTTATCCCAGACTTGGCTCCTGAATTTCGAGTAGAGATTATGAGGAGAGACTGGGAAGGGCTGGGCACATATCCTGCACTAGCCAACATTGAATTGGTGAAGGAGTTCTATACGAACGCCTTGACTAGAGAAGGAGTATCGGCTGGAAGATACATGAGTTATGTTAGGGGGCAGACCATCCGGTATGACCTTGACACCATTAACAACTTTTTGGGCACTGAGTGGCCAGGTGAACAATGCCAGTATGCAGCACTTGTTGGGGGGTTCAGAGACATAGCAGACATTGAGTGGGTTATGTGCCTTCCTGGAAGGCATTTTCAGAACAACCCTAATGGAGTGCCTGTCAACATAAAGAGGACATATTTGACGCCTTTGGTGAAATACTGGATGGCGTTCACTCATGCCAACATTCAGCCGTGCTCCCATGTTTTCGGCATCACTATGCATCGGATCATCTTCATCTACTGCATGCTGAGGAAGTTAAATGTGAACGTCGGGAAGGTCATTGCTGACGAGATTCAGAGCTGCGCTACTACTGTGAGTAGCAGGACACCGCTAGGACATTCATCCCTGATTACCTTTTTGTGTCAGCAGGCTGGGGTGGATACTACAGTTCCACCATATGAGAGGCCTAGGAAGGCCATAGACGTTGCTTATTATCAGTAGTACTGTGAAGAAGAGGAGGCAGTCAGAGCACCTAGGAGACGTCCTAGGAGAGTAGCAGCACAGCAGGAGCATGTACCTGCAGATGCACCGGCACAACACGCCGAGCCATTCCAGATGAGGGACATGTATATGTCCATGATGGAGGCTAGGATGGAGGCTCTTCGCAGAGGGCAGATAGCCACTACTGAGATGATAGTAGGGTTGTACGATCAGCCACCAGTGCACAAGTGGACCATGGACGAGTTTCATGGAGCTATGGCTTGGCCTCAAGAGCAGGCACAAGGTAGCGGGTCTGGAGCAGCTGAAGCACCAGGCATGGATGAGGATGACGATGAAGATAACTTTGAGGATGCTGATGATGGAGACCAGGAGGACTCAGATGAGGACATGGATTGAGAGGGCATCTACTGATGGATGCCCATGCTTTAGACAGGGTTTTATCTTGCACTTTTGTATTTTGTTTTTTTTAATAGGTTGAATTTTGATTGTCAATGTCTATGCTTGGGTTGAACACTATTTCTAAAAGTGTTTGACTAATTGAAATGCATGATGAATCTATTTGATGATGATTGGATGTGGATGATGATTGAGTTGTGTTGCATGTTGATATCCAGGTGAAAAGTTCACTAGCTATGTGAACAGATGTGTGATGATTTATGATTGTGGTTATGATGCTAAGTAGGGTGTATGAATGAATGATATGTGAGAAAGCATGTTGTGTGAGGTATTGAGCTCCAGAGTATTCATTGTTATATGTACTGTTCACAGGAAAGCATGAATGATATTTCCTGAGTCTTGATAATTGATTGAATTGAATGTTTATGTCATATGATCAAGGCCATTTTTGGAAGCCCTCACTTAGCCAAATTTTCACCCAAAGTGATTAAAATGTTATACCCTTTTTGAACCTTGTCCTTAAACAGGATGAAAACCCTTGATTTGAAATTATTTACCTTGAGTTGGGTTGAGAATAATTGTATGTATTAACAAGGTTCAAGTTTGGGGTTGTTGGGAAAATTTGAATGGCAAAAAGAAAGGCATTGAGCTCAAGTGTTGAAAAAGAAAAATGCATGAGAAAAGAAAAAGAAGAAAAGAAAAAGCATGAAAGATGAGCTCAATGTAAAAATAAAAGGAAAGGGAAGAAGTTGGGAATGAGTGAGATTGGTTAAAGAAAGAGAGTTTGTGCTTGAACTTTAAATGATAAAATAGCTCTCTTGACTCAAGGATTTTGTGATCCAGAAAAACCATTTTTTCTTGTTAGTTTAGCCTCATTATAAGCCTTGGAAAAGTCCTTGTGATGGCATTGACATGTAAGAATGTTGATTGTATTAGATGAAGGGCAATTTTGTTTCATGTGACATGTGAATAGTAGAGAGTGGAGTGACCTCTTAAACACTTGAGTGATTGAGTGAAACACTTGCTTGGTGAGAATTGTTGAATTCCATGATTACATTTATGCTTAGTTGATTGATCATTCATAAATAAAACATCTGTTGGGAAATATGTGATCATGTGAACTGAATTGAATTGAAAGCATGCATACATCTTGATTAGATTCCACTGAAAATCTGAAATTGAGTAGTTCTTGTCATAAGAAAAATGAATTTTGGGATTGTTGAACTATTTGATGAAAAAGTGGAAAGCCAAGTTTTGTTTTGTTTGCTTGAGGACAAGCAAAGTTCTAAGTTTGGGGTTGTGATAACAGTCTAAAAACCGTTATTTTCATGCTTAAATTGATATCAAAATACACCCTTTATGGCTTAGAATGAGCTTAGAATCAAGTAAAACACTTAAGTTGAGTCATTTGAGAGTCAAAAGTTGTTTTTAGAGATATTATGCTTGTTTTGCATTGTTTTGCAGGGTTTTGATGAGAATTAAAGATGGAATTGAAGAAGAAAGGTCTTAGACTCAAGGAAGAAGAAGAAAAATGAAGAAAATAAGAGTTTATGCACCGCTCAGCGTCAAAATGCACCACTGAGCGTCATGATTCGAGGGAAAACCATTGTCTGGTGCCCAGGGGTGACGCTGAGCGTCCAGGGCGATTAGAGGCAAACCGCTCAGCGGTGAAACTGACCGCTGAGCGGTGGCGCGGCTTGAGGGAAATCGCTAAGCGGTAAAATACGCCGCTGAGCGGTGGTCTGCTGGGCTTGGATCTAAATTTTGTTACTTTTCTGTGCTATATATAGCCCCAGTGCGATTTGAGATTTATTCTTTTGGCAGAAGAAGACGTCCAGAGTTGATTTACACTCCTTGGAGAAGATTTCTGGGATGCTTAGGCTCAATTTTATCCAATCTAGGGTTTGCTTGTCCATTCTTTCATTGTATTTCATCTAGTTTCACTATGTCAATGGTGAACTAAACTCTTTGTTGTTGGGGAACAATGTAATCTTTTGAAACTCTCTTATATTGAAATTCTTGTTTTATTCATATGCTTGCATATGTTGTTATTATCAATTGTTGGGTTCTTTATCTATGCTCTATGCTATTATCACTTAACTCATTTGATAAATAGATGTTTGCCTTTGTCGATACGGGGACGTACGGGGAAGTCATGAACTGATAGGGAATTCCTTGATTAAGCAATACCACCTATGGATAGGGGGTAGGACGATCAATTGTATTTTGCTTCTGTGGTACTTGCATTGCTAATTACTAGGGGAGACTAGGGATAGTAAGCCAGTAACTAGTAGTAGGTTCTTCTCGCCGAGGGATCGGGTTTAGGGTAGACAAAGAAAGTTTGCATGACAATTGGATAATAAAGCGAATTTAATAAGAAGAGTAGATATAAGAGAGTGGATAAGATGAAATTGTAAACCCCAACAACTCCATTCATCCATACATTTTTCTTGCCAATTGAATCACTTGCATTTGCATGTTTACTTTTAGTTGTTTGCATTCAACCACAAGTTAATTTTCTTTCAAGTCTTATAAGATTAATTTACACGAAAGATAAGGCCTTTGAGTCCTTTGGGAGAACGATATTGGGTTTTACCAATTATATTACTTGATATGATCTGGTACATTTGTCAGGGTCTTAACAGAGTTCTAGGTGCAGAAAAGTTATGTGCAATGCCATATTCTTCACAAAATATTTCAAAAGACTCATTTTCAAATTCACCACCACGATCACTTCTCAAGGTTTTGATTTTCAAATCCTTTTCATTTTGAATGCATTTAGCAAATGATTTGAATGCTTTAAAAGCTTCACTTTTCAAAGTTAAAAAGAAGGTCCAAGTAAATATAGTATAATCATCAACAATTACTAAAGCATAGTAGTTTCCACCAAAACTTTTAATTCTAGATGGACCAAACAAGTCCATATGCAAAAGTTCCAAAGGTTTTGATGTAGAAATCATGCTTTTGGACGAAAAGGAAGATTTGGTTTGTTTTCCCTTTTGACATGGAGAACATAATTTATCCTTCTCAAATTTTAGTTTAGGCAAACCAATCACAAGATCTTTTGAAATAAATTTATTCAAATGTTGCATATGAATATGTGCAGCTCTCTTATGCCATAGCCAAGGATTTTCCTCTTTAGCAATTAAACATGTTATGCTATGACTAGATGCACTTTCAATATCAATCAAATAAATATTATTATGCCTAACACCTTGCAAAGCAATATCAGTAGAATCTTTAAAATATACAGTACATTTGTCGCATAATTGGGTTATGCTTAGGAGGTTGTGTTTGAGACCTTCAACATACAAGACGTCTTTTATGGTCAATGTGTTTCCTCCTCCAATGTCTCCAGTTCCCATGATTCTACCTTTATTGTTATCCCCATATGTTACAAATCCTTGCTTTTTCTTCTCAAAAGAGATGAACCTCCTTTTGTCACCGGTCATGTGTCTTGAACAACCACTGTCAAGATACCACAATGATTTTTTTGACTTAGTAGGTTCCTCCAAAACAAATTAGCAAGAATTTAGGTCCCCAATCTTATTATGGGTCCTTGGGGTTAGTTCATTCAAGCATATATCATTTAACAACTTTAACCCATGCATATTTACCATTTGGAACACCAAAATGTTTAATGTTGCATTTGTTAGATGTATGACCATGCTTCATGCAATAAAAAAACAAACATCTTTCACTTTATTTTTAACAAAAGTCCCTTTTTCAACCCAAATTCTACAAGTTCTCCTAGTTTTAGACTTTTTGTTTTGATGCATGTTCCTATTTCTATCATTGCATCTTTTAAAGTTTGTTTTAACATATGAATTTGTCTTGGTTGCTTTTGCAAGTAAGTTTTCAATTATGTCAATATCAAACATATGATTTTTACAAGACAAACATTCAACAGGTTCAACAGTTGCAATTGAATCAGACAATTTTGTTTCTAAATTGCTAACTTCGTTTATCAAAACAACTTCTTCATCAAACAATTTTTCATATTTTAATTTCAATTCATTATGCTCCTTTTTAAGCCTTTTATGTGCAACATCAAGTTTTTCAGATTCATTCATCAATTCAAAGAAGGCTTTTTGCAAGTCTAATTCACTAGATTCAAAACTAGAGTCACTTACTTGACTTCCAGTATATTCTGAGTCAGCCATTAGACATATATTAGCTTCTTCATCTGAATCACTTGAGCTTGTAGAGCTAGACGTATTGTCTTCCCAAGCTATGTAAGCTTTCTTCTTCTTTGGAATTTTTCTTTCCTTCTTTTCTTCATTTTTCCTATATTTAGGACATTCAATTTTCATATGTCTTCTTTCTCCACATCCGTAACATTTAGCACTTGAAGGAGATTCTTGATTTTCTCTCCTTTCTCCACGGAATTTATTCTTACCTTTTGCTTTCATAAATTTTGCAAACTTTTTAATCATGAGGCTCATGTTCTCCACATCATCATCGGAATCATCATCTTCAATCCTTTTAGAACTCTTTCCTTTTGAGATTTTGGATTTGAAGACAAGTGTCTTTCTTTTGCCTTGATCTTCTTTAGCAGTTAATCTCCTCAACTCAAGCAAGCTCATGCTCACGGAGTTTTCCAAAGAGAATAGGCATTGACATTTGAGTGAGGTTTTGTGACTCTGAGATGGCAGTCACCTTTGGTTGCCAAGACCTGTCCAATGATTTCAAAATTTTAACATTTAATTCATCAGTATCAAAAGTTTTACCTAAACTTGTCAAGTGGTTCACTATGTGAGTGAAACGCTTCTGGACATTAGAAATAGTTTCTCCAGGTTGCATTCTGAACATCTCATACTCCTAGATGAGCGTCTTCTTCCTTGCACGTTTCATATCCTCTGTACCATTTTGTACTGCTTCCCAGATACCTCTGTCAACAGACCCATAAATATTTCCATTCTGACTTTCCAGAAGGCATAATTATCACAAGTAAAAAGTGGTGGTCTGTTAATAGATGCACCCTCGGCATATACAAGATTTTGATGACCAGCCATTTTCGCAAAATTTGAAAGAATATCAAAGCAAGCTCTGATACCAATTGTGGGAAATACAATCAGTATCCGTGATAGAGTCTCCCAGCGAAATAAGATTTATAAAGCGGAAAGCGTGTTCGGTCACAAGTTAAATTAAAATGATCAGTTTTAAAACTAAATTTTTTAAGAGAAAATTTATCAAACAGTTGATATGCATAAAATAGTAAAGAGTGTAGGGAGTAGAAAAATCACAGAGATAATTTTTATACTGGTTCGATTCAAAAGAATCTACGTCCAGTCGTTAATCACTATAAAAAGTGATTAACAATTTCACTAAAAACAGTTTCATAGTTTTACAATAAGTGAATGAAAGTAAGAGATAAAAGAACCTTCCTTCGACAAACGAACTGGAAGTGAACTACTTTGTCAACTTGAAGAGAACTGCTCCAACTTTTGACCAAGGACACACGAGCTTCTCCTATTCACGAGACCAGACAAAGTACACCTTGACAACTCGAAGAGAACCGCTCCGACTTTCGACCAACGAAATGCAAGTTTCTCCTATTCACGAGACCATGCAAAACACCTTACCAACTCAAAGAAAACCGCTCTGACTTTCGACCAACAAAACGCAAGCTTCTCCTATTCACGAGACCAAACAAGGGAACTGAACTAGCTTTTGAGAACTTCCTCAAACAAACTGTATTCTACAAAAACTCTCTGTTCAAAAGTTAAGTTCTGAAGTTCTCAAAGCACCTATTTATAGGCAACTAGTCTGAATATGAAAGGTCATGTTACAACTACCAGTAATAATCTATTATTGTAAGTGATAATCGTTTATTTAAGTCCGTTACAGGTTTTTCAAAATAATTTCACAGTTTTCAAAACAGACCTGTGATAATCGATTATTTGGAGTGATAATCGATTATTCCAGAGCAACATGGTTTTTCAGAAAAGCTCAGGATAATCGATTATTGCTCTTCATAATCGATTAAATACGTAACAGTACCAAAAATACGAGTTTTACATATTTAAAGACATTCCTAATACATTTGTAGTTTACAAAGTGCTTTTAACATATTTTCTAATATCTTCTTCAAGTTAAACTTCTTGTAGCATCATCAAAACCATTAATTCTAAAATTTACTAATACTCCTCGTAGCATTTATGAATGATAATTGTAAGTTATATAAATTAAAATAAAACTTTTGAAATGTATAGAAAATAAGAAAAATTTACACATGCATGTCCCAAAGGTGTTCAAATTAATATTTATTTAGAAGACTGTAATTTTATATCTTTGGTAAAAAAACATTACTTTAGAAAATCTATTGGTTTATCACATAATTTTCATCATGTATTATATCACATCTAAATAATTTTATAATTGCAGAGTATCATTAAAAAAATTAAGAAATATATTGATCTATTAATTTAACTAAGAGCAATAATTAATCATTTATTTTCTTTTTCTTAAACTTTTATAAAACAAGATTATCAACATTTAATTTAAATATATGTTAAAAATGTCATTAGGTTTTCTTTGGGACTTAAAAGTCCAGAAGTTATTTTGTCATAGTAGAATAATAATATTAATTATTTTTTATTTCATATTTTCTTTCACAATTTGATTCCACCTAAAATTTACTTATATTTTTTTTTATTTTAATAAAAAATAAATTTATGCAAGAGATTTGTCATTATTGATGCCCCTACATATTTTGGGATGACAAATTCATTCTTAATTAAGACAATTAAAATAAACCCAAACTAATTTAATAGTTAATCTCGACCACGTATTTACTGACTAAATTATTTTTACAAATTATTACAATTTTATAATATTTGTCAAGATTTATGAAGTAGTTAAATTTAGTGATTAAATTAAGATTGAAAGTGAACAAAAGAGCATAACTGGAGAGTTCATCCATGTGATCAATCTCCCGCTGCAATGCAATGCGCATGCTTGTTCATCACCCAACATCATCATTGACAAACCCTAATCCCTTACCAAAATGGTGAAAAAGGTTCCCGATTGGCTTAACAGCTCTCTCTGGTCCTCATCGCAGTCATCATCTCCCCCGTCCGCCGCGGCCAGCCCCTTCCAACAGCCTTCGCGTCCTCTGCGCCCCGCCGCCGCCATTCCTTCCGAACCTCCTCCGCCTCCCGTCGTCCAAGATCCTCCACCGACGCAGATAATCGAAGATTCGCCAATCGAAGATCACGGCGACGTCTTTCCCTCAGCCTACGACGTCACTCGCCAGGCTCAATTGCTGACCGAGGTTCTCTCGCTTTTGTAAAATGACAATGAACTTTCGTTGATTAATGTGTTTAACTTGAGTATTGATTCTGTGATGGTTTGATTTGGTTCAGTTGTCGAAGAAGGTGGTGGATATGAGCGAGTTGCGGAGTCGCGCGTGTCAAGGTATTCCTGATGCTGCTGGGATACGCTCTACTGTATGGAAGGTTAGGTCTCTTTCCCATTCTATTTTTTTTTTTTTTAATTTTCTTCATTTTATTATTTTAGTTTGTTTTTTTCCCTCAAAAGTAGTTATTGTCCATGAACTAATACTGTAAAGAACTTTAGTTTATCAGCTAATGATAACTAATTTCAAACATGACCTTTAAAATGGAGCAAGCTTGCCATATGTAATTTGCTATTGGACCATACATTCACTCCCTCACCATGAGAACTAATTTCAAACATGACCTTTAAAATAGTATTTACATAAACGAAGCAAGCTTACCATATGTAATTTGCCATTGGACACCCTTACCGAATCTTAGTTGAGAGAGTATCAGTGCATTTTAATTAGTTATCTGTAGTGTCTTGTGTGTGATGAGATTGATACTTGTTAAATATAGTTTAAGTGTTTGTTTGGTACGAGTAGGAGTGGAGTGAGTCTTGGATTGTCTTTTAATTTAAGAGAAAAAGGAAAAAGATAAATAATGTAAAAATATTGAGATTTTTAGGTTAATTAGATTTATTTAGGAAAAATGCACCGATGATTTCTCCACTAGGGATGTGCATTTTTAGTTAACTAAGGAAATATGCGACCTACTGATTCCCATTTCATTCCAACCAAATATGTCAAGTGTGCTAAAGAATAATGTTTTGGTTCGTGTGCTTTTTGTTAGTGTGAATTGGATGTGAGATTATAAAACATTGTTCTAATATATGCTCGTCGACATGTACAGCTTTTGCTTGGATATCTTCCGCCTGATCGAGGGCTTTGGTCATCTGAATTAGCAAAGAAGAGGTCCCAGTACAAGCAATTCAAAGAGGAAATTTTGATGAATCCTGTAAGTTAGTTTGTTAGGGGAGATCTAACGTCTTTATGTTATGATCTCTTTGATTTGCTTTAACTTTAACCTTGTTTTCTTTAGAATTGAGGGTTGAAGCTAAAAATATGACTTAGTTGTTGAACTAATGTTGTAGGACTAAGTAACTTTTCTTTGCATATTATCACATTTATTCTTTTGTCAAACTATGTCTTATAGAAGAGTGACAATTTTAAGGACTCTATTGTCATTGGTAAACTATATTAGAGAGTGACATTGAATTGAAACTATATATTTTTTAATACAACATGGATGCTTTATTTATTTTGAGAAAAATGAATCAATATACTAAATAGAGGGGATTTGATATCCTTTAACAATAAATATATTCTTAAGAAAGTGAAATTTAAGTCTAACAATAATATAGATATTCTTGATATATAGGATCTATTCCTTTTTTCTATAATTATAATACTCCTCCTCAAGAAGCATATAAGTTTTTAGGTCATCTGTTTACTAGAGTTGAAAAATCTAGTGGTGATGTCTTCTAACCTATGTTTTTCTCTAATGAAATGACGATTCACTTGAATATGTTTGGTACTCTCATGTGACTAATGTGTAATGATTATGGACAATGTGTAATGCAGTTTGATCTTGTCACTGTACTTTCTTTCTTTGGAAGGTGTTAAATTACCTCCAACAAGCATACAATACCTTGATATTGAACATTACATGCCAGTGACCCTGTCTAGTCAGCTTCAGTATATCCAAAATTTTAGTATTTTCTTTATCTTCATAAATGTGGTCTTTGCCAAGAGCCTTCTTAATATACTTTAAGATTTATATACTACATCCAAATGGTGTTGATAAGGAGAGCTTAAAAATGGTTTACTACACTTACTGCAAATGTAATGTTAAGAGGAGTCCCAATGAGGTAATTTAACTTACCAACTAAACTTCTGAATCTCCCAGGATTAGAATTCCGTTCTCCCCGGTTGGGTACAAGTTTGAAACTTGGATCTATTGGTGTGTCCACAAGCTTAACATTTAACATCTTTGTTTAATCTAGAAGGTTGAGAGAGTATGGTTTTTCTAAGATATGACCAAACCAATCCTTGAATTGTGCAAACGCTATGCCAAGGGAATAATCATAGGTGTCCAAGCTTTTTGTCTAGAACTTTTTGAGTAAGATATTATTCTTTTTTTACAATATCCTCATTATCACTACTTGTGATAACAATGTTTTCATTGTACACAATGAAATAGATGCATTCCTGGTGGTCGTTGGATGATTTGCCAGAAAACTTGTAAGAGAGGCGATGCCAAAACAGTGAACATGCCTGGGAGAAAGCTTTACAAAAAAAATTCTGCAGACAATGGTCTACTTGGCCAACACAGTTTTGAGAAATGCTCTAGATACTAAGCTAAACTTTAGGAAAGAGACATGAAATTGAAACTGTGTTTTTTAGATAGCATGGATGCTTCATTTATGGCAAGAAAAAGAAATAACTACAATAAATAGGAGAGATTTGATATCCTCTAATAATAAATATATGATATGGGTATAAATAAAAACGTTCTTATAATGCATATAGAATAATCTAGATATTGTTGATGATATAGGATCTGCATCCGCTCCTTGCTTCTATAATTATAACAGTCACATTAAATTTTCAAATTTTATTGTAATTTAATTGGTTCTCTCTTTGTTACATTGATAGGGTGCATGTGTGTCCAAGTGCCATTATTGTAGAATTAGTGATTGATTGTTAGTGTATATTCTATTCTACTTGCTTTATCTATTTGGCTCTCTGAATGTTTTGGTGGCTAGCTAGTCAGAAATCACAAGGAAGATGTACAATCCCACAATTTGTGATACTGATGATGCTGACTGTGGAAGGGTGTTGCTCTCTAGATCAGAAATCACTCATGGGGAACATCCTTTGAGTCTTGGGAAGACTAGTGTATGGAATCAATTTTTCCAGGTATAATGCAAACTGCTATACTATTTACAATTTAAAGTGAAAATCATCATATACGTCTTAGCTTAAAACTGTTGGTGGTGGTATTCTAGAAGTGTTGTGAAAGTATCAGAGCACTTAAGGAATTGTATCAGTTGAATATAGTGAAAACTCCCTTGTGTTCAATACACACATAGGGTTCTCTATTTATAATAGAAGAAGTATGGGCTAAGTCCAAAATACAAATAAGAAATAACAACAAACTAAATACAAATAACAACAAACTAACTAATAAAGATAAAAGATAAAGATAATATATTTAACACTCCCCCTCAAGCTCGAGCATACAGATTGTATGTACCAAGCTTGGAACAAATAAACTCAATCCGAGGACCCCTTAGTGACTTAATCAACACATCTGCGAGTTGATCGTTTGACCCAACAAACTCAGTACATACTTCTTTAGTCAACAACTTTTCACGAACAAAATGACAATCAATTTTTATATGTTTAGTCCTCTCATGAAACACTGGATTTGATGCAATTTGGAGAGCAGCTTGATTATCACAATACATCTTCATAGTATGGATGTCACAGAAGTTAAGCTCTTGAAGAAATTGTTTCACCCATATGAGTTCACATGTGAGTGACGCCATCGCCCTATACTCGGCTTCAGCTATTGATCGAGCTACTACATTTTGTTTCTTACTTTTCCATGAAATAATGTTTCCTCCCAGAAAAACACAATAGCCTGTAGTAGACCGTCTATCAATAGGCGAACCTGCCAATCTGCATCACAATACCCAGAGACCTGAGTGCTTCCTTTATCTTCATATAACAATCCTTGCTCGGGAGCCTTTTTGATATACCTTAGAATGCGAATGAGAGCATTCCAATGGTCAACACAAGGAGCCTGCATGAACTGACTAACCACTCCAACTGCAAAGGATAGATCTGACCTTGTAATAGTGAGATAAATCAGTTTTCCAACCAACCTCCTATACCTCTCTGGATCAGAGAATAACTCACCTTCTTCTGTCCTTAATTTCTGGTTTGAGTCCATGGGATTGTCTACCGGTCTACAATCAATCATGCCTGTTTCTTGTAATATATCAAGAGCATACTTCCTTTGGGATATTACAACTCCATCTTTTGATTGTGCTACTTCAATGCCTAAGAAGTATTTGAGACCTCCAAGATCCTTGGTTTGAACATGTCTATCCAAGTACTCTTTCAGTTGAGATATTCCAACAACATCATTTCCTGTAATGACAATATCATCAGCATATACTATTAAGTAAACACATTTCCCAAGAAAAGAATGAAGATAAATGTTAAATATGATGAAAAACTATATTTAGGATCAATCTCCCTTGTGTGTCTTTGCATACACATAGGGTAATGTATTTATAATAATAAGAATGTGGGCTAAGCCCAAATACAAATGAATATGTAAAAATAAAATATAATGAGCATAAGGACTATATTTCCCTAATAAACATATAGGTACTATGTTTCCCTAATTAACATAAACACACAATATCTAACACTCCCCCTCAAGCTGGAGCGTATAAATCATATGTTCCAAGCTTGTCACAAAGATAGTCAATTCTAGGTCCTCGCAAGGACTTAGTGAATATGTCTGCCAACTGGTTGCTTGAGTTAACGAACTCAGTCTTGATATCTCCGGATATGATTTTTTCTCTAATAAAATGACAATCAACTTCAATGTGCTTGGTTCTCTCATGGAAGACAGGGTTAGAGCTAATATGAAGAGCAGCTTGATTATCACATATAAGTGTCATGTGAGTGACATCTCCAAATTTCAGTTCACTAAGTAATTGTTTAAGCCACACAAGCTCACAAGTAGCTGATGCCATAGCTCTATATTCTGCTTCTGCGCTGGACCTAGCCACAACACTTTGCTTCTTACTTTTCCAAGATATCAAGTTGCCACCAATAGAGACACAATATCCAGAAGTAGACCTCCTATCAGAAGGGGAACCAGCCCAATCAGCATCTGAATAGCAAACGATTTTTGTATCGTTGTTAGGACCATATAGCAAACCTTTTCCAGGTGATCCTTTAATATACTTCAGTATGCGAACAACTGCATCCCAATGGTCTTCACATGGGGAGTTAAGGAATTGACTCACCACACTTACTGCGAAGGAAATGTCAGGACGCGTAACAGTAAGATAGTTTAATTTACCAACTAATCTTCTGTAACGTTCAGGATCTGAGAAAGGCTCCCCCTGATTTGGTAGAAGCTTGATGTTAGGATCCATAGGTGTCTCAACAGACTTACAGTTCATTAACCCTGTTTCCTCCAAGATGTCTAACGCATACTTCCTCTGAGATATGACAATACCATCATTGGATTGTGCTACTTCAATACCCAAAAAGTATCGGAGTTTGCCAAGATCTTTGGTTTGAAAATGGTGACAAAGGTGTTGTTTCATCTGAGAGATGCCAAGATAGTCGCTTCCTGTGAGAACAATGTCATCAACATACACTATTAAGTAGATACATCCAGCACTTGAGTGGCGATAGAACACTGAATGATCCGCTTCACTGCGAGACATACCAAATTGTTGAACAACACAGCTGAACTTACCAAACCAGGCCCGAGGAGACTGTTTTAGGCCATATAAGGATTTGCGAAGACGACATACCAATCCAGATGACTCCCCCTGAGCAACAAAGCCGGGCGGTTGCTCCATATAAATTTCTTCATGCAAATCACCATTAAGGAAAGCGTTTTTTACATCAAGTTGGTAAAGAGGCCATTGTCGAAGAGCGGCCATGGCAATGAATAGGCGAACAGAGGTCATTTTCGCCACTGGAGAAAAAGTATCACCATAATCCAAACCAAAAATCTGTGTGTATCCTTTGGCAACCAGTCGAGCCTTCAAACGATCAATTGTACCATCAGGGCCAACTTTGATAGCATAAACCCACCTGCAACCAACAACAGACTTTCCAGATGGTAATTGGACAAGCTCCCAAGTTCCACTTTTCTGTAAAGCACTTAATTCATCCAGCATGGCTTGACGCCAACCAGGATGAGTTAAGGCATCACCCACAGACTTGGGAATGGACACAGAAGAAATGGAGGAGAGACATGTGTAAAAAGATGGAGATAACCTGTGGTAACTAAGAACAGTATAATGGGGGGAAGGGTTACGAGTAGAGCGTATACCTTTACGGAGGGCAATAGGCAAGTCAGACTCATTTGCAGGAGCCGGAGGAGACACAGGAGGCGGCACAGGAGGTGAGTCATGAGGGAGACGAGGGCGGCGACTATAAACCTGAAGGGGTGGAGTTGAAGGACGATCCTGAGAGGCTAAAGGAGGAGAAGGATCACAGACAATAGGAATATCAACAGTAATAGGTGGAGGTACAGAACTAGAAGATAGAGGTGAAAAATAAAACGAAGATTCATCAAAAGTGACGTCAGCAGAGATAAAATGGCGATTGAGGGAAGGGGAAAAACACTTATAGCCCTTTTGTGACCGTGGAAATCCTAAGAAGACACATTTGTGAGATCTAGGAGATAACTTATCAAGACCAGGACTAAAATCATGAACAAAACATGTAGACCCAAAAACTCTAAGAGGTAATGGATGTAAAGGGTCTTGAGGAAATAAGACAGAATGAGGGATTTTGTTATCTAGGACAGAAGATGGCATGCGGTTTATGAGATAACATGCAGTGAGAACTGCATCACCCCAAAAACGCGAGGGTACTTGGCCATGGATGAGAAGAGTACGAGTTGTTTCAATAAGGTGTCTATTCTTGCGCTCAGCCACCCCATTTTGTTGAGGAGTATAAGCACATGAGGTCTGGTGAAGAATGCCATGAGAAGCCATAAAATGTTTAAACTGTTGAGAAAGGTATTCACGGCCATTATCACTGCGTAAAATTCGAATAGAAACCCCAAACTGTGTTTTTATTTCATTGAAAAAAGATTGGAAAATAGAAAACAACTCAGAACGATTCTTCATTAAAAACAACCAAGTACATCTGGAATAGTCATCAATAAAGGTAACAAAATACTGAAATCCTAAAGTGGACTTAACACGACTAGGTCCCCAAATATCAGAATGAACTAATGAAAAAGGGGATGACGCTCTTTGTGAAACACTATAAGGAAAGGAACTACGAGTATGCTTTCCTAACTGACAAGACTCACATGACAAACTTGATAACTTCGACAAACTCGGAACAAGTTGCTGCAATTTGGCAAGACTGGGATGACCTAACTGAGCATGAAGAAGGGATGGTGACTCCATGATTACGCCAGCATGTGGAGAAGGGCGGAGAAGATATAGGCCATGAGACTCACATCCTGTGCCAATCATGTGTTTCGAACTCCGGTCCTGCAAACAAACAGAATCTTTGGTAAATGAAATAATACAATTAAGGGAATGAGTTAGACGACTTATGGACAATAAGTTGAAAGGAGACCCAGGGACATAGAGTACATTATCAATGGATATGGACGGAAAAATATGAACAGTACCAATACCATGAGATGAGACTCTAGACCCATCAGCCATTGTTACCGAGGGTAAATTATCTGGACATGACAAGGAAGAAAACAAGGACTTGTTACCAGTTATATGATCGGTGGCGCCTGAGTCAAGGACCCAAGATCCGAGGGAGTGAGTCAGACCAACAAAAGGTGTACCTGTGCGGGCAACAGATACAGATGTAGTGGAACTAGAGTGCTGACGATCCTCATACCATCGGAGAAATTCGTTGAAGACTGCAGGGTTGTCTACAGTATTTGATGAAGTAGGATGGTCTGCAGACGGTAGTTGAGGAGGTGGATCAGAATTAGCCATTGCTACAGATCGAGGAGGACGTCCATGAAGCGAATAACACCTATCAATTTTGTGGCCTAGCTTGCCACAATGGTCACATTTAGGTCGTCCTTTACCTGGCTTGCGAGACCGACTTCGATCATCACGTTGGACAGCCATAACTGAGGAATCATCAGTATGAGGAGATGTCTCAACGACTAGTTTACTCGGAATACGCAAAAGAGCAGAACAAGTAGAAGTAAAGTTGGGTATGACAGGAGAACCCAAAATCTGATCACGAACATGGGAGGAATCATCAGAGAGTCCGTATAAGGCCAACAACATGAAGAACTTTGATCGTTGTTCCAGTTCTTCAGCAGGAGTGGAAGCAGGAGGTAATAGCTCATTAAAATCATGAAGGAGGGCATGAACTTTACCCAAATATTCTGCCATGGGACCAGGACTGCGTGGACCAATGACAGTAAATAGGTTCTGACAAACACCATAAAGACGCTGGGTGTCATTTGTGTATAATAGCCTTGCTTGAGCCCATACTTCTGAACATGTTTCATAGGAACGAAACATTTGTTTCAGAGAGGAGTGAATGGTGGACTTTATGACGATGCATAACTGGGCATCAATTTTCATCCAGCGAGAAGTGTCATCTGTGGTAGCACTAGTCACATCTTTAGTAAGGTGATCTACATACCCCTGACTCTTCAACCAAAGTTTGATGTCAGATGCCCATGTTGCATAATTCGTGCCATCTAACTTGTCAATGGACAAGTGTACATTCACAAAATTGGTGTAGATTGGGGAATCAGCAGAAGAAGATGGGGCACTAGCACAGGTGTTTGTAGACGCGGAAGATGCCATGGAGAGGGAGAAACCCTAAAAATCCAACGTGCTCCGATTGACGCAACGACCACAGATCCAGAAAGAGGGCGAGGAGGCGATCACGGCGATGCTGGTCGGCGGCGGTGGGCTCCGGCGACGCGCCGGCACGCGCGGCGGGAAGCGGCGGATCTGCGAACTGCTGTGGTGGCGCGTGGAGGCGCGTGGGTACTCCGATCGCCGCGATCTTTGAACCGCGGTGGTCGCCCGGCCGAGGCGCTTCCGATGGAGTGGTCGCCGGTCGATTCTGGAACTCCGGCGACGGCGGCGACGGCGGCGGCGACGGCGGTGGCGGCGACGGCGGCGGCGACGGCGGTGGGCTGCGGCGACTGCGGCGGTGATGCGTACCGGAGACTGTAGAACAGGTAGAACCGAACCTAAGCTCTAGATACCATGTTAAATATGATGAAAAACTATATTTAGGATCAATCTCCCTTGTGTGTCTTTGCATACACATAGGGTAATGTATTTATAATAATAAGAATGTGGGCTAAGCCCAAATACAAATGAATATGTAAAAATAAAATATAATGAGCATAAGGACTATATTTCCCTAATAAACATATAGGTACTATGTTTCCCTAATTAACATAAACACACAATATCTAACAATAAAAAACCGAATGGTCTGCTTCACTGCGCTTTAGCCCAAATTTTTGAACAATAGAGCTAAACTTTCCAAACCAAGCACGTGGTGATTGTTTGAGGCCATATAGAGATCGATGCAATTTGCATACCATACCAGACTCCCCCTGAGCAACAAATCCAGGAGGGACATAAAGTACATGATTAATGGATATGGACGGAAAAATATGAACAATACCAATACCATGAGATGAGACTCTAGACCCATCAGCCATTATTACCGATGGTAAATTATCCGGACAGGACAAGGAAGAAAACAAGGACTTGTTACCAGTGATATGATCGGTGGCGCCTAAGTCAAGGACCCAAGATCCGAGGGAGTGAGTCAGACCAACAAAATGAGTACATGTGCGTGCAACAGATGCAGATATAGTGGAACTAGAGTGCTAATGATCCTCATACCATCTGAGAAATTCGTGAAAGACTGCAGGGTTGTCTACAGTATTTGATGAAGTAGGATGGTCTGCAGACGGTGATCGGGAAGGTGGATCAGAATTAGCCATTGCTATAGGTCGAGGAGGACGTCCATGAAGAGCATAACATCTATCGATTTTGTGGCCTAGCTTGCCACAATGGTCACATTTTGGACGTCCTTTACTTGGCTTGCAAGACCGACTTCGATCATCACGTTGGGTAGCCATAACTGAGGAATCATCAGTATGAGGAGATGTCTCAGTGACTGGTTTGCTCGGTATACGCAAAAGAGTAGAACTTTGATTGTTGTTCCAGTTCTTCAGCAGGAGAACCCAAAATCTGATCACGGACATGAGAGGAATCATCAGAGAGTCCGTATAATGTCAACAACATGAAGAACTTTGATTGTTGTTCCAGTTCTTCAGCAGGAGTGGAAGCAGGAGGTAATAGCTCATTAAAATCATGGAGGGCATGAACTTTTACCCAAATATTCGCTTGTGCCCATACTTCTGAACATGTTTCATATGATCGAAACATTTGTTTCAGTGAGGATAGAATGGTGGACTTTATGACAATGCATAACTGGGCATCAATTTTCATCCAGCGGGAGGTGTTAGCACTTGTCACATTTTGAGTAAGGTGATCTACATACCCCTGACTAATCAACCAAAGTTTGATGTCGGATGCCCATGTTGCATAATTTGTGCTATCTAACTTGTCAACGGACAAGTGTACATTCACATAATTGGTGTATATTGAGGGATCAGATGATGAGCCACCAACAGAGGTGTTTGTAGACGAGGAAGACGCCATGGAGAGGGAGAAACCATAAAAATCCAAAGTGCTCCGATTGACGCAATGACCACAGATCCAGAAAGAGGGCGAGGAGGCGATCACGACGGTCCTGGTCGGCGGTGGAACTCTCAGGCGATGCGCTGGCACGCGCGGCGGGAAGCGGCGGATCTAGCGACTGTTGCGGCGGCGCATGGAGGCGTGTGGGTGGTCCGTTCGCCGCGATCTTTGCACCACGGTGGTCGCCCGACTAAGATGATTCGGATGGTGTGGTCGTCGGTCGATTCTGGAACTCCGGCGATGGGTGTGGCTACGGCGACGACGGCGGTTGTGGCAGCTATGGCGACGACAGTGGCGGTGATGTGTACCGGAGACCGTGGAACTGGCTAGAACAAAACCTAAGCTCTAGATACCGTGTTAGAAGTGGACTTTAAGCCTAACTCAATCTCACAAAACCGGCTTGTATGCTCTAGTCGATGTGGAACTCTCAAAACAACACTCATAAACAGAATAGTGGACAAAAACAATATATTATTCTGATGAACATGAATACACTATACAACACCTAACTCTTAAGGGAGCACTCTCCCTCCACAGGAACAACCTCCTGTCAACACAACTAATATAAAAGAAAAACTCTCCCCACACAAGACCTCTCGGCCTTCTTATAAAGGCCCCCAACCAACTAACCAACTAACAATTAATTCCTAAACTGTTTCCTTCTCTCCTACACCCATTAACCAACTAACAATTAATTCCTAAACTGTTTCCCTATGCACCCATTATATCCTATCACCTTATATCCTATCAGAAGGAGATCACTTATCAGAAGGAGATCACTTTTTGGGGTTGAATAGTTCTTTGTTTTCTCTTTCACATTTCAACAGAATGCACAAATATATTTTATAGATAGACAAGTGACTCTTAAACTATAAGAAGTTACATTTAGATCAAGAGTCAAAAAAAACTTGACTGTCATTAATGAAAATGCATGGCATAGTACTCTTGCAACGAACAAAAGCTATGTAAGTATTATGCATTTTGATATTGTTGGAAATATTCCATCAATATTGTCTCATGATGCATCTGTGCTTGACACTTTTAGCTTTACATGCATGGGAGAAAAGTGAGATCTGAAACTATTCTTCATGAAGCTTCCTTTACAAGAGAAAGGTGCAAAGAAATACCCAAGAAGTTGTTCTTCCGTCACTCCCCCTTCTTGTGCCACGAGGATTTTGAACTCTTGCACATACTCCTCCATGCTGCCCTTCTGTCTTGCCACCGCCAAATTTTCGAAAATTGTTCCCCTGTACCTACCGCCGAACCTTCGCACAATTGCCTTTGTCAGAGCCTCCCATGAAGGGTTCTTAACCTTCTTCCGCCAAAAGAGGAACCAGTAACTGGCTCCTCCTTCCATACAAATATATGCCAATTTCATCTTCTCTCTTTCTGTCACGTTCTGAAGTTCAAAGAACTTCTCAGCCCCTTGCATTCCAACCCGTGGGATCGATGCCTTCAAAGGTGGGTAATTCCACTCTCTTCATCCAACTTATTTGAATTTCTCCACGTTCTTCCTTCGAATCCTCATCAAAACCTTCCCCGCCTTGTCTCTCCTGACCTCCGTTAACAGAATCACGACCACCTTCAAAACTCCTCCCCTGGTTCCCTCCTCTTCTCCCAAGGACACGACCCAAGTTTTGAGCTATCCCTTGCATCTCGGCTTGGAATTCCTTCATCGTCGCTTCCATGGCATCAAACCGCCCTTCCAATACGCTCACCTTGCTCCCCATCGCGCTTCTTTCCTTCGATTGGGATCCGGCAGGTGGGACCAATCTTGATGGACTTCTTTAATCAAGAAGTCAATAAAAGCTTCTGGTTCTCAAAGAATAGACTAAACTCAATGAATAGCCCTCATGTTATTCAATGAATTGAAAGAATACAATGTACAGATTACACTCAAGGAAGCCTAACCTCCCTCCACTGGACAAAGTTCCAGTTAAACTCAACAGAAAAAATACAGAACAGCCTCCCCCTTAACAACTAACTCTATTTATACTTCCCCAATCCCTCTAACTAACAGCTAACTGAAACTCTCTGCTTTCTGTCTCTTATTCTTTCTCACGTATACTTTTAGTCTTCTATCAGGTTGCCCATTTACTGGTGCACAGTTATGAGTTTCATGCTAATGCATTGTAATACTCTGTGCCAAGGCTGTTGTGAAGCAAATCTTACACTTTGCATTTTACAGGATACAGAGATCATAGATCAAATTGACCGAGATGTAAAGCGCACTCATCCTGATATGCATTTTTTCTGTGGTGATTCCCAATTTGCTAAATCTAATCAGGTTTTAACTTTATTTGTCTTGAAATTCTTTCAATCTTGAAATTCAATTTTTTTTTTTGTGAACCCTTGTACTGTTTTTTGGGGGGCATTTTCAGGAGGCTTTGAAGAATGTATTAATTATTTTTGCGAAGTTAAACCCAGGTGTAAGATATGTGCAAGGGATGAATGAGTTATTGGCTCCTCTCTTCTACGTATTCAAAAATGACCCAGATGAGGAAAATGCAGTGAGTATCTATGAAAAACTCTTTTATTCTTCTAGTTTTTCACTATATGATCTGTCACTGAATTGCATTATCAAACCCTTCAATCTCGGTTATTGTGTGTTTGTAATCCACACACCGCCCTTGAAGGTGATCTAGTACATTCATTAAATTGTATTTGTGTTTTCTAAAGACGAATTGATATAAATTTCGTTTTTCTTTTTGATTTTGTAAATTTCGTTTGAAGAAGTGCTTATCCATGAAAGCCACATATGTTTTTCCTTTCTTATTCTTATCTGACTAAACACACTATGAAAATCTGAATGAAAAGAAGGGGCAGCTAGAATGGGGACAACTATGGCAAATCAAAATTCAGGTGTGACCAGTTTAGAAACGTTGCTAACTTAGAGGCACTAAGACATGAAATTTTATCAAATGTCATACAGCTCCCTGATTACATAAAAGAAATAGAAAGGATTCGTAATAATTAAATGACTGAGGGAATGTTGATTTTGTTGTAAACAATTTTCTTTCGTGGTAATAAGGTGGAGTACTGTTGTAGATTCATATTACATTCATGATTTAATGTATTATTGATTAACTATGCTCAACAGTTCCCTATCAATAATTTGCAGGCCTTTGCTGAAGCAGACGCATTCTTCTGTTTTGTTGAGCTCTTGAGTGGTTTACGAGATAACTTTGTTCAACAACTTGACAATAGTGTTGTGGGAATCCGTTCAACCATTACGAGATTATCCCAGCTTTTGAGAGAACATGATGAGGAGCTGTGGCGTCATCTTGAGGTCACCTCCAAAGTAAGACAGTTTCTAATATATATTCTATCTTCTCACAAGTTCTCTTTTAGTTTAATTCTTGACACTATAATTAGTTTTAATAATTATTTATTTGTGCAGTGCATGATAGCAATATTATTATGCTAATATTAAATTTGTTTGATAAGAATAAACAAGAAATTGTGGATCCTTTCTGCTCCCTTTAATGATGACCTTCTTGACTTACATCATTGGCTGTAATTCCTATGCTAACTATTGTAATTTGAGATAATATCTTTAGAATCTTCCTAATTAGAGGAAATAGATACGTAATATTTTATTTTATTTTATTTTTTCCTAGTTTTCCTAGTTTTTCCTTTCCTTTTTTAGGAGAACTAGATTATTACAAATAGAGAGTATGAGAATGTATTTTTCATCATTGAGAATAATAATAAGTCTTATTTTCAACTTGGTGTCAGAGCTCCTGATCTTAGGGGCTAGATTCCCTGCAACAAGCCGCACCGCCGTTGCTGTTTGACCATCGCCGCTGCCGCCGTAGCTGGTTGGGGTTGTTGATAGGGCAGAAAGGTGCGCCCAACATTGGCAATCACACCGGTCCCGCCTGCTTAATGGCTGCCATTCTCTCAAAAACCGACCCTAAGGTTCCCCCTCCTAACGGAATCACCATCGCTCTCTTTAATCCTTCCCAAGAATTGTTCTTGGTTTTCTCCCTCCAAAACCGAAACCAATAACCCGTATACTCCATGCTGATGAAGGCCAATCGCAACTTCTCTTCTTCATCCACCCTCTGAACTTTGAAAAAAATTTTCGCCCTATGGGTCCAGTTCAAAGGATCGCCTCCTTCAAACACGAGTAACTCCACCCGTTTCCTCAAATTGGATTGCCCTTCTTGACTCCCATCACCTCTTCATCTCCTTTCGCCGTCGCGTCTACCCCATTCTAATTAACAGATGACTGACTTCCATCATTGTGCTGGCCGTCCTGGTAGCGATTATAATCCCCCAACATTCTCAAAATCGCCTGGATATCCTGGCGCATCGCTGCAAAATCTTGTCTCAACGCCCCAGTCTCATGTTGCAGAGCCCTAGTCTCCGCCTTCATTTTTGCCATAGCAATCTCTACGGATTCCAGCTGGCCTTCTACCGCCACTAATCTTCCCTCCATCGCGTGATTTTCCCCTCTCAATTTGGGGATCCAGCAGGTCAGACCAATTTGATAGGTTTCTGAACACGAAACCTGATCAAGAACACCCTCACATACTCTCACACTAGTATAACAGAAAGAAATGTTATGAATCTGGTATTATTAATAGAAAGAGTAGTATGTACAGTCAAGATACAGGGGCATAATCCCCTTCACAGGTCTAACGGCCTGTCAGCAAACAATGTTCAAAAAACTGCCTTCTAACTATCCAATCAATCTATTTATACAATTCCTCTGTCTTCTATCCTAATCCCATTTTCCATTATAACCAAATACCCTATATCCTAACACATTCTTTGACTGATCTACTTCAATGCCTAGAAAGTATGAGACATCCAAGGTATTTGGTACGAAAGTGATTCTGTAAGTGTTCATTTAATTGTGAGATTCTAGCAGTATCATTCCTTGTAATAACTATGTCATCAACATACACAATTAAGTAAACACATTTATTAGGTGAGGTATGACAATTAACAATTGAATGACCTTATTGCGTTTCATTCTGAAAGTTTGAATAGTGTGATTGGATTTTCGAAACAAAGCATGAGGAGATTGCTCAAGACTATAGAGACACTATGTAACTTACAAGTCAAGCCAACACGACCGAATAACAAATCTAGGAGGTTGTTGCATGTAAATGTTGTCTTGTAGATCACCATGAAGGAAATAATTTTTGATATCTAATTGATGGAGAGGCCAATGAGGTATAATTGACATGGCAAAGAGGCAAACAACAGTCATTTTTCCCGTGGGAGAAAAAGTATCACCATAATAAAGGCCATATATCAAAGTATATCCTTTGGCCACCAATCTAGTTTTGTGGTGACCAAATTTACCATTTGGCCCAACTTCAATGGCTTAAACCCAACAACCAACAACCTTCTGTTTGGGTGGAAGATTAACTAAATTCCATGTACTATTATGTTTGAGAGTATGCATTTCAACAATCATGGCTTGTTGCCATCCAAAATGATGAAATGCATCTTTCACACTTTTAGGAAGGGTAATGAAAGATACAAAGGATATTAAACAAAATAGGAAGGGAACAAAATTTGATAGCATAGGAAATTGTAAATAGGATGAGGATTGCATGTAGACTAAGTACCTTTTTGAATGGCAATAGGCCAATTGCAATCTTCATTAGCATAGTTTGGAATGACAATGGTGAAGGAGTTGATGAAGAGGAATCACCATGTGGTATTGGACTAATCATGAGTTTGTCGTTGATAGAAGTTGGAACAATGTTAGAAATAGGATACACAAAGGTGACACTTGTAGGTATGTAATATTTTTTAGTGTTAGGAGAATAACTTTGATACGTTATTTGGAAACAAGAATCTTCTAGGACACATTTGATAACATGGGTGATAGTTTGTACAAACCTAAAGATACATCATGTACAAAACACACACATCCAAAGTTTGGAGGAGAAATGTTAAACAAAGGTTTATTTGTAAGCACGGTGGAATATGGAACTTATTCTCCAAAGAAGATGACATTCTATTAATAAGATAATTGGAAGTAAGAATGGCATCACCCAATTGATGGATAGGTACATTGGCACTAGGGAACAAGGTATGCTCTGTTATATCATTTTCCAAGGTGTATAAGTGTTAAAAGTGGACTTTAAGCCTAACTCAGCCTCACAAAACCGGCTTGTAAAGTAAGGTTTGCACCCACTTATATATTATGAATTGACCTTATCTCTAGTTGATGTGAGACTTTCAATACATCTCTCTCATGTCGAGGTATATACATCTCGAGCGTGGGACTAGACATTAATGGGTGGTCTGATAGTGGCCTGATAACGGGTGGAACAATATGCTTAACAAACAACAAATATCGCTAGTATAGGTTTTAACTATAATTCTGATATCATGTTAGAAGTGGACTTTAAGTCTAACTCAACCCCACAAAACCGGCTTGTAAGGTGAGGTTTGCACTCACTTATATACTATGAATTGGTCTTCTCTTTAGTCGACGTGAGACTTTCAACAATAAGGACAAAGACTAGTGTAAAATGCCATGTGAATTTAAAAAGTGGAAAAGCTAGAAAAAAAATATTCTTTGACATTATCACTCCTTGTGATCTTGATCACTTAGCCATATTGTTTTTTACTTTCAACAAGGAAAGACACAAATTTTTAAAATTCATATAGATCTTTCATTAAGTAAACTTAACCACAACAATAATGGTAACTCGACTCTTAAGAGTTATAAGTTAAAAGAAAATTATATTCATAAACAAACATTATATTCATAAATTGCTGTATTATTAAAAATAGTATATAAATAATAAAAATAATTCATACAAAATAATAATAATAATGATAATAATTTAAAATACTAAAATTTAATACATAAGTCCTCTATAAAGAGAACCAATAAGCGGGGATTCCATCTTTTTCTTTCAAAACTCGAGCTACCAGCAGAACAACCATGGCAACCAGATCAAAAAAGGGAACCCTAAAAGGAAGAGAGGTGGAAAGCAAAATAAAAAGTAGAGAAACAGAGGCTAAGCATCGTTGACTGCTAGTGTTGATGACTACGAGGGCTGCTAGGTTGGTGACTACGAGCGCCACTAGCACTGGCAACTGTAAGGGCGGCGAGCACCGACGACTACGAAGGAAGGTAGCTTCGAAGACTGTGAGGGTGGCACCCTGTATGTGAATGTAACCCTTGTAGGAAAAGGTAAGAGCGTTGAGCTTTTCATGGGTTGGGTCAACCATAGGACCAAAAGGATCGATAGGGACCATGATTCACTCTGCTTATGATTTGCCTCTGCGTCAACTCACTTGGTGGTCCAAACTCGCAGGATCTTACGAGTTTGAGATCTTACTTGCGATTTTAACAGCATTGGTTTGCACAATTGTTCCAAAATGACAAAGCAGAAGATTTAAGCAAAAAATCTTCAATTTTTTTACTTTTTGAAAAGCTATTAAATTATAAAAATGTTATTTCTTAACTAATTGGCACTGTGTAAAAGAGAAAAACATTCCCAAAGGAAATAATATAAATAATATTAAATAAAAGAAATAATTTTGTGCTCCATTTTGTTTACAAAAACAAATGCATACGTATACTCAAATTTAACATTTTATTAAAAAAAAAACAAACGATTAGATAAAAATACAAGTTGAAGTTGAAAATACAATTTAAATAATATACTGTTTCATGTTTCACTCTTTATACTCTTTCTTGTTTCTCAACTAGTGAAGTGATAGTGCATTTCACTCATAATACCGTTTTGCATGCAAACTTGTTGATGATTCAACCACGTATGTTCTTTTAACAGAAATGGCTCACTTTATAGTTCTGGGTGTCAGGTCAATCCTCAATTCTATGCATTTAGATGGATTACTCTCCTCCTGACTCAGGAATTCAACTTTGCTGACAGCCTTCACATTTGGGACACTCTTTTAAGTGATCCTGATGGTCCTCAGGTACAATTCATATTTAATTTTGTATTGTTATCAACTGGAATTTAGAATTATGGTCCACTGCCTCATATTTGACAACAATGACAAGACAGGTGAGGTTGCATTTGATTTTGTCAAGTTACTTTTTATAAAAAAAAGTATATAAAGCTGTTTTTAAATTACAAATAAGGAGGAAAAAGATTTCTCTGCATAAGTAAAGATCAATGCGATATTCGGATGGGAAGAGAAGAGAGAAATAGAGGGCGAGGAAGTAGGTAGGTGAGAAGAAAAGGAAAAAATGGTGAGAAATTCAGAGGAAAAAAATTGTTTGGGTGAATAGAAGTAACAAATATAAAATGGTTTAAATATGTTTTTAGTTTTTCAAATTGTGGTCATCCATTCTTTTGGTTATCCAATTAAAATTTTTCATGAAGTCCTTAGATTTTGCAAAAATTGTTATTTTAGTCTTTTAGATTAAATGACATTAATAATGTGACAAATGATGATCTAGTAAGCATTTGTCACATGGATTTAATTTTGTAGCATTTGTCATGTGGATTTAATTTAGTAACATCATGGTTTGTCGAATGTTTATTAAAGATTTAAATATGTTTAGTCTTCCAAATCAGGTATACTGTTTCATTTGTCCCCTCCTTCATGGGAAAGATTTGTCCTCAAATTTTGAGGTTTTGTCTCATCATCTGTCCCATTTTGCTGAAGACACAAGATCACAAACATTAAAAGTTAGATTAACTCCATAGTCATAAGACAGATCTAAACTATAAGCATTATCATTGATTCTTTTGAGGGATTGGACAGGACCATCTCCTCGGGGTTGAGTTTGGATTTCTTGTCGTTAGGAAATCTCTTTTTTTCCCCTCATAGTTTTATTTTTATATCTCGTAGTTTTGCGTTGAATTTGATTTTTAACCTTCTCATGTAGTTTCTTTATAAACTCAATCCTTGATATCCCTTCCTTATGGATAAATTCTTTGATATCAAAGAGAGGTATTAAGTCCATTGTGGCGCCATCACAGGTCTCGCTAGAACTCCCTGTCTCTGTTTAGGCTGTTGGAACTTCATTTGGGTGGGTTCAAAAGTTATCTTAGTTGAAGGTCACCCTAGGTTTCTCATCTACCTTAGCTGTTTTGTTCTTTTTTGCCAATAGAAATGTTTGGACCTGCTGTGATGGCCTTCCTCCAAGCCAGCTTGCATCCACAGTGAGAGATGGTCGAAGCATGGTGTGGTTGAAGTGAAAATATTGAGAAGGATGAAGATATGAAGAGTTTGGTTCGGCTATGGTGAGGTTTCCTAAAGAGAGGTGAGACCAACTCCTAGGAAAGGAAGCTAGAGTAGACTAGGGAAAGACTTCTCTAAAGTGAGCTCAAACAAGTGTATGTGTGGCAATTTTGGAAGCAATTCAATACTCATATTCATGCTGAAAATTACAATGGTAGAGGCCTTTATTTCTAGGCCAAGCTAACCCTAGAGTGGTCTCCAAAAGGAGAGCCAAATTTGAATTCAAACTCTAGAAAAATGGAGCCAAAAGAGAGCATGCTTCTTTTGTGACTTGCCAAGCAAGTCCAACTTTCCACACATAGGGATGCAAATGGAGAGCTTTATTCCTAGCTTGCTCTCCATGATAGTGCATCCTAGGGTAGAAAAACCCTAATTTAGGTGCCTCTTTTCAAGACCCAAATCAAGCCCATCTCCTTTTAGGCCCAATATATACAAGGCCCAAATCCAAGACATGGTCCAAATACAAGGCCCAAATAAAATCATATACTACTTGACCCGTTAAACAAGGCCCAAAATATCCTATTCTAATATTTATAAATAAAGTTGGCCCAAAAGATAAGAGCTTGGGCCCACTCAATAGTGACTAGGTCCACTCTTGTATATACTGGTCATGGTTAGGGTGTTTGCCATCATGTTATCTCTTTTCCCTTGCACGGTTTTCTTGACAAGACAATCATTGTCTCTAATGCTGAAATGGTTAAATCAAATTACTATAATGAAGAGTACCGAGAATATTTGAGATTGTTGAAATCTAATAGTTTGGCACAATTATATGTAAATCACAGTTTCTCAACAACTTCCATCTCACAATCCACGGAAGGTCAAAGTGTGTGGATACTTGACTCATGTGCTTTTGACTACATTGCTAGTAATAATGCCTCCTTGTTCTCATCCCTTCTGTTGGTTGGTATCAGCCAGAGAGTATAACGGAGCGGAATAAAGTTAATAAGCAGAAAGCGTGTTCGGTCACTTTTTAAATTAAAATGGTCAGTTTTAAAAATAAATTTTCTAAAAGAAAATTTATAGAACAGTTGATGTGCAAATAAAAGTAAAGAGTATAGGGAGTAGAAAAATCACAAGTAATTTTTATACTGGTTCGATTCAAAAGAATCTACGTCCAGTCGTTAATCACTATAAAAAGTGATTAACAGTTTCACTAAAAAACAGTTTCACAGATTACAATAAGAGTGAATAAAATATGATGATTAAACCTTCCTTCGACGAACGAACCGGAAGATGAACACTCTGCCAACTCGAAGAGAACCGCTCTGACTATCGACAAACGAAACGCGAGCTTCTCCTATTCACGAGACCAGGCAGAGCACCTTGCCAACTCGAAGAGAACCGCTCCGACTATCGACACACGAAACGTGAGCTTCTCCTATTCACGAGATCAAGCAAGGGAACTGAACTAGCTTTTGAGAACTTCCTCTGACAAACAGTATTCTACAAAAGCTTTTTGTTCAGTTACTTCTGAAGTTCTCAAAAGACCAATATATAGCCAGCTAGTCTGAATATGAAAAGTCAAGTCCCAACTGCCAGTAATAATTGATTATTGTAAGTGAAAATCGATTATTCAAGTCCGTTACAGGTTTTTCAAAATAACTTAGGCAGTTTTCAATACAAACTTGTGATAATCGATTATTTGGAGTGATAATCGATTATTCCAGAGCAATACAGTTTTTCAGGAAAGCTCATGATAATCGATTATTGCTCCTAATAATCGATTATTGCTCCTAATAATCTATTATTCCATAATAGTACCTAAAATACAAGTTTTACATGTTTAAGGACATTCCTAATACATTTATATTTTACAAAGTGCTTTTAAAAAGATTTCTAATATCTTCTTCAGGTTAAACTTCTTGTAGCATCATCAAAACCATTTACTTCAAGATTTACCAATGCTCCTCATCGGTAACACCTTCCATTTCCAAAATATCCTGATTTCATAACCTTAGGTAATGGCTCTAAAATCTCCTCCAAGGAGTTGGTCAAATTTTACTTTTTCCTTCCTTAAATAAAAAATCGGTTCTTTTTGCTCCTTTGATTCCAATTCCATTGTTATACATGAATGTCATACAAGGCGATTCAGGATATGAATCTAGAGGTTTGTACTATTATGGAACTAGTCCACATGTGTCTTGTTTTGCTTCTCCATCTGTTAATCTTTCACATGATCTTATGGGACATCCACAGTTGTCAAAATATAAAAAAAATATTGTCCATGAACATAGTAGTCTTCAGACATTAAAATGGTAGTCATGCTAGTTTGGTAAACATGTTAGATCTTCTTTTCCAAAAAGATTTGAATCAAGGTGTAATTCGGTTTTTTCTATCATTCATTATGAAATTTTGGGACCAAGTCGTGTCTCATCTTTTGGATTTAGGTATTTTGTTAATTTCATTGATGAATATTCTAGGTGTACATGGATCGCTTTGGACGGTTGCCAATCTTTACATCTTTTTTTTTAATGAAATCAAAAATCAATTTAGATTAGTAATTAAAAATTTACATAGTGAGAATACCAAAGAGTAATTCTCTAATTTTTCTAGAATTTTAAGTTCACACGGAAGTTTACATCAATCTACTTTTCCTCACACTCCTGAACAAAATGGTATTGTAGAGAGAAAAAATAGGCACTTGGTTGAAACTACTCGTACCTTATTGCTTGGTGCCAATTATTGGTCCATCATCGAGAAGATGCTATCGTAACTACTTGTTTTCTTATTAATAGAATGCTATCCTCTTCTCTCAACAATAAGCTTCCTTATTCCATTATTTGTCCAAATGATAATCTTTTTCACATTTTTCCATGTGTTTAGTTGTGTATGTTTTGTTCATGATTTATTTCCAGGATTGGATAAACTCTCTGCATTTGCTATTAAATGTGTCTTCTTAGGATATTTTCTGCTACAAAAGGGGCGTCGTTGTTACTCTCTTGAAACCAAGAAGTATTACATGTCTTCTAATGTCACCTCTTTTGAGCAAACTCCTTTCTTCTCTTCGTCTGTCCAAGATGTTTCTTTCAAACATGTCCTCCCTATACCTTAGTATGGTATTCCTTGTTCTCTTGACAATCCTAGCCTTATTCAAACTCCAGTTGAACCATCTTTGGTTCCATTGCCGGGAAGAGTGACTAGTCCCATGCTCCAAGGTGAATCCTCTTCTTCATATTCTTCTAAATCATCACTCAATACCATGGCTCCTAATAATGAAGATTTCGCCTGACCCATTGCTATCCGGAAAAGGTATTCGTTCTACTCGTAATCCAAATCCAATTATAATTTTCTTAGCTATCACAAATTGTCTTCTTCCAATTGTTGATTATCCTGGATGGAGACAAGTCATGATTGCAGAAATCCTAGCTCTTGACCAGAATAACACATGGGAGTTGGTTCCCTTTCCATCAGGGAAAAAGATAGTTGGATGTTGATGAGTTTATGCTATTAAAGTTGCCCCTAATGATGAAGTTGATAGATGCTTAGTTGCAAAAGGAAATATAGTGATACTTTTTCCCCATGGCCAAAATGTCTATTGCGGTCTTTTCTTTGCATGGCTGCTATCATGAGCCACTTCATCAACTGGATATTAAAATTGCTTTTCTCTATGGAGATCTTGAAAAGGTCTACATGGAGGAATTTATTGCTTAGGGGGAGTTTGACTTGGTTTGTAAGATGTGCCACTCTCTTTATACCTAAAGCAATCTCCACATGTTTGGTTTGGAAAATTTAGTTCAATTGTTCAAAATTTTGGGCTGAAACGTAGTTATACAGGAGTGAAATGTAATGACTCAAACTAAAATTGTGGTTCATGCGATTCTGAGAACATTTCGCACTATACAAGCTTGATACGAGAGTAAAAGTGAGTGTTTCAGTGATCTCATATCGTGAGGGAGAGGAATTATGTCAAACTCACAAGGAAGATGATGCCTTATGAGTCACCAAAATTAGGAAGGAATTCCTAGAGTCACTCAAGAACTAGGGAGATGCAATTTTAGCATAATAACTTTACTCATTCGCAAGTGGTGACTTTACACGAGGTGTGTGCTCCTATTTATAGGAGTCTTGGCTGAAATTTCAAAACGGGAGGGGGATTAAAAAATTCAAATTGAATTTCTCATGTGTTCCCTTTAGATTCGGCGTCTCCCATGGATCTAGCACACGGGGTCATGCTTTGCATGTTTTATCACATTTACCATATGTCAAATGCGAGGCAAGCTCCATGTGTGTCTTAGGGTTTCTCCATGACCACCTACCTATGGTTTCTATTGGACTTGGACGAGTCCAATTTAGACCATATCAAGTCTCTTGTAACTATTTACAAACCTTACTCTACATTCCTATACTACAAGCCCCAAAATCCCTAGTCTACTTGGCCAGGTTACAAGTTTTCTTATACCTATGCTACACATTTTATTATACACTTGGGATCACCCATAATGAGAGTAGCTTGGGCTTACTAAGTGTTAAATATGATGAAAAACTATATTTAGGATCAATCTCCCTTGTGTGTCTTTGTATACACATAGGGTAATGTATTTATAATAATAAGAATGTGGGCTAAGCCCAAATACAAATGAATATGTAAAAATAAAAAATAATGAGCATAGGGACTATATTTCCCTAATAAACATATAGGTACTATGTTTCCCTAATTAACATAAACACACAATATCTAACACTCCCCCTCAAGCTGGAGCGTATAAATCATATGTTCCAAGCTTGTCACAAAGATAGTCAATTCTAGGTCCTCGCAAGGACTTGGTGAATATATCTGCCAACTGGTTGCTTGAGTTAACGAACTCAGTCTTGATATCTCCGGATATGATTTTTTCTCTAATAAAATGGCAATCAACTTCAATGTGCTTGGTTCTCTCATGGAAGACAGGGTTAGAGCTAATATGAAGAGCAGCTTGATTATCACATATAAGTGTCATGTGAGTGACATCTCCAAATTTCAATTCACTAAGTAATTGTTTAAGCCACACAAGCTTACAAGTAGCTGATGCCATAGCTCTATATTCTGCTTTTGCGCTGGACCTAGCCACAACACTTTGCTTCTTACTTTTCCAAGATATCAGGTTGCCACCAATAGAGACACAATATCCAGAAGTAGACCTCCTATCAGAAGGGGAACCAGCCCAATCAGTATCTGAATAGCAAACGATTTTTGTATCGTTGTTAGGACCATATAGCAAACCTTTTCCAGGTGATCCTTTAATATACTTCAGTATGCGAACAACTGCATCCCAATGGTCTTCACATGGGGAGTTAAGAAATTGACTCACCACGCTTACTGCGAAGGAAATGTCAGGACGCGTAACAGTAAGATAGTTTAATTTACCAACTAATCTTCTGTAACGTTCAGGATCTGAGAAAGGCTCCCCCTGATTTGGTAGAAGCTTGATGTTAGGATCCATAGGTGTCTCAACAGACTTACAGTTCATTAACCCTGTTTCCTCCAAGATGTCTAACGCATACTTCCTCTGATATATGACAATACCATCATTGGATTGTGCTACTTCAATACCCAAGAAGTATCGGAGTTTGCCAAGATCTTTGGTTTGAAAATGGTGACAAAGGTGTTGTTTCATCTGAGAGATGCCAAGATAGTCGCTTCCTGTGAGAACAATGTCATCGACATACACTATTAAGTAGATACATCCAGCACTTGAGTGGCGATAGAACACTGAATGATCCGCTTCACTGCGAGACATACCAAATTGTTGAACAACACAGCTGAACTTACCAAACCAGGCCCAAGGAGACTGTTTTAGGCCATATAAGGATTTGCGAAGACGACATACCAATCCAGATGACTCCCCCTGAGCAACAAAGCCGGGCGGTTGCTCCATATAAATTTCTTCATGCAAATCACCATTAAGGAAAGCGTTTTTTACATCAAGTTGGTAAAGAGGCCAGTGTCGAAGAGCGGCCATGGCAATGAATAGGCGAACATAGGTCATTTTCGCCACTGGAGAAAAAGTATCACCATAATCCAAACCAAAAATCTGTGTGTATCCTTTGGCAACCAGTCGAGCCTTCAAACGATCAATTGTACCATCAGGGCCAACTTTGATAGCATAAACCCACCTGCAACCAACAACAGACTTTCCAGATGGTAATTGGACAAGCTCCCAAGTTCCACTTTTCTGTAAAGCACTTAATTCATCCAGCATGGCTTGACGCCAACCAGGATGAGTTAAGGCATCACCCACAGACTTGGGAATGGACACAGAAGAAATGGAGGAGAGACAAGTGTAAAAAGATGGAGATAACCTGTGATAACTAAGAACAGTATAATGGGGGGAAGGGTTACGAGTAGAGCGTATACCTTTACGGAGGGCAATAGGCAAGTCAGACTCATTTGCTGGAGCCGGAGGAGACACAGGAGGCGGCACAAGAGGTGAGTCATGAGGGAGACGAGGGCGGCGACTATAACCCTGAAGGGGTGGAGTTGAAGGACGATCCTGAGAGGCTAAAGGAGGAGAAGGATCACAGACAATAGGAATATCAACAGTAATAGGTGGAGGTACAGAACTAGAAGATAGAGGTGAAAAATAAAACGAAGATTCATCAAAAGTGACGTCAGCAGAGATAAAATGGCGATTGAGGGAAGGGGAAAAACACTTATAGCCCTTTTGTGACCGTGGAAATCCTAAGAAGACACATTTGTGAGATCTAGGAGATAACTTATCAAGACCAGGACTAAAATCATGAACAAAACATGTAGACCCAAAAACTCTAAGAGGTAATGGATGTAAAGGGTCTTGAGGAAATAAGACAGAATGAGGGATTTTGTTATCTAGGACAGAAGATGGCATGCGGTTTATGAGATAACATGTAGTGAGAACTGCATCACCCCAAAAACGCGAGGGTACTTGGCCATGGATGAGAAGAGTACGAGTTGTTTCAATAAGGTGTCTATTCTTGCGCTCAGCCACCCCATTTTGTTGAGAAGTATAAGCACATGAGGTCTGGTGAAGAATGCCATGAGAAGCCATAAAATGTTTAAACTGTTGAGAAAGGTATTCACGGCCATTATCACTGCGTAAAATTCGAATAGAAACCCCAAACTGTGTTTTTATTTCATTGAAAAAAGATTGGAAAATAGAAAACAACTCAGAACAATTCTTCATTAAAAACAACCAAGTACATCTGGAATAGTCATCAATAAAGGTAACAAAATACTGAAATCCTAAAGTGGACTTAACACGACTAGGTCCCCAAATATCAGAATGAACTAATGAAAAAGGGGATGACGCTCTTTGTGAAACACTACAAGGAAAGGAACTACGAGTATGCTTTCCTAACTGACAAGACTCACATGACAAACTTAATAACTTCGACAAACTCGGAACAAGTTGCTGCAATTTGGCAAGACTGGGATGACCTAACTGAGCATGAAGAAGGGATGGTGACTCCATGATTACGCCAACATGTGGAGAAGGGCGGAGAAGATATAGGCCATGAGACTCACATCCTGTGCCAATCATGTGTTTCGAACTCCGGTCCTGCAAACAAACAGAATCTTTGGTAAATGAAATAATACAATTAAGGGAATGAGTTAGACGACTTATGGACAATAAGTTGAAAGGAGATCTAGGGACATAGAGTACATTATCAATGGATATGGACGGAAAAATATGAACAGTACCAATACCATGAGATGAGACTCTAGACCCATCAGTTATTGTTACCGAGGGTAAATTATTCGGACATGACAAGGAAGAAAACAAGGACTTGTTACCAGTTATATGATCGGTGGCGCCTGAGTCAAGGACCCAAGATCCGAGGGAGTGAGTCAGACCAACAAAAGGTGTACCTGTGCGGGCAACAGATGCAGATGTAGTGGAACTAGAGTGCTGACGATCCTCATACCATCGGAGAAATTCGTTGAAGACTGCAGGGTTGTCTACAGTATTTGATGAAGTAAGATGGTCTGCAGACGGTAGTCGAGGAGGTGGATCAGAATTAGCCATTGCTACAGATCGAGGAGGACGTCCATGAAGCGAATAACACCTATCAATTTTGTGGCCTGGCTTGCCACAATGGTCACATTTAGGTCGTCCTTTACCTGGCTTGCGAGACCGACTTCGATCATCACGTTGGACAGCCATAACTGAGGAATCATCAGTATGAGGAGATGTCTCAACGACTGGTTTGCTCGGAATACGCAAAAGAGCAGAACAAGTAGAAGTAAAGTTGGGTATGACAGGAGAACCCAAAATCTGATCACGGACATGGGAGGAATCATCAGAGAGTCCGTATAAGGCCAACAACATGAAGAACTTTGATCGTTGTTCCAGTTCTTCAGCAGAAGTGGAAGCAGGAGGTAATAGCTCATTAAAATCATGAAGGAGGGCATGAACTTCACCCAAATATTCTGCCATGGGACCAGGACTGCGCGGACCGATGATAGTGAATAGGTTTTGACAAACACCATAAAGACGTTGGGTGTCATTTGTGTATAATAGCCTTGCTTGAGCCCATATTTCTGAACATGTTTCATAGGAACGAAACATTTGTTTCAGAGAGGAGTGAATGGTGAACTTTATGACGATGCATAACTCGGCATCAATTTTCATCCAACGAGAAGTGTCATCTGTGGTAGCATTAGTCACATCTTTAGTAAGGTGATCTACATACCCCTGACTCTTCAACCAAAGTTTGATGTCAGACGCCCATGTTGCATAATTCGTGCCATCTAACTTGTCAATGGACAAGTGTACATTCACAAAATTGGTGTAGATTGGGGAATCAGCAGAAGAAGATGGGGCACTAGTAGAGGTGTTTGTAGACGCGGAAGATGCCATGGAGAGGGAGAAACCCTAAAAATCCAACGTGCTCCGATTGACGCAACGACCACAGATCCAGAAAGAGGGCGAGGAGGCGATCACGGCGATGCTGGTCGGCGGCGGTGGGCTCCGGCGACACGCCGGCAGGCGCGGCGGGAAGCGGCGGATCTGCGAACTGCTGTGGCGGCGCGTGGAGGCGTGTGGGTGCTCCGATCGCCGCGATCTTTGAACCGTGGTGGTCGCCCGGCCGAGACACTTCAGATGGAGTGGTCGCCGGTCGATTCTGGAACTCCGGCGACGGTGACGGCGACGGCGGTGGGCTGCGGCGACTGCGGCGGTGATGCGTACCGGAGACTGTAGAACGGGTAGAACCGAACCTAAGCTCTAGATACCATGTTAAATATGATGAAAAACTATATTTAGGATCAATCTCCCTTGTGTGTCTTTGTATACACATAGGGTAATGTATTTATAATAATAAGAATGTGGGCTAAGCCCAAATACAAATGAATATGTAAAAATAAAAAATAATGAGCATAGGGACTATATTTCCCTAATAAACATATAGGTACTATGTTTCCCTAATTAACATTATCACACAATATCTAACACTAAGGTCTGAAGAAGCCCAGTCTTCTTGAATCCTATTGGTCATAACCTCGGTTGCTGATCTCTTGACTTGGGATCATCAATAATTTCGCCATGGAGGTCTTCGTCAAGAAGTGACAACTCATTCAAAGTACCCTCTAAAGGACCTCCATTTAACACATGTCATCAGCGACACCAGTTCAACTTCTGATGACATCTTGACAATGAAGGGTATAATAGAGTGTCGTGAGCTAGCACAATGGGGTTTTATCGGTGTTGAGGTTATTGCACCTTTACCTGAGATTTTAGAATGCAAGGGTGAAGTGAAAAAGGTTGGTGTTGCGAAATGTTTGCATATTTTAACCGAAAATTCGAAGTGTTCTCATAAAGAGAACATTACTAATGTCATTTGACCTAAGACTAAATGTATTTTGCAAAATCAAAAGACTAAGAAATGAAAAACTTTATTTGGATGACCAAAAGAATCAATATCTCAATTTAGAGAACTAAAAGTTTATTTAAACATTTGATAAACTTTCAAAAGAGAAAAATTTGTCACAATTTAAGTTAACGTGACAAATATTGAAACCAATGTTTGTTACATCGTAAATGTTACTACTGTCAGGTACTAAAAATAGTTTTTCTAGACTGAAAGACTGAAAATAGCAAAAGATTTAATTAGAGGACCAAAATAAATAATGCGAGACTGTAAATTTATTTATATATTTAAATATTTAAAGAGGCTCTTTCCATGTTGGAGGAATACTAGTATATTTAAGCGAAATATAATTGATAGGTTGTTTGGCTGGAAAAAGAGAAATAAATGTCTATTTAAAATTATCATTTTCGATTGGGTACTATTTATGTAATTTTTTTAAATAAGAAATATATTACTTTTAATAAGAGTAAAATTGTTAATATATATATATATATATATATATATATATTTGAAATTAAAAAAAATCAATTATACTGCTTGACGAATTAAGCCATAATCATAATAGATTATGCATGAGCATAACCGTTTAATCTTACATAATGTCAAAGCATAATCTAATTATGGATGCTAGAAAGGATAATCAAATTATGTATATGGGATAATCAACGCCTACACAACAACTGAAAGCTTTAATATTCGAAAATATCTTGCACAGTGCATTTTTATTTTGCTTTGTGCTCATTCTTGCTAAGAAATTCTGTAATGTGGGGCCGTTTTTCCTTTTGTTAAAAACTCATACCCAAAAGATTCACAGCCTTTCTCGTTTATTCTGAAATATTTCCCGTGTTTTAAGTGAGCCACCACAGATGAGGAAATCAGGACAATTTTATTATGGACTGATATTCAGCTTAGTTGAGTTTCTTTTTATTTTTTCATAATGGTGTCGCTCTGTATTTCACTCCAAATGCCTTGTCATATGGTAAAGGCAATATATGAAGATTCATCCTGGCATATGGTTGTTACACAACTTCTAACAATGAAATTCAAGTATATAAAAATTCCTCCGTTCTGCATTGCTCTTCATCGCGCTCAAGTGATAAGTGATGAGTGGCTTGCTTTCGGTGGTTGCTGCTGGCTACTTTAAATTAGAAACTGTTTTATATGGCTCGAAGTAGTTTATAGTTTCAGTAAAAAGAAAAAAGTACGTTATCATAGTTCTTTTATGAAGTTTAAACTCATGGAAATTAACACATGCTATGCAGGAGACTCTTCTTCGGGTATGTTGTGCAATGCTTGTTCTCGTTCGCAAGCGCCTCCTTGCGGGTGATTTCACTTCAAATCTTAAGTTACTGCAAAATTATCCTACCACAAACATTAGCCATTTGCTCTATGTTGCTAACAAGTTTCGTGTACAGTCAGTCTAATGTTTCTCTCCCATTATCCTTTGCCTTTTGCTTTTGTACTTTCTCTTTCAAATTGAATGATTATAAATGGCTTTTAAGTGTGAGCCTCAGTGCAGTGCTGTTTATTTATTTTTAGTTCTAATTTGTACGTAATTTTTGTGTGGATGGTAGAATGTGAGTTTGGTTAAATACGCTTTCCATGAACTGTTTTTTGTTTTTTTTTTGGGTTTAATTTTTTAACGGTTTCCTTTGGCATGCGAGCTTGGTGACATTTACTTTTGCCCACTATTGTAATGAACACATTCCTAAGACTTTAGGCGAAAAAACCTTGTAAGTTGAAGTTATCATTGCATTATACAGTTTTTAAATTTGATTACACAAAAATAAGCAATATGTTAAACTTTTTAATGACTAGTTGTGTTTTTGTTTTACTATATGATCGTAAATTTGTCAATATGGCTTATCTGTATGTAAAGTGGAAGTCAGGTCTGGCTTAGTTCTAAGTCAGGTCATGAAGTCATTTTGACTCCTTTTGAAAACAAACGGTGAAATTGATTAATTTGAAGCGATAATTTAAAATTTGTATAATGATTGATGTGGAAATTAATATGTTTTATTAAATTATATTTCATTACTTTTATTATATTATTGGTACTTTCTAACCAAAGTATTTCTTTATTTATTTATAGATCATAAACCAAACTCATGGTTTTAGTTATAAGAGTTTTGTTACAACTAATTCTTGAATTTGATAGGAACAAATAATATTAAATATAAAGCATGCTTCGAGGAAATACGTTGGACTATGATTATCAAACTTGACTTGCGAGTTAATTAGTTAATTGGGATGAGTTTATGTTTTTAATTTAACTTTCAAGTTAACTTGTTTTTCAAGTAAAATGGATAAAATTGGTTATGTAATTGGTAGAATTGTGAATTTGATATGGTTTTGGGAGCTTGAAAGGAAAAAAAAAATAAAGAAAATTAAGGTTGTTTTGGGTAAAACATGATCTAATTAGGGTTTTCATGTTGTGCTTCACCATTGTCTCTTGTTTCTTTATGTCTCTATCTGGTTATCGTGCTTGGCATCGTGTCTCTTTCACACTTGTCATCGCGCCTCCTTTGTGCTCGCCATCGTGTGTCTTGGTCTTGCCTCCTGTGCATTAGTTTCACCTTTGTGGTTGCATTTGTTATTGTTGTGTAAGTGATTTTTTTTTATAGGAAGTGATTTATTTTAAATAAAGTAAAGCTTCTTGTCACTATATTTAATATGTATTGTTGTATTTTTTTATATTTTTATGTTTTATAGTGAAAAAACTTAGAGCATTATGCCTAGAAATGCATCAAATTTAATGGATACGATAGAAAAAGATAGGTCCTATTTCACAACAAAGAGAGGGAAGTAAGGGGAGGTGAATTGGTTCTGTATTAAAAAACGTTCTTTTCAAAATCTTTGGAAAATTTTTAACCCTTTCTTGAAATACAAGTAAATAAAGAATGTAATGAAATAAAAGAGATAAGGGATATAAAGACAAACATCAAGTTTTTATATTGGTTAGGCCAATATACCTACATCCAGCCCACTTTCAATCAACGTGAGATTGGAAGTCATTTCACTATATATTGAGTTATACAACAAGAATTACAGAGACCCTCTCAATGCAATCTCCTCTCCAACTCTAAATCTAATATAGAAAAAATAACATAGAAAGAACAATCCTCTTTTTGCAGAAACCCTTTGAGACACCCCTCAAAGAAACCAGAACTCCACATTCTTTTCCTAGCCACTAGCAATAGGGCAACCACAATCCACAGATTGCAAAATCAACACTGATATGATTTAGAACACCTAAGAGTGCGGATGGTGATAAGCAAACGTAAGCACACAACAATTCCTTCAAGAATCTTTTGAATCTTCTAATCTAAATGCTTCTTGATTCTTGGAGAATGAACACTCCTGCAATTTTTAACTAACTTTGTCAGATTATTAACGATAATATTCCAAAAGTCTTTTAATGCAGAGAGCTATGCGTCAATATATAGTTTTCTCAAGTCTGACTCATCCTAATCGTTTACAATATTAATGTAATCGGTTCAACAATTAACATTGCTATAACAAAATATGACCGTTATGATTGTTAAGACTTATTAAGAAAACAGTTTTCAGTGTGCACGAGATTTAACCGATTAAGTGAATTGGTGATCAATAAAAACAAATGTTTTTTTTAATATTTTCGCAAACTTTGAATGATCTTTAACCTTTCTTATAATCTAAGAAATATGCGCATTCAATGAAAGTAAAAGAGATAAAGAGAGAAATACAAACAGAGGATTTATACTGGTTCGACCTCAATGCCTACATCTAGTTCCCTTCCAATCAATCTTAGATTGAAGGCTTTTTTACTATAATGATTTGATTTTTACACCAAAGGTTTTACAGACAACTCTCTCAAAATGTAAACACCTTTCCCAATCAACAATCAAATATAGAAAAATAACACCTACACAAAGAACCAGACGTCTTTACTACAGAACCCTTTGAGAAGACCTCTCAAAGTACCAAGAACTCCTCGCTCTTCTTCCTGGCCGCACGCACAGGGAAACACAATCCAAGATTGCAGAAAATGAAGTCTGATCAATCAAGAATACACCTCACTCGTGCAGTAGTTGATCACCAGTGTAAGTCCAAATCAATTCTTCAAGAAACCTTCAGGATTTATCAACTTCTACGAATCTTCTTTCTTGGAGCGTCTCAACAAACCTGTAACACTTTCCTCAAATCAAAGATATCAGATATGAAAATTTACAATGATCAATTCGTTACAGTATAATGTGTAATGCGTCATTATATAGTTTTCTTATGACAGACACAATTCAATTGATTACGTTAGTAATGTAATTGGTTACATTAGTAACATTTTTCACAATAATGTCAAAAATGATGCTCCCCTTGTCAATAATCTGTAATTCAAATTATTTCAATTTCTCCCCTATCAATTTGTAGAAGGGTTGACAATAATGAATTCAATGAATTAGAGTACAATTTGCAGATACAGTTTTAAGCATATATCAGATAATGAAACATGTATTAGATAATGAAGCTCCCCCTATCAATATGCAATATTTTCAAAACATTTCAAACACACTATTCAATATCAGAACAACATGATAGAGATATATCAGAGCATATATCACTGATTAGTCTCAAGCATGTATCAAATGATATGACAAAAATCAGAGTAATTTAGATATTGCTTGAAGCTAATACAATTGAATGTTAACATTCATAAACCTTAAGAAGATTCACAGCGGATAAGAAACAATGAGATTTATAATGAATGAACACGTGTGAGATCAGTATGAATGTGATAGAGTATATGTTTTAACAATTTAGAAACTCAAACCACATTTACTGAGCGTAATCGATTATACTTCTTCTTCAATCAATTAAATTCATCAAGGTACTGAAGAAACATCTCATACCAATGATCAAGTTTTGATAAGTATCAGACCTGCATAAACTTTCTTCTCAACTTGATTGAGGGTTAATCCAGTATAAGTATAAATGTGAAAGTAACAAAATCATAAACTGAGTATGAATATGCAAAAAAGAAATGCAACAGTGAATGGCACAGTTTGCCTACAAACAACATGTATACTCAATCAATATCAATTCATTTCAACCGATATTCAGATTAATCAGTAGATTGAAATCCAAAACAACTTAATTTCATTCATTGATATTAACCAAAATAAGTACAATTGAAAATCAAAATATAAATAGCTTATCAGCCAATGTTACACTTCTAAAAGAAACAAAACATTAAAGTAGAATTGACATAAACTTTAAACCCCTATTTTGATTCAGAGATATCCATGGAATCCTAATCATTTGACTCATCTTCATCATCAGAATCATCTGTTGTGGAGTTAGTGATAGTGCGTTTCTAATTTAGCACATCCACTTTCTTTTCTATTCTGAACAAAGATTTTTCAACCCTAAGAATCCTCTCAGATGTCTTCTTAAATTGTTCCACAACATATTTATCAAATTCTGTTTGTGGAATGAAAGTAGAGTGGTCTTCATTAGAAATGGATGGGCTAGCCAAGCTTGTAATGAAAGTTTGCTTATCCCTGAAAAACCAGCCATCCACAATCTTCTTTAATCCAATGCAAGTCAGTATTGCTTTCCCAATTTTATGTGACTTGTTGCATAAGATTTTTTCTTCCTTGGACATCTACTTCTTGAAGCACCGGGACTTTGCTGATGAACACCCCAAAAGGTAGGTTGCGTCTGTGATTGATTCCAGCTTCAATCATGTGGTCTTTCAAGACAACAACCTAGTTGGTTGGGATCCTTGTCTTAATGGCATTTAGCATAAATACATCTTCTGTTGTCATTCTATCACGCAAAAATCTCTCAGGCAGTGATAACGGTTGAAAACACCATTATCTGTGATGTAATTTTGATACTAAATGCACCCTTTTCTACTTAGAAACTTGATTGAAATCATGATTTTCTATTAAGTTGTGTGAACAAGAGAGTTGAGGTTGAACTTGATGATTTTATGACTAAATTCCCTTGTTTTGGCAAGAAATGAGATAATATGGAAGCATAGTTGAAGTGCCAAGGAGATGGAACTCAGAAAGATTTGGAAAAGCACTAGAAAGGAGGAACGCAAGACGCCTGAGCGCCCTTTTAGTGGTCCTCAATGCCAAAACCTGCAGCACCACGCCTGAGTGCCCTTTTAGGAGCCCTCAGCGCCAAAAACCTATTGGTCGTCGCCCGGGCGCCCTTTTTGGGGCGCTAAGCGCCACTTTTCCAGACACATCATGCCTCCTTGCCCTCTGAGTGTACCTGAGCGCCAGTTTTAGCATCGCAGCACACCCGGATGGCTTGAGTGGGGCGCTGAGCGCCAGCGAGATGGGCCTAGGCTTTATTTCTATTTTGATTTTGTATCTTTTGGCAGAGGAGGCACAATAACACTTTCTTTCACTCTTTGAAGGTGGATTTGGATGTGGGAGCTTCTATCTTTAACTTTTAGAGTTTTTCTATCTCATTCTTCTCCATTGTACATCTAGTTTCACCATGATGATTGGGAACTAAATTCTATTTGTTGTTGGGGGATGATGTAACCTTGTGAACTCTCATGTATTTGAATTGATTCTTAATAATATATGCTTCTTTCATTAATTGTTAGGGTAATTCTTCTATGATCAATGCTTGCTTTGTTTAACTCATTCATAGCATAATGTATGAATTGCATGAGTGTCAGGTGATAACGGTTGAAAATACCATTATCTGTGATGTAATTTTGATACTAAATGCACCCTTTCTACTTAAAAACTTGCTTGAAATCATGTTTTTCTATTAAGTTGTGTGAATAAGAGAGTTGAGGTTGAATTTGATGATTTTATGACTAAATCCCCTTGTTTTGGCAGGAAATGAAACTACAAGGAAAAAGGGCATTACCGACGGCCACAATCCTACGGAAAACGCCAGAAGCCGTCAGTAATGGCCATTTACCGACGGCTTAGCGACGACCACCACTCTGTCGGTAAATCTCTTGTCGCTAACAATTATCGACGACCTTTGACCATCGGTAATTACCGAAGGGCAGAAGCCTTCAGTATTTACCGAAGGGCAGAAGCCTTCGGTAATTACCAAAGGGCAGAAGTAGAAGCCTTCAGTAACGCCTTCGGTAAGATCCAGGCAAATCTCAGGCACATTTGTATTTCTTATCCAACCAAACAAACCTGCATAAATTGTTCACAGCACAAACAAATCTGCATAACATTTTCCAACCACATACAAACCTACATAATGTGCATCTCAATCATCCAATCATTGATCAGAAAAACAATATAACATCTGAATCATCCAATCATTAATAGAACATGTATTTATAAATGAAACATAAAACAATCTAACATAATATTCTAACATCCAAATCATCCAATTGATCTAACATCCAAATGATCTAACATCCAATTGTTTTAATATCCAAATGTTTCTATAACAACTATGTTCAATAACAAAATAAAACTAATATCCTTCATAGTTATTATCTAAATGATCTTCATCATCCTTCTCCTCCTCTATAGATGGCTAGACTGGTGTGGGTTGGACTAATGTCGACTGGACTGATGAGGGTTGGACTGATGTTGGCTGCTGAGGGACAATAGGTGACGAGGAGGGTTGTGGCTGGGTCAGAGGGATAATGAACTGATCCTGTGAAGTTTCAAGCAACACTCTCATGACCAGGGCCTTAAAGTTTCTAAACTCTTCTCTCAAATTAGTGATTTCCCGATCACGTTGCTCTAGTGCCTGCGTGAGGCAGACAACGACCTCGTTAGCATTAGTGGTGGAAGAAGAAGGTTGGTGCTTCAGAGTACCTCCTCTCGATGCTATATAGTTTGCAGCAAGTTGTCCTACACCATACACTCATCCCTTTTTCTTCCCACCAACGATGTCGACCCAGCACTGTGTCCTTTGGATGTCGTCTTATGCATTACTCGCATCATCCAGTGTAGGAGCTGACCCATGTTCAGATCTAGCCTGTGAAAGTCTCGTAGAAAATTCTTCATATTCAAACATTAAAAGCAATGTTAGGGAATGATAGAATAACATAAATGAAAAATTACTAATAGTAATTTTTAGTACAGATATGGTGATGAGTCGATATTTTATTGATTTCACTTAGTTCATTGTGCTAGAATTAATCAGGGAATTGTGCTTAATTATTCGGTATTTTCCCGTTTTTCCTAATTGTGCTTAATTTGACCGGAAATTCTAATTTTAATTAATTTGAATTTTCTGAGCTAATTATTTGCATTATTATTTTCAGGGAAAATTTTAGAAATACAATTTGGGACATTTGGAGTGCTGTCAAATAATTCAAGACTCTCCAATTAGACATTTTAAATTTAGTTAGATTGTAAATTAATTGTTTAAACTTTTTAGACAAACTTTTGCACATTGGGCCATTGTTGGCAAAAATTTTGAGGGCCCAAGATTGATGACATGGCACCTAGGGTTTGTCAAATGGGTGGACCCCACCCCAATTTTAGAGGACACACGGCCATTTGCTAGCTAGCAGCCGTCACACTCCAAAAAAAAAAGTTTTTTAGTTTTGAACGTTGGCTTTTTCTTGAGTGAGCTAGAACGTTTCGTGGGAGAGCTTGAAGATTGTTCACGGTTTTGGCTCCGGAGGTTGAATGAAGAAAGCATTTTTGCTCTTCCCTTTTTATTGGTTGCAACGTTTTTATTTGTTCTCTTTGAGTTTTCTCTATTGAATGAAAAAGCTTGTGAACGTTTTCTGGGAGAGAACTTGGAATGTCACTAACGCTTCTTCTTTGAACATGGTTGAATGAAAGGAGTCCAGCCGCCACACTCTTTTGCTATGCTTTTGCTTGTGAACGTTTTTGAGCTTTTGGGAATGGGTTTTACATGCTGGTTTCATGGATAATGAGGAAGAATATTTACTTTTCCATTTTCTTATTTTTGCAAGCGCTGAGGAGGAAACGTTTCTTTGTTTTTAGCATTTTAATTGTTGAGGGCTGCACACACGATGATTTATTTGATTCACGCTGCTGGAAATTTTTTTCAAATTTCATTTAATTCCTTGCTTTCAAAAACGTGGTGCAGAGACAATGATGATTAATGTTGATTTAGAAAGGGGCAGCAGTATTACGGTGATTTTTATTTTGGAATTGAAAAGCAAATTTAATTTTCTTGGAGACAGATGCGGTGATATTCATTGCTTGGGGAAATGGTGCAACATTCACGGCTGGTGCTTCAATTTATTTTACAATGATGCGTGCATTTAAATTGATAGCAACTCACGGTGCTTTTGATTTCATTTAGAAGTAGTTGCACGTGCTTATTCCTTTTGCCATTTACAATGTTTTCTCTTTCTTTCCTAACTTCATTGCATGAATGGTGGGTCCGGTGATTAGATGTTTTGCTTGCTTTCATTTCACTTGAAAATGAAGTAGATTAGATGGGAGTAGGTGATGGTGTACGATTGTAAGGTGGAGAAGAGAATTTGCATTCAAATTTCAACAATTGGGTCTCGGCTGGAACACCCTAGTTCCATTTTTGGAATTTTTAATTGAAGAAAATGAAATGGGATTTGTTGAATTTGGGAGCACCAACCTCACGGCCAAAAGGTCTATTCTTTAGGCCATTGCAAATTTAATTTCATTTGGTAAAAGTGCTTGGTCACGTGAATGGTAGAGAAAAAAAATATATTGTTTATTTCTTTAGCTTTAAATTAGTTTGAATTGTAGGTTGAGTTGTTTTTTATTTCTTTAATTTAGTTTTGCATTTAATTTGAATTAATTGTGCTAGATAATTGTTTGTTACAGTGTTGGGGTCTAGTATTTTATTTTTGTTTTAATGTTGTCTAATATGTTTGGTCTTATCACTTTAATTGTCATGATAGCTTAAATTAACTGTGTCGGTCATTAGCGATATTGCATTGCTTCTTTGAGATTTCTGGACTGTATTTATAATTGTGACTCTGACTTGGTTAATATCAAATCCGTATTTTCACTTGCAATTGGGTATACACTTAGTTGCCCAGTTGGTGATGAGTCGTCTCTTAGTCGATGAAACTGCATGGTGTAAATTGGATTTGATGTTAACATTGCGTTCGCTTAGTTCGCTTTTATGAAAACAGGGTTAACCTTTGCTTAGTTGGTTAACTTTGTTGGATTAGAGGTTTGAGTCGCAACTTTATTTTGTTGATTTGTGATTGGAAACATTGTAATTAAGTTAATGACCGACTGTTTTTATTCTGTCTTTGAAACCGTTTTTTTTAATTTTGTGTTTAATTATCTGTTTGCGTCAGTGTTTTAATTTAATTTTTCCGCATTCACCACAACCTTTTCACGAAACCCCCCCACTTCGTGTCTGACTTAATTCTTGAACCGCAAAATTGGTCCTTGAGAGACGACCTAGGAGTCATTTCCTAGCTATACTGCATTTCTAAATTGCACATTAAATTTGTGTGGGTTGCGACAACCCATCAAATTTTGGCGCCGTTGCCGGGGACCAACGGTTCAGTTTTAAGTCTTGTGTTGTGTTTGTGTTTGTGTGAGTTGTGTTGTCTTGTAGTGTGAGTGTGACGTCTTGTGTTGTCTTGTGTTGTTTTCTGTGTTTTGAAATTTTTGTGCTATTGTTTCATGATTACAGGGTGTTGTGATTTAGTGCATGACTAGAGGAAATCCTGGACCCATACCACCCTTTGATCCTGAGATTGATAGGACGTTCCATAGGTTAGCTAGGCATTCTAGGAATTTGTCTTTAGAGTCTATTTTTGAGTCAATTCCACTTGATATTGTGCATCCTACTGCTGAATCTGAATCCACTCCTGAGTACTTTGTGCATACTGCATCTATTGCATCTGTTGCATCTGCACCTGATTCTGATTCTAATTCTGTTATTTTTCACACTGAGAACAATATGGCACAACCTCCACCTCGTGAGAGGACTTTTAGGGAGATGGCTGCACCTGATTTCGATATTGAAAGCTTGTGCATCCAATATCCTGATGAGGACGTTCCATTTGTTCTCAAGACTGGACTGATCCATTTGTTGCCCAAGTTTCATGGTCTTGCAAGTGAGAGTCCACATAAGCATTTGAAGGAATTCCACATTGTCTGTTCCACTATGAAACCGCATGATGTTCCTGAAGAGCACATCTTCTTGAAGGCATTCCCTCATTCATTGGAAAGTGTTGCTAAGGATTGGTTGTACAGTTTGGCACCTAGATCCGTCACTAGCTGGGACGATCTGAAGAGGCTGTTCTTGGAGAAATTTTTCCCAGCATCCCGGACCACAGCTATCAGAAAAGACATAATTGGGATTAGGTAGCTTGGTGGAGAGAGCTTATATGAGTATTGAGAGAGATTCAAGACACTTTGTGCAAGCTCTCCCCACCATCAGATACCTGACCAACTCCTTCTCTAGTATATCTATGAGGGTTTGAACAACATGGATCGGGGTATGATTGATGCTGCCAGTAGTGGAGCTCTTGGAGACACCACGCTTGTTGAGGCCAGTCAATTGATTGAGAAGATGGCCTCCAACTCCCAGCAGTTTAGCGCCAGGAATGATGCCATTGTGGTGAGGGGCGTACATGATGTTGTTGCCCAGTCTTTATCAGCTGTTGAAAGCAAGTTGGAAGGCAAGCTTGACTCTCTTGCGAAGTTGGTGACACAGTTGACAACCAACCAGAGACTTGCAGCTTCATCTGCATCTGTTGCACGACTATGTGCTATTTGTCCTTCTAGTGACCACTACACGGATGCATGTCCTACTTTGCAGCACTCTATTGCGCATGATGCGCCTCAAGCTTATGCTACTAACATATACAACAACAGGCAACAACAGCAGCAGAATTATGACTTATCCAGCAACATGTACAACCCAGGGTGGAGAAATCACCCCAATCTTAGATGGAACAATGCGCCACAGCATCAGCAGCAGGCGCCACCTTTCCAAAATGCTGGAGGTCCTTACAGATATGTGCCTCCACCTATGCAACAAAACCAGAGGCAGCAACAACAACAACAGCAAGAGGCACCTGCCCAACCAACTGCCCAACCTTCTACTTCTTCTGAGCCTACATTGGAAGAGTTAGTGAGACAGATGACTATGCAAAACATGCAGTTTCAGCAGGAGACTAGAGCTTCCATACAGAGTCTCACTAACCAGATGGGTTAGATGGCTACTCAGCTTAACCAGGCACAGTCTCAGAATTCTAATAAGTTACCATCCCAGACGGTGCAGAATCCGAAGAATGTGAGTGCCATTACCCTCAGAATTCTTGGGAGACCTTTTATGAAGACTGCAAGAGTTTTGATTGATGTGGAAAACGACAAGCTGAAGGTGAGAGTGCAAGATGAAGAAGTAAATTTTGATGTTTTTAAAGCCATGTCTCACTAAAAAGATGACAACGAGTGTTTCTATCTTGACACTCTTGACAAAATATGCATGGTACAGGAGAAGAAAGTATGTGATATTTCCCCTTTGAAGGAAACGCTAGTTGACACTTGTGAAGAATTGAATGAGAAAGAAGAAGAATTGATTGACGAATGCTTGTATGACTTGGAAGAATTAAAAGAAGCCCATTTGCTTAAGACAAAAGAGATCAACATAGAGGAAAAAGTCAAGGAAAACAAATCGGAGCTGAAGATGTTACCACCACACTTGAAGTATGCGTTTTTAGAAGAAGGTGGGAATAAGCTGGTTATCATCAGTAATTCTCTCTCTCCCAAAGATGAAGAAAAGTTGGTAGAAGTACTCAAAGTCAACAAAGGAGCTATTGGATAGTCAATCTCAGATCTCAAGGGCATAAGTCGAACTTATTGCATGCATAAAATATTCATGGAGGATGACTACAAACCAGTTGGTCAACCACAGAGGAGATTAAATCAAGTGATAAGGAGGAGGTGAGAAAAGAAGTGCTGAAGTTACTGGAGGCTGGTATTATTTATCCTATTTTTGACAGTGCATGGGTAAGCCCAGTACAGGTGGTACCAAAGAAAGGTGGGATGACAGTTATTTATAATGAAAAAAATGAACTCATACCTACAAGAATTGTTACTGGATGGAGGATGTGTATTGACTACAGGAATTTGAACAATGCTACTAGGAAGGATCACTTTCCCCTTCCTTTCATGGATCAGATGTTGGTGAGGTTGGCAGGTCAGGCTTTCTATTTTTTTCTGGATGGATATTCTGGGTATAATCAAATTTTGGAGGATCTAAAGGACCAAGAGAAGACGACTTTCTTGGGAGGCAACCCGGTTTTCTGAACCTTTCCTTTTGATCATTTGTTTTGTTATTGTACTCTGCTTGAATTAATTAAACTACTTTGATTCAACTGTGTTGTGTTTTGTGATGAGTATTGCTTTGTGAGATTCTGGTGTATTGATTGATGTTGAGATGATGCATGTTGTGATAATATGCAAGTGATGGCACAATGTATGAAACAGGTGCTTGAAAAAAAAATTGATTGAGATACTAAACATGGTGTTTTTCAGAGTTTTCTTGTGAATAATTGCTATTACTTTGGAAGCATAAATGATTTTGCCCAAATTTTCTGTGATTGAACTACTTGCTTATAGGTTTCATATGATCAAGGTCATTTTTTTTATCCCTTATTCTTTTAGCCTCCACGTGATTTTTGCCCACTAAAGAGAGAACAATTTGTGGTAACCTTTTGATGGAAAATCCCTTAGCTATGGTCAAGCACTTTCAAGAGAGTGAAAGTCATCCATGAAGATAGTGTCAACTCTACCTTGTGGACCACCATTGGAGCCATCATGAAGCATGGATTGAAGAGTAGTGTAGGAATTTAGGCCATTGTATTAGGCCATGTAGTGTAGGTTTTTTTAAGGCTTGTATTAAGGCCTAAGTAGCATAGGATTTTCCTTATAGTTAGACATCCAAACCAAGTGGAAAGTGTGTGCCATGTGTCATGCTTCCATTGGAGAGGATTTACTTTTAGTAGTGGCCACATGGCACTCTAGGAATTGAGAGGATTGTGTTTTGTGAGTGGCCACATGTCCTTTCATCATTGGAGAGGATTTGTGGACACTTTTCCACTCCTTAGAAGGCCTCATTTTTGGCCAATGAGAGCAAAGGTAGGAGATCATGCTTTTAGGGTTAGAAGGAGACACCTTTGGCTTATAAATAGAGGTGTCTCCACCCTTTTATTTCATCTTGGAATTAAGTAATGTTATGCTGCCAAAATATGGCCATTCTCTTCCTTAATCAAGACTAGAACAACCCTAGAGGCCCTTCTAGTCACCTTCCTCCTTTAGTTGGCCTAACCTCTTGGAGCCACCAAACACTACACCACCACCACCATATCTCCTAGAGGCTTTGAGCTTCTACCCCATCCATACCTTAAATTATCATCCTTGGACCATTTACCACCATATTTCCACACCATTCATCCAAGGAAACACCCCTTCATGCACATCTCCTAGCTTTTGCCTAACCTAGCCAAGGAGGTTGTCATCACCTTTGAACCTTGAGCCTTATGCATGTTTTGAAAACCCTTTCTGAAAATCTTTACGTTGAGTTAAGTTGAGAACATCTGATGAGGTACTGATAAAGGTTCAAGTTTGGGGTTGCTAGTAAGCAACCCCATTTTTCTAGGCAGTGAGCAATTGAAAAGAAAAAGCAAAAGCAAAAGAGAAGAAAAGAAATAAAATAAAAAGAGAAGAAAATCTCACTACAAAGGAAAAGCTGGGAATAAGTGAAAAAGAAAGAGAGTTTTGTGCTTGAATGATGAAATCATAAATGTCTCTCTTAACTCAAGGATTTTGTTGACCAGAAAAACCAATTTCCTTCTTAACCCAACTAAGTTACAAGCCATGAAAAGCCCTTGTGATGATGACTTGCTTCTGACTATGTTTGATTGTGGTCAAATGAAAGGAAAAGTTAATTTGTGTGACATTGTGATAGTAGAGTGAAAAAGACACCAACACCTCACTATACACCTTTGAGTTGAGTGATACACTTTTGAGTGCTTGAGTGAAACACTTTTCTTGGTGAGGAGTAGTTCTTTGAATTTTTGATTACATCTTTGCTTGGTTGATTGATCATTCTTAAGGATAGAATCTGTTGAATTATATGAGCATCACATTGATTTTGATTGAATTAAGGCATCTGTATATCTTGACTGAGATCTTTATGGTGAATTGATAAAATTGATTTCTTGTCTTGGAAGCAAAATTTTTTGAAAAATGTTGAGTCATTGTAGTGATTGTTCTGAAAAGTTGAGTTACATTATGTTTTTCTTGAAGACAAGAAAAGTTCTAAGTTTGGGGTTGTGATAACGGTTGAAAATACCATTATCTGTGATGTAATTCTGACACTAAATGCACCTTTTTCTGCTTAGAAACTTGCTTGGAATCATGTTTTTATGTTAAGTTGTGTGAATAAGAGAGTTGAGGTTGAATTTAATGACTTTATGACTAATTCCCCTTGTTTTGGCAGAGAATGAGGTAACACTAAAAGCGGAGATGAAGAGCCAAGGAGATGGAGCTCAGAAAATCCTAGAAAATCACCAGAAGGAAAGACAGCAAGCAGCTTGGGCGTCTTGTAAGGAGGCTCAGACGCTGAGTGTCGTCCCTTTTGGGCGCTTGAGTATCGGGCCTCGAGGCTTGGGAACCCCTCTTGGAGGGTCAAGCCCTACAAGACAGCCGTCCATCGCCCGGGCGCCCTAAGTGGGGCGCCTAAGTATCGTGCATCGAGGATTAGGCCCAGTTTCTGCTCTTTTTGACTCTATTGGACCAGGCCCTATTTCTACTATGTTTCGTCTTTATTTATAGGATCCAAGCATTCTAGCTTTTGTATCTTTAGCAGAGAAGAGCGCAGCAGCACACTCTTTCACCCTTGGAAGGCGGATTTGGATGCGGGAGCTCTTTTCTCCAATTTTTAGGGTTTTTCTATCTCATTAATCTCCATTGTTCATCTAGTTTCTCCATGTCTATAGGGAACTAAACTCTATTTGTTGTTGGGGGATGATGTAACCTTGTGAACTCTCATGTATGGAATATGGAAAATGATGTCAGTGTCGTCGACCTAACAGATGGGAACCAGAGTCTTGTGCTCATTGTGCCACCTACTTTCCCACCTTCAGATGTCCCTACTCTTGCACCTGAGGAGACTAATAAAGATTTTGAGGACCAGGCAGATATGAGCAGATATTTTAAGCCAAGTGGACTTTCTTCATCTTCCACGACTGAAGGAGATTTACTGATGAATCCCCCCTTCCTTGATCTAGTTGTGGAAGACATCTCTCTTCTATATCAGATCTGGCGGATGAAGCAGTTCCCCAGAAGCAGTTCCTTCTTAGACCCATTGGTGGAAAACACTTCTCTGCTAGTTCAAAATTGGCAACTGCCACCATGACCAGGGGAATTTTCTTTTTTCCTTCTCCTCCTTTCCCTACTTGCATTGCACTTGTCCATGATTTGTTGACTGTTCTGATTTTTGATCCAATGTTTGTGACACATTGAGGACACTGTGTAGTTTAAGTGTGGTCTATTGGGGGAGATTTCTATTTTCTTTGTTAGTTTTTGTTTTCTGCATTAAATTTTTTGTTTTCTAGGTAGTTTTTGTTTTGTCTTGTATGCAGTTTTACATGTTTCTCTTGATTTCTGGACTTTGTTTAGGTTGTAGATGTGTCTTTAACTTCATTGATACTCTGATTAGTTGGAAATCCTTGCTTTTCTTTGCTTGAGAAGATCATTATGATGTTTGAGAAGGTGATTGATTGTGACAGAAATACCCTATGTAAGATTTGAGCCACTTTGTGTTCTTTCTTGTGTGATATGTCTCTTGATTGCTTGCGCATATGCCTTGGCTGGACTCTTGTTGATAGTTCTTGATTGATATGCATGTTTGAAAGTGATAAAGGCAGTTTTGTTCTTGAGCCTCTCTAGCCAGATGAGCCTACCTTGTTTTAATCCCTTGATAACCCCTTTTGAGCCTATACTTTCCCCATTTCTTTGTTTTGAAGTTCATACACTAGCCCTAAGTGAAAAACCATGATTACGTTAACCTTAGGGAATTTTGGAGCTTTGGAAGTGTTTTGGGAACAAGTGTGGTCTCCCTAGGGATTCTGATGAATTGGCTAGTTGGTTCCTCTTCTTGTTTTTATTTTTGTAAATATGTTGTGTATCTTGTCTCTCAAAGTTATGTCTTGAAAAGAAAAAAAAAAGGAGACAAGATGGGAAAAGAAAAGAAATATAGAAAAAATGAGAAAAATAAAAAATGTTGTGTGAATAATGGAGTCAAGAAGAGGATTGAATTAGAGGTTTTAGGTGTGATTTGACTGTGATTACACTTGTTCCCCATTGCTCCTCAATTTCTTTTGGTTTATAGCTTCTCATCCATATTATATCCTCCCTTGTCCTTGGCCCCATTACAACCATGAAAAGACCTTTTGATTTGAACCAGCATATGTGTTGAGTGTTCATATTAGAGGCTTGCCAAGTCTGTTTGTTGCTTGCTTCCTTGAGTGCATTAAGTTGACATTGTCTACTCTAGACACTTGAGAGAAACACTGATAGTGCATCTGTGAGGTTTTGCTACTTTTGATTCACCTCTTGAGCTGATTGATCATTTTGCCATGCTTGGAATTTCTTGGGTGATTTCATGAGTATCTACTTTCTCTGACTCATTCTGTGTTGGATATTGTCTATCGCATTTCTTTGTCCAGATTTCTTGAGAACTGTGTAATTCTGTTTGTTTCCTTGTGAGTCTTTGTTTTCTGTGTGTTGAGTTTGTGCCGTACCCCTAATGTCCTCTGAACTATTCCCTGATTTGCGTCTTGATTTTGTCCAAGAGTGCAAAAGACTAAGTGTGATCTATTTTGATGAGTCAATATTTTATTGATTTCACTTAGTTTATTGTACCGAATTTAATCAGGGAATTGTGCTTGAATGTCCAATATTTTCCCATTTTTGCTAATTGTGCTTAATTTGATCGGAAATTCTTATTTTAATTAATTTGAATTATCTGACCTAATTATTTGTATTATTAATTGTAAGGAAAATTTTAAAATTACAATGTGGGACATTTGAAGGTTAAATGAAGGTGTGCAGCCACTACCCAAAATTAAAGTGCTGATTCATGAATTGGAATGCACAAACAGTGTTTTAATATTGATGAGAAAAATAAAAAAATGGTGGCTCTTGAGTAGACGTGTTCAACTTTTCATTCATTGGAGAAAAGCTCTCACTCTCACGGCCAAGCTAGGAAATTACAATGGTGCATAAGCCGACTGTAATTAAAATTACACTTTCAAGTTTTATTCAATTAGACTTTGGGCTGAATTTAATCCAAAGGAAGCAAAGGGGCGCATGAGCAACATAAAAGTGCAGCAGCTTGGGAAATACCACACGGCCTATGAAATAGTTTTAGAAGCAGAGGTGTCATGAATAAAAAGGCAGCAAGCGGTGTGGGCTGGAATGGAGAGCTCCTTGGTTGATTCACTTGGGCTGAAGACGCTGTCACGTGGAGTAAAAAGGCTGCAGCTGCTTAACGAACCTCCACGCTCACAGCATCACGTGTAGTAACCACACATGGTCCAGCAACTTTGCATCCAACAGCACACAACCCATACGATCCAGCAGCTTCCAACACTGTCCAGCAGCTCACGCATCCAACATAGCAGCTTCCAGCAAAATATAAAAAAACACGCAGCCCATGTGCACAAGCAGCACGTCAAGGAGGTGCTGATCCACTTGGGCAGAATCACGTCCAACAACATCAAAACATCCAGCGGCCCACAATGTTTGAAATGAAGAAGCATCCAACAACTTGGTCCAGCCTTCACACGGTCCAGGAGATTGCTGCATCCAGGAGGCACCGGCTGGAATGAAGGGAAGCAGCACATCTTTTTCTGCTGCAACTCACGGCCGACATAAAAAGGCCACACCTCCACGCACACAGCCGCAGCACGGAAGGACATCTTCATTTAAGCTTGGAGTCCAGCAGCTGCGGCAGTTCACGACCCACAATGCAAAAGCTGCAGCACGTGAATTCTTCTTGAAGCAATGAAGGCAGCAAGAGGTGATGGAATAAAAGAGGAGGTGCGTACAGTAGTACCCACATCCAGCTTCATTCGTTCAGCAGCTCGGGAGAAGCCCACGGGCCAGCAAAGAAGCTGCAGTATCCAGTAGGGAGGAGTTTTATTTTAAGGGCATCAGCTGCCACATGCTGGAGGAGAGGAGACGGTGAGAGAGATGGAAGGTTATGGTTGAGAACTGACGGTGATTTCAGGAGGCAGCTGCTGCCACCGAGTTGGTGATCTTTTATCACAATATATATTCTCATTTTGATTCAAGCACACAGCAGTCCAAGGAAGCAACACGCTGATTTCAAATGGATGAATGAAGAAGCTCTTTTTCATTTTTTGTTTATCTTGTGCAAGCGCTGCAACGAGGGTTGGTTTATTTCAATTTTAGAAAAAAATGCACACAACTGATTTTGTTATTTAAGAATTTTTATTTAGCTTGCTTTTGGAAACCGAGAGGTGCTTTAAAAAGAAGTGTTGAAGTGTTTGCTTAACATTAATTTAATTTGGCTGATTTATCATTTTGCATTCTTCAAAGTTCATCATTATATTTCCGAAATGTTGGTTTCTATTACTGTTACATGTTTTTAGTTTGTTGATTCTCGTGATGGATATGCGTTGGTGTATGAAAATGATGTGCATTTTAATGTTTAGCTTACTCGTTGCATTGAATTGTATTAACGCACTTTTGTATTTTGTTTTATTCTAGTTGCACGACGTTTTAAATGTTTCAGTTTACTTAATGTTGTTTATTGTGTTAGGTAGTGATAATTTAGCTGTCATGTTAGCTTAAGTTAGTTGGTTGGTCATTAGCGATATTGTATTGCTTTTTTGAGATTCTCAGACTGTACTTGTGTTTATTCTGTTCTACCTGACATTCTATGAAATTTGATTGTGTTCTTGCAATGGGTATACGCTTAGTTGCCCAGTTGAGGATTGTATCTTCGCTTAGTTGATCGATCTGTATAGAGCACTCGATCCTGGGGGTCTCTAACATCATCAATCCTTACCCGCGCATCAGTGGGCAATAAAGGAACACCATGAATGGTCTGACCTCCTGCAAGTTGTACTGTGATGGCCACTACGCGCGGAGGATCCCCATAAACCAAAAACTCATACTGAATATTTTAATCAGTACGATCTGCATTAGAGCATGAGTCTTTGGTGCTCACAGGAGGTGCGGTAGGATCATTTGTAGGGGCGTCCTCCTGTTGTGACTGTTGCTATTGTTGTTGTAGTCTGATCGTCGCAAGTTCTTGTTCGAGCGTTCTTAAGCGTTCTTTCATTTGCTCCCGTACTTGGACTTGCACCTGTGCCGTGATGCTACTAACCAATTCCGGAGTCACGGCTTGTGTGCGTCTTGGTTTAGGGCCAAAGTAGTCCCTTAATCCAGTAGCTCCTCAAACAGCACGCACACGACCTAGACGGTTCGGCCGACCTGTGGCTGCTACCAGGATGTCCTCCTAACTTCTGGCACAAATGTGCCTTCAATCTCTTGCTCAACCAACTCATCCTGCATATCATAATAGACAAAGTTACATAACTTTTTATGAATTATGGTAATTAGTTAAAAGTTTCCACTTACAATTCTATGGGATATCTCCTCAGCAGACTGGGATGTAAACTAGCCGTTGGACTTTGTCCGTGCAGCCTTCCACAATTCATGTCTAGTTGGTGGAGGTGCTAGATCAGGTGACTCAAGACCTAACTCTTCAGCTCGATGTTTTCTTATCTTTTTCTCTAATAACGCATAACCACCACGAGAAAGTACATGTGGTGTATCATTCAGCCTCTGCCTGTCCTGAGCCACTATCCTTTTCACCTATGAAAAAATGAAAATTATTAAGCATATATAATTCAGAAATTAACATCATGTCTTGTGTGACTAGAGAAAAATATTATATAAAACATACCTGCCATTCAGGAGTAAGTCTAGATTCTTTAAACTACACCCACACCTCATGAGATATTTTATACTTTGTACAGGGAGTTTCGTTCTGTTTAGAGCCAAAGACGAATTTACGTGTCATTGTCATCTTGAAGTCCCTCCACCAGGTTGCAATTTGGGATAAAATCTTCTTCCTTATCCTCTCATCATCAGGAATAACCCAATTTTCCTTTTTAAAAAGAAAATTAATGTTAAAGCATGTTCAATGAAAATAAGTCAATGATGGAAGTAAAACAGCTTAAACATACCAAAATATCCTGCCATATTAGATTTTTCTCAACCTCTGACACATCACCCCAACGGGTAGTGAGAATAGGGACATGAAATCTTGCCAGCGTGCCCAAGTACCTCTTAAAATCTGTTGCATGTTCCCCTATAGGCACAAATATTTTAGGATCAAACTCCACCGGCAATGCTTTATCATTAACCCGACGGGATGTGATAGCAGGCATCCGAGTCAAAGATCTACCACCTCCTCTCGTTTGACCTGATCCAGAGCTCGTCATACCTGTTTAGAAAGTTAGTAAATTATAGTTAGAACAGACAACGAAAGGGTGACACTAGAGAAGATGACGAAGTTCGCTGGTAACGAACATACACATATATCATACGTTGAAGGAAAAAATAAACTATTATACATATACAATACGTCCAGAATCGAAAAACACAACACAAACACAAGCACATACATCATACGTATGAGATATTAAAGATAAAAAAAACATACTAGAAATGGTATCATTGGAGAAAATAATGAAGTTTGCTGACCACATACAAAACACAGCCTAAAGATAAACAAAAAAATTCGGTAAACCTTAGAAATGGGAACCAAATGACATTACAAAGACAGAAAAGATTAAAAATAAGCTTCTTTCTTTATCGCAGTCGTCCACGAAGAAGAAAGTTCAAGCACAAATGGTAGCGCGAACAAACAGTGAGACCGTGTTATGTTTTTACATTCATATTCCACGTTGAATACAAGACACACTTGACGTTATATTTGAAAACCACATCGCAGACCAAAATAATTCGACGTTTCCATGAAAAAGTAGGCGCCTTTTGTAATTATTTTTCTTATAAAATGCAAAGTTTACGGCGAAGTTGAATGGGCTTAGACTTAGTATGGGATGCCTAAAGTTTTTCCCATTCCTCTCTTTTTACTTTTTTTTAAACACGAGGGCATTAAATAGAACGTCGTATTGTCTAGGAATTTGACGTTTTCTCTTAATTAGCCGCCAATATCAAAAAGTACCGTACTTTTCGATCTCTTTTCTTTTCACTCCTGCCATAAAATGTCGAAGGCTGCAAGGCTGGGACGTGAGGGAATTGAAGTATGTTAGGAGCATTAATGGTGTGCTTAATAGAATGTCGTATTCGGTAAGGCTTTGACGTTTTTTTCTTCCACCAATATCAAAATGTGGCACTCTTTTTTGGTTTAAAATCAGACATGAAATCTTTTATTTTTATGTCTTCTTTAATCAATTTTTGATCAATATCATAATCGTCTCCATTATAAAAACGTTCCTCGGGTGTCTTCATCACTTATCGATCCAGATGGGTTTGCTTTTCTTGTAACCCGGGCAACCTTCTCTTTTCTTCTTGATGATGATGATGAAGAAGCCATGTCTGAATAGAAATCTTGGAACGTCTTTCAAAATGTAGAGTCTTTAACTCCTCAACTTAAAAACTATATGTCGAATTCTACTAGGCTTCAACGTATTAATTGAGAGTTATATAAAATACATGTCATTAGACGTTTTCTTCTTCAACCTCCCGCCCTTTGTTTCCTTCTTTCCTTTAAACCTTCAATAACCTCCCGTTACCATTATATTTTAAGATATGATTTACATATCTTTAAAAAAGTTTATTTTATAAAATATTAGTGTAAATTTATCGTAAAATATAATAATGATTTGTGGGACAAATTTAAAGAAAATGAAACTTAATTTATTTAAAATATTATTATAATTTCAGAAAGAAAATAATAATAATTAATGAGAATTAAGTTTATACATCAGAATAATTAAAATCATAATAAATATTATTATATTAAGAAACGTCATGTGAAATTAATGTTCTTTTAACATAGTGTACATCGTAAATGAATTTTTTTATTAGATTCAACGACATTCCCATACCTTATATTTCTTTCCTCTCCTTTAAAAGTTTTATGATTAAGTTAGGTATTATAAAACATTAATCAAGTCTTCAATTTTTAAATTTTAGGATATAAATATGTATGATTATGCTAAAAGACCTTACTTGATTTTAAAAAAATAATATTTTAAATTTCAGACTGGTTGATCCAAACTGAATGTCAACCAAATGTTGTCGTTTTGTGATTGGTCCATTTTGGTGTTTATGATTATTATGATTGATTATGGCAGTGATTTTGGACCAATATAGAATGACACGTAGATAGTGTTAAAATGTTGTCAAAAACATATTGTCAAAGTATCATTATCCTAAAAATTAAAACAAAATCTTATACCTTCTTGGTAACATTCATATAAATTACTTTGAAAAATTTAATAGTTATAAAATGGAATTAGTAGAAAAGATTAAGCTTCAAAACATACTATGATTAAAATAATTAGAAAAACAATCCCTCTCATTCATTATTTTCTTGCTTTTTAGGATTTTAACAAACATGTATGAATATTGTACTAAAATATTAAAATAAGTCAATTATTAATTAAAATTTAAAAAAAAAATAAAAATATGTTAAACTTGAAAAACTGTTTAACATTTCTTTAAATTTTGTTTTTAAATTAAAATTAATAAATAACTAATTTATTTTATTATTTTAATATGATTTAATATTTTATAATATTATATTAAATAACATTTTATATTATTGTTATTATTTTATTATTAATATTAGTTTTATTATTTTTATTATTAATTTAATAATTATTATAGAAATAATAAAATTTATTAAATTTCATCAAAATAAACTAAACAATTTAAGATTATAAAAAAAATATAACTCAGAATTCGATTTCCCAAAAACCGAATTCTAACCTAAGATTAGAAAAAAAAAGAAAATATTACTTAGAATTCGGTTTGCCGCAAACCGAATTCTCACCTTGAAAGAAAAGTGTGCTACCTAGGTAAATATAAGGCACAGTATGCTATATGCACAATATTAAATGTTTTTTTGTGCTATGTCAGAATAAAAACTTTGAATTAAACTACAATTATTACTTTTTCTCTGAATGGTGTTTGAATGTCGTTTTCGGCTAGGATTCGAAGTTCATACACGTTGGCGGTTACTAAGCATAATTACACTATGTAAGTGAATCAAATGAGATCCTTTACTTTTTCTCTGAATGATGTTTGAACGTCAAATTCCGCAGGGCTTCGACGTTCTTACAAGATGGTGGTGTGTGGCAGTTACTAAGAGTAATCACACGATGTACGTCATCGGTTCATCTATAAATATAGCTTGCATTTCACGTATTCCCTTGCCTCCTGTTTCCATATTAAACATATTAGGATTCATAGTTTTTATTTTGTTTGCATTTTCTTTTCATTAGATTTCTAAGCATCTCCATTCTTCATATTTTTGATAACTTTAACTTGAAAGTGGTTCATGCATCGTCATTTCGTATGAAGGAGCCCTTTCCAGTTCAAGTTAACAAAATGTTTTTATTTATAGTACATAAATGATTAAGATATCTTACTGAAAGGAAAGTGCTTACGAAAAATAAATATGGTTCATAATATGTTTAGTGCTGAAACAATTTTAAGCTCTAAAATAATTATGTACAAAAGTTGTTCAAATTCATCATTTAACAATGTATGATTCCTTTTTTAAATTGTCCATAAATGGTACTCCTCTGTTAGATTTCAGAGCTACTGATTTCTAGGAGAGGAGACAACTTACGAACAATTTAAATTTGGAATCTTTTTACACTGTTGACGTTGAACTTTGAGTACACTCGATGCAAAAAAAAAAATTATTTAATTATTAAAAGATATGTGAAATTAATGTTCTTGAACATAGTCTACACCTTAAATAAAGTGTTGCATTCAGGACTCAGTCAATAACAAAATGTTTTTTATAGTCTACACCGTAAATAAGTTATCGTACTGAAAGGGAAGTGTCGAGGAAAAAGAAATATGGTTCACAATATGATTAATGATGAAATAATTTTGAGAATAAAAATAAAACGTTAAAGCCCCAGAGCCTTCGACGTTCTATGGCGCGCTTTTCAATTGCAAAGGTTTCTTAGACCTACTACTATTGGAAGCCAAAGTATCAAAAAGTATCGTACATTAAGATCTTTTTTTTATTGCCCCTCTCATAGAACGTTGAAGGCTGGCGGGGCTTTGACGTTAAGGGAATTGAAGTATGCTGCGAGCATTAATAGTGTGTTGTGGTCACAATAATATAACATCGTATTTGATAGGTCTTTGACGTCGTATTTGATAGGTCTTCGACATTTTGTTTTCTTCCACCAATATAAGAGGGTGGCGAACTTTATATTCTTTTTTCTTTAAAATCAGACATGAAATTTTTTCTTTTTACTTCTTCCTTAATTGATTCAACATCAAAACTGTATTGTACTGCAATTTGCATTGTACTAAAATTTGCACTTTTAACTAGTGATCAGTTTTTTATCAACATCAGAACTGCATAATCTTCTCTTCTCAACTGGATTTAGAGTTAGTCCAACATACAATGCAGTCATCATTCACAATTCAAAGATCATTTTTTGCTAAAATAAATCTTCATTGCATTTCTAAATAAAACGGAAGGAAATGGAAAAACCAGTTGGGGCTTAATAGCCATGATTACAAAATTAAAAAAAAAACTTAGAAGAGTAGTCCCCATTATTATCAAGAAGATTCCATTGAATCTTCATCATCAGAATCTTCAGTATGATCTTCACCGCGTGTAGGTGGACTTCCGACAGATTGCTCATCAGTGAAGAACCATCCATTCTAAGTCCTTTTCATCCCAATAGATGACAGACTTGGTACACCAATTTCTTGTGACCTTTTGCACACAATTCTTTCTTCTTCATATACATCTATTCCTTGGAGTTCCAACACCTTGCTGATAAATACTCCATATGGCAATTTGTGTGCATAATCATCTCCTGCAGCGATCATGTGGTCTTTTAGAACCACAACCCAATTGGTTGGGATTCTAGTCTTGATAGCATTCAACAAAAATACATCTTCTGTTGACATTTTGTCCTCGTTCAATCTTCCAGGCAATAGTAGCCAAGTCAGGACATAAGCAATAATTTTCTCCTCCTTGTTTAAGCCATCATGTAGGTACTGCTTATCCACCTTGTACCTTCCTGGATATCTTAAGTAGTTTACATATATAGCTTTCTTTGTTAGCCACATGTTTGACTCACAATCACAGATATGAGAAGTCAAACCTTCAGCTTTCAGACGAGCAAGATTTGACCAAATATTATCGTCAATAGTACTGTTAACTCCTTAGACCCTCGTGTGAATGACCCCATTTACTACCCTCATGTTTGTGTAGAAAACCTCTACCAAATCTGGATAGAAATTTCCTTTCATCTGGACAAAATCAGTAAGCCCTTGATATGCAATCCATTCTTGAAAAAGGAAACCTTCTTTCTTGAACAATTGTAGGTCGAGATACATGTGAGGAACTACAATTATTAAATGTCTCCAGTATAAAAACTTTACTCGGATCTCTTCATCACTTATCCATCCAGATGGGTTTGCGTTTCTTGTAACCCGGGCAACCTTCTCTTTTCTTCTTGATGATGATGATGAAGAAGGTATGTCTGAATAGAATTCTCGAAACGTCTTTCTCAACTTCTCTGGTTTAAACGATACGTCAAATTCTACTAGGCTTTGACCTATAAATTGACAAAAGACACATGTTATACGTCAAATATTTTTGACATTCGATGTTTTCTTGTTCAGCCTCCCGCCCTTTTATTTCCTTTTTTTCATTTAAACCGCCCATAACCTCCTGTTACCCCCGCCCTTTTGTTTCCTTTTTTCATTTCAACCGCCCATAACCTCTCGTTACCATTTTAAGATAAGATTTACATTTTTTTTAAATTTTATTTTATGAATTTGTGTAAATTTATCTTGTAATATTTACATATTATAAAATATAACAAAGATTTGTCGGTGAAATTTAAAGAGAATAAAAATTTATTTCTTTAAAATATTATTTTAATTTCATATTAATAATAATAATAATAACAATAATTTATGAGAATTCAGTTTTAGTTATAATAATTAAAATCATAATAAATATTATTATATGATTAAAAGTTATGTGAAATGAATGTTTTTTTAAATCCGAACTAAAAGATAGGTATCATTATATTCAATGACTTTAATTGATTTTTAAAAAATAATACTTTAAATTTCAATAACGATTAAGTTGAGTGATAAACTAAAGGTAAAGATAGATCATTTTTTACAAAAATGGAGAGTTAGTAGAAAAGATTGAGACAAGTTAGCAACTGAGATGCATCAAACCAAAAGCCAAAGATCGAGAAGAGACAATGTGTATCTAGAATTGTCAGGTTTTATCGATGTACAAGACTCGTACTGAGTTAAAGGTCAAGACAGACCTATCTCGGCCAAAAATTAAGACAAAATGAGTTGGGTCGAAGATTAAGGCAGGTTAAGTTTGATTAACGGTCGAGACTGGTTGACCTTATAAATGAATGTTGGGATGTGTGATTCAAACTAAAGGTTGAGACAGACTAACATAAGTATAAGTTGAAGGTCGACCAAATGTCATTGAACTTTCTTTTAGGGTTTCTTAGGTGCCTTAAACATTTATACATGTATGTAGGGCACCAAATACATATGTAGCCACTTTGGAAGTTATAATATGCATTTGCATTTTGGTTATTGGTTTAGAATGATTCTTATAAAGATGTACATCTTTTTTGCGATTCTTTCGGTACTTATCAACTTGTTAGATTGTGGCCAGGTTATGATTGTACAACCTACAGTTTTATTAAGGACCATGATATGTTAACAACTTTTTGACAATATACAATGTATCACTATGTCATTGATCTGTATATTTGAAACGGACCAATTGAAACGAACATAAAAAGTCAAATATAAAAAGTCCACAACGAAAATAAAAATTGAAATGAACTCTTAAAACAAAAATTTGGTCACATTCAAATAAATTACTTTGAAAATTTTAATAGTTATAATAAGTTATTAATATAAATAAAATACTATGATTAAAATTATTAGAAAAACAAATTTGAACTCTCTCATGAATTATTTCTATGTTTTTTAATATTTTAACAAACGTGTGATCAATAACCAGCCACGTTGTCACCATAAATAATCATTAAAATCTCATTTGCATTTCTTAATTTATAACGCTTTGAATCGATTCTTTATTATTTAGAATCAATTATATTAACTTAGCAAAATTTAAAGTGGAATTATATAAATACAGAGGGGCACATCAAATTTTTTAACTTTCATCCCTCCAAATCTCACCTCGATAATTGAAAAGTACACAATTTCTTGGGGGCGGGTAGTCAATTTGTTATTGTATGAATCAAATAAAATATATTAATTTTTCTATGATTGATGTATGAACGTCAAACTCGGCAGGGCTTCGACGTCCATATGAAATGGTGTTAGTCAGTTACTGAGCATTATTACACGATGTATGTCATCTATAATTACGTCCATATGAAAGGTCGTCAATTTTTTATTCTTTTTTTTTAATTTTTCTGTTTAATCATCCAATTTAACGGCCCACGCCCTTGTCATTCGACGTTATGGGTCAATTTGTTCTTATCTGAATCAAACGAGATTTATTATTAACTTTTTCACTGAATCATGTTTAAACGTCGAATTCGACATTCTCTACGTTCATCTATAAATATGGCTTGAATATCACGTAATGACTTGCTTCCTGTTTTCGTATTGAACATATTAGGATTCATGTTTTTTTATCTCTAAGGCCCTTTCTCTTTCCTTCAATTTCGTAACATGTCTGTGCTTTAAATTGCAATATGCCCGGTTGAATGTCAAAGTGCCTCATTCATGTCTCAGTTCATATGAAGGTGGCCTTTGACATTCAACTGAACAAAATGCTTTTTATAGTACATAAATAATTAAGTTATCTTACTGAAAGGAAAGTGCTTAGGAAAAAGAAATATGGTTCACAATATGTTGAATGCTGAAACAACTTTGAGAACTAAAATAATGATATAAAAAAGTTGTTCAACTTTATCCTTTAACAATGTATGGTTTGTGTTTTAAATGGCTTGGAGATAACCGACGTCCTGTACCTTAGAGGATTTCAAAATGAAATCCAATTTACAAATCACAACATCTAAAATGAAGACCGAAGATGATGAAATACATTATAACCAAAAACAGGAAGTAAAAAAAATAAAACAATCAAAATAATGGAGAATGTTTTTGAAATTCATATACATGAGAGGGAACTTGGTGAATTCTAACCCCAACAACATACCCATCCTATATTAATCAACATCCGTTCCTCTTTGTGCTGCTTTGCTATTGATCAATTGCATTCATATTTTATTTTATGTTTTTGCATCCAAACCCGATGATCTCTTTTTATTTTAGTCTTAATCAATCTTGCTATCACACGATTGTTTAGCGCCGAGAGTCCTCTAGGATATGATACTTGGTCTTACCATTTTATATTACTTGTGCGACTCGGTACACTTGCCGATTTGTCCCAATAGGCATCTTCAATCCTTTTGGGCTCAATTTTGGACACGAATGCAACATTCATGCAGAATTGATTCAGTTGTGGTCTTGTGGACACGCCTCTTGAAATATCTCCAATTATGTTGTCAGTAGAGACATTTTTGGGCACTTTCCATTCTTTAGTCGATTCAGTTCTTGGGGAGTCGATTAGCTCTTCAGAGTTCTCTTTTTCTGGTGATTCTTCAGACTCTTCCTCCTGTCTAGCTGAGTTCTCTACTTCAATGGATTTTCTATTGTGTTTAGGATTGTTAGTTGTCTCAATACACTCATCAAATGCCACGTGAACAGATTCTTCAACACTTTTTATTGTACACACGATAAGCTTTGTTGGTTAGAGAGTATCCTATGAAGATTGCTTCATCAGCCTTGGAATCAAATTTGCCAAGATATTTGGTTTTCTTCCCTTCAGCAACTCATAAGGAGTTAACTTTAGTATTGATCTTATGATTGTTCTGTTCAGCACATACCAAGCTGTACTAACTGCATCAGCCCAGAAATACTTAGGCATGTTCCTCTCGTTTAGTATTCTTGCAAGCTCTTCTAGAGCTTTATTTTTCCTTTCAATCACTCCATTTTTCTGACGAGTTCTAGGTGCAGAGAAGTTGTGTGATATTCCCATTTCAGCAAGGTATTCATCAAATGCTTCATTCTGAAATTCCCTCCTGTGATCACTTCTAATCAATTTAATCCTAAGGTCTATTTCATTCTGAATAACAGCAACGAACCTTTTGAATACTTTAAGTAAGTCACTTTTTGCAGCAATGAAGTATGTCCATGTGTATCAGGAATAGTCATCAACTATAACAAGTCCATAAGAGTTTCTACCAAGGCTTTTCACTCTTGAAGGTGCAAATAAGTCCATGTGCAGTAGCTGCAGAGGTCTTGAAGTCAACATTTCTCTTTTGCTCTTGAAGGACTATCTTGTTTGTTTTCCCTTTTGACACGCATCACATAATGATGTGATCATAGAGAATGTTGGGAAGGCCAATGACAAGATCCTTTGAAACAAGTTTGTTCAATCGACCCATGATGATGTGAGCAAGTCTCTTATGCCATAGCCACGCATCATCTTCTTTAGTCATCAAGCAGACTACTGATTTAAATGATGTTTCCTTGAATTCGATTACATAAATGTTGTTAAGCCTTTTTCCCACAAGTAAAAATTCGTTTGTTGGCCCGATGTTAATCAAACAGAATTTAGCCTCAAAGGTGATCTTTAATCCTCTGTCACATAGCTGGCTGATACTGAGTAGATTGTGCTTTAACCCTTCAACAAGAAGAACATTTTTAATTTCATAAAACAAAGGAGTTTTGATTTTACCTATACCGATGATCTTCCCTTTGTTATTGTCACCGTATGTAACATGACCAATGGTTTTGTAGGAGATATTAGAAAACTTTGTAGGATCCCCTGTTATGTGTCTCGAACATCCATTGTCCAAGTACCATGTGGAACTTTTCGTATCTTGTGTTCAGATCTCCTTATGTTAGTTTAGACTTTGCCATCATGATCAGATCATCTTCTACTGTGATCTTCTTGTCATTACCTTGACTCTTTTGTCCATTCTTTTTATTGAGAAATCTTGTGAATTTACTGGAAAACAGATTTAATCTTTGTGATCCAAAATCAGATTTCCCACCATACGTTGCCTTTTCTTACAAGATTCCTGTTTCAAGAGATTCATAGAACCCATTAGTAATAGAGATGGGTGTCGCACCCCATACAAATTTAATGTGCATAAAGAATGCAGTATAGACTAGGAAGTGATTCCTAGGTCGTCTCTCAAGGACCAAACTGTGGTTCGAGAATCAGGTCAAACACGAAGTGGTGGGGTTTTGTGAAAGGTTTGTGAATGCAGATGAATTAAATTAAAATACGGATGCAAACAGAAAGGTAAACAGAAATGCAAACAGAAATGTAAAAACGGAATCAAATACAGAATGAAAACGGTTGGTCATTAACTCAATTAATATGCTTCCTATCGTAGATCAACGACAAGTACACACTACTCTAATCCAAATCCAACACGAATCACCCAACTAAGCGAAGGCTAATTTGGTTTTCATAATTACAAACTAAGCTAATGCAATGCACAAATTTAATCAGTCATGCACCATACAGTCTAATCAACTAAGCGAAGATTAAACACCGATTAGGCTACTAAGCGTATACCCAATCGCAATCACACAAAAGATTAAATATTGAGCAGAATCGAAGCAGCAATATGACAATTAAAGTGCAAGAGTCTCATGATTAAACTACTATAGCCTCTAATCCAGCACAGCTAACCGACTAAGCGAAGGTTAATCATGCTATCATAATCACGAATTAAGCGAACGCAATACATCTATTCCATCTGATGTGTCAGGCAGAATAGAGTAAACATAAAGACAGCCCGTGAAATCTCAAGAAAACACTGTAATTTTATTAACAACCAACCAATTAACCTAAGCTAACATCACAGTTAAATCAATACAATCGAACATCACAGACAACACGAAAACAGGAAACTGAACAGTCCTAAAGCAAGATCTGTAAACTAATTAACATGCAGAAAATAAAAAAGAAACACTTAACTAAAATTGAAATGCACATGATTGCAGCAGAAATGAAAAATTGCAACACTTAAACTACTAAATAAAATGGATATTGCAGCTAGAAATAGAAGATGCATCCTAGAGCTAATAAAGGAAGTGCTTGAGCTAATTAAAATGCACGGACAAAAACACAATTAACCCTCTTAAAATTCAACGTTGAACTAAGAAGTGAAAAGCTGAAATGAAAATCCATCACATATAATATAAAAATAGCTTTAGTCAAGTGTGAAGACAATAAAAAAAACAAGTAAGAAACTTTGTGAGCAACCCGTGCGTCTGAAATGTAAATTAAATGCGGGATAAAGGAAAAAAGACAAATCAACAATTGCATAAGTTGGAATTAAAATTTCTAAATTAGAAAATGCATAAGCCGTGAATGTGAGCATTGAAAAACGCAAGTGATGCATGCCGTGACAGTGAAGCACGTCTCCAAAAATAAAGATGCTTTCAATATATATATTATAAGGAAACAAGTTCGGTTATTGTGCGAAGAAAAGAAATGAAACTTCGTGTGTGCTTGGCTTCTAGCAAAAGAAATGAAATAGCTTTTCGTTCTCCCGAGAAAAATCAGCTAACATGTGCCTTCCAGCTAGCCGTAACCCTCCACCTTCAAATCCCCCCAATTCCAATGTGTGTGTGGCGGCTGGGAGCTTAAATGAAAGATGCATCCCTAACCCACGTGCTGCAACTCCTGTTCTGGACCAGGACGTGAGCTTGCTGGATTGCTGCAACTCCAAGCCCAACATTAGCTGCTGCAGCTCATGGGGTATGAAGTCCAGCTGCAACTCCTTTGTCTAATTGAAAATCCAATCATGTGGTGGCTGGATGAAGAAACATGTTGGACGCATGTCTGAATTTTTCTTCAGCGCTGGATTTCAGTTTCAATGTGGGCTATTGCCAGCTTTTTTTTCTTTGGGCCGATGCGTCTTCAAATGCTGCTGTGTGCTTGGGTGGCAGCTGGATGCTTGCTGAACATATTGCTGATTTTTATGGGCCGTGAAGCTCCTTCACGTGCTGTTGGTTTCTTTTCTTGTTGGACCTGCTCCTCTCTTTAATTGAAAATGTATGCATGTGGTTGGCAGCTGGCATAACTTCCTTCAATGATCGCTGCCCCTTTTTTTCTCATTCCATGGGTCGTCTGCTTTTTTTCTTTAAATGGAATCAGCGTGCCCTTTTCAAATAATGAATCCAACAACATCATTTTTTTTCTTAAAACAAAACAGGTCGTGCATCACTTTTCCATTTCTAATTGAAGTCAGCATTTTTTTCTTTTAACCGTGAGTCCATATCTCCCAAAATAAATCAACCAGCTGGAATTTACACTCTCTTCATGTGCGCTTCCAAAAATTGAAATCCACACCTCCTTTTTCATTTTAGCTTAAAATATAATTGATGTGGAATTTCTCTTTAAATCCCAAATATCATCCAATAATTTTCCTACAATTAATAATGCAAATAATTAGCCTAAGATAATTCAAATTAATTAAAATAAGAATTTCTGATCAAATTAAGCACTATTAGTAGAAACGGGAAAATATCAGACATTTAAACACAATTCCCTGATTAATTCTAGCACAATAAACTAAATGAAATCAAGAAAATATTGACTCATCAAATAGAATTTGACTTTTCATTGCAAGTAGCTAATATCAATTCAAATGTGGATTCACATATCCTTCTTGTTTGAGAAATAGAAGTCATTCCCAAGAATATAGTCGATTCAAAGAAAATAAAAGTCGACTAGTTTTTCAAATATCTTATGAAAATCAGATCTGGTGTCAATTGTTGGAAATAGGATGTCTCAGTTTTAACACCAAGAGGGGGGGTGAATTAGTGAGGTTTAAAAATAAGAGTCTTTTCAAAATCTTTTTCGCAAAGTATAAACCTTTACAAAGTTTCTTGAATTGCAAGGAATGAAAAGTTTAAGTGCAGCGGAAATATAAAGTTGACTACGTAAACAGTTAAGTCGACTTAATGTAAAAGTGTAAGGATAGAGAAATCAAACGCAAAGTTTTTATACTGGTTCAGCCTCAATGCCTACATCCAATGTCCTTCCACAACCAGGAATCAAATGCACTATAATGGTCAAGGTTTTTACAACAAGGCTTTTATAGAGACCTCCACGTAAAAAATATAAAACACCTCTCTAACCCTCTAACCAAAATATGGGCCGCAACACAGATTTGCAGCAAGATATCCCCTCTTCTGCAATCTTCAACCCACTTTGAACAATCATCAAAGTGTATAGATGTTAAACCCCTGGCAAGTGTACCAGATCGTATCAAGTAATAATAATTGGTAAACCCAATATCGTTCTTCCCAAAGGACTCTTAAGGCCTCATCTTTCGTGTAAACTAATCTTTTAAGACTTGAGAAAAGAAAATAATTTTAATGGTTTCAAATGCAAAACAAAAATAAACATGCAAATGCAGGAATTCAATTAATGAAGAGAAACTATGAATGTATGAGGTTGTTGGGGGTTACAATTTCATCTTATCCGCCCTCATATATCTACTCTTCTTATTTACTTTGCTTATTTATCATATTGCCATGCAAACTTTCTTGGTCTACCCTTAACCCAATCCCTTGGTGAAAAGAGCCTATAACTAATTACCGGCTTGCTATCCCTAGCCTCTCCTAGTAACTAATAATGTATAATGAGCGGAAGCAAAATACAATTGATCGTCCTACCCCTATCCCTAGGCGGTATTAACATAATCAAGGAATTCTCCCTAGTTCATGACATTACTGTACGTCCCCGTATCAATAAAGACAAACAACATCTACCGAATGAGTTAAACGGTAGAAGCATTAAGCAAAGGTAAAGAACCCCACAATTGATAAATCAAGCATATGCAAGCATATAAAGTAAACAAGAATTTCAATATATGAGAGTTTCAAAAGATTACATTGTTCCCCAACAACTAAGGGTTTAGTTCACCATAATCATGGTGAAACTAGATGAATTGAATGAAAGAATGGAAAAAGTAAACCCTAGAATTGATAAAGTGGAGCCTAAGCATCCAAGAAATCTCCTCCAAAGGTGTAAAACTGCTGTGGACTTTGTTCTCTGCTAAAAGAATTACATTTGGATTCGTACTAGGGCTATATAAGCCAAAAAGATAACAGAAAAGATCTCCGAATCCAAAATATAAAAACAGACAACCGCCCAGGAGCCTAAATTGGCCGCTCAGCGGTTTGCCTCAACACACGCCACCGCCCAGGCGCCTAAAATGACCGCTGAGCGGTTTGCCTCTTGTCGCTCTGGATGCTTAGTGTCACCGCTTGGGCGCCAGACAACAACGTTTCCTTGCACTAGGACGCTCAGCGGTGGAATTGACCGCTGAGCGGTTCACAGACTCTTCTTTTCTTCCTTTTTCTCCCTCATTCTTGAGTTTGTGACCTTCCTACTTCATTGCCATCTTCAATTTTCATCAAAAACCCTGCAAAACAAGCATAATATCTCTAAAAACAACTTTTGACTCTCATGTAACACAACTTAAGAGTTTTACTTGATTCTAAGCTCACTTTAAGCTACACAGGGTGTGTTTTAATATCAAATTTATGCATGAAAATAACGGTTTTGAGACCATTATCAATAGAACTCCAAGAGTTCACCTCCTTTAATCCCAACAGGATAGCAACAACAATCTTTCCAAAGATTGATAGAAATCTTGATCAATATATGAACAAAACAATGTGAATAACTTGATCAACCAGTAAGCAAGAAATTCTTCTCCCAAAAGAACCTCTTCAAAGAAAGATCACCACGACCTTTGATAACGGTTCAAAAATCGTTATTTTTATACTTAATTTTGATGTCAAAAACACCCTTAATGACTTAGAAACTTGATTTGACTCATGTTTTTGCTTTACTTTTGTGAATAAGAGAGTTGAGGATATACTTGATGATTTTATTACATTAATTGAAAGAAGAGTTACAGTATCAAATAGTTGGAGTGCAGAAAAGTCAACTAGTTGACCAGAAAAGTCAACTAGTCAACCAGAAAAGTCAACCAGTCAACCAGAATGCTGAAAAGTCAACCAGAGTGTAGTTTCAGAATCGCAGGTGGCGTTGAGCGCGGTTTTCTCGCCAGTTTTTCACTGTTTTTTGCCTGAGCGCCACCACTGGGCGCCATTCTGAGTGTCGCACCCACCGCTGAGCGGTACTGTAGCGTTGAGCACCATTTTCGTGGATCTAGGCCAATTTTTCTATTATTTTTATGATCTGTTTTAGGCCTGGACCCATTTTCTGTTATTTTTCTATGCTATTTAAACACCTGGACTTGGATACCCTAGAGAATGTATCTTTTGATAGCTTAAGCATATAAATACACTTTTCACCCCTTTTGAGGCAGATTTGGGGATGCGGGAGCACTCCTCTTCTCTTTCTAGAGTTTCTATCTCTTTCATTCCATTGTACACCTAGTTTCTTCATGACGATGGAGTAATAATCTCATTTGTTATTGGGGAAGATGTAACCTCTAAACTCTCTTGTATTTGAATTGATTATTATTTCATATGCTTTATTTCATTAATTGTTAGTTTTTCCTCTATTCTCTACACATGCTTTGTTTAAGATATTATTGAATAGCGTGATCTTTGATTTTACCTTTATGGACACATATGGGTAGATCTAGACATAGGGTAATTCTCTCAGGAGCAATATTACCTAGACATAGGGATAGGAGGACTGATTGCCGTTAAGCTTCTGTGCGAATGTAATGCATGAACAATTGCTAGGGAGACAAGACATTGTAAACTAGTAATTAGGAGTAGACTCTCTTCACCGAGACATTGGGATTATGGTAAATTAGAATGTGGCATTAACATTAATGAAGAAGATGAATTCGTTTATGCATGAGAGTGATTAAGTGAAATTTAAAAGCTAACAACATATTCATCTCATATTATCAACATCATCCATTCAGTTTTGTGTTTAGCCTCAATTGATCAAATTTCATGCATATTTACTTTTATCATTTTGCATTCAAAAACCCCAAAATATTGTTCTTATAAGTCTTAATTGGTTAAGCAAAAGCACAACTATTTAGTATTGTGAGTCTCTTGGGAAAACGATACTTGGTCTTACCACTTATTATTACTTGATACGATTCGGTACCCTTGCCGAAGTCTTAACATTCTTCTTGATGAGTTCTTGGAGCAATCAATCACAGGATCTCAATCTGAAACAACAAATGAAAATGTTAGTTAAACCAAAGTCTTCTTTCTTGCTGTAATCAGCAGAGTCACGTCTTATTTATAGTTTTCTATAAATCAGACGTTCCTGTAGTCGACTGTGTTACTAATGAAGTCGACTGTCACCAGATAGTTATAACAGATAAGCAAATTAGCAGCAGTCATAACAACCAAATTGATTTTGCATTTAATACAGTTGACTTTTATTTAATGCTTTAACAACCAACTGAAATATAGTCGTTACAGTACACAAGCATTAACAAAAATTCAAATCAAATAACTAACTAAGTTGGATCCACTGCGCATGTAGTCAACTTAGAGACTTCAGCTCAATTTGAAAATCTTTTCAATATAAAATCACACACAGCACTACTTTTGAAAATTTGTTCAAATTCACGAGTTTTAATTGATTCTCTTCATAATGAAGTCGACTTAAAACTTGCAGATTTGCCACACATTATGAGTTCATCAAAGAGCATGTGGTTTTCCTTTTCATAAACATATGTAATGCAATCAAAAGGATGTATCACGTATCAAATCAGTGAATATGCATACATATATCAGAAACAACACAAAACATGTTCATTAAGATATCAATCATAGTAAAGAGTAGAACATGTAACACATAACAATACATGTGTTATTAATAATGTGTTGTCATCATAAAAAACCAGAGCAATTAGAGCACTGTGAGATTAAGGTTCACCTAAACCAGTGTTTCCCTTATCAACAATCTCAATAATTAATGTTAATACCACTTTCTAATTTACCTTAAACCTGATGTCTCGGTGAAGAAAACCTACTTTTAATTACTAGTTCACAATGGCTTGTATCCCCAACAATTAATTATGCTTTATATTCGCACAGAAGCTTAAAGGAAACCAACCCTTATATCCCTGTGTCTAGGTAATACTGCTTTTGGGAGAATTTCCCCAGTTCTAGATTTCCCCATATGTGTCCATATCGACAAAATCATTAATCACGCTATTGAATGAGTTAAACAAAGAATACATAGAGTATAGAGGAAAAATCCTAACACTTAATGAAGTAAAGCATTTATAATATAAATCAATTCAATACATGAGAGTTTCAAAGGATTACATCATTTCTCCAAAAACAAATAGGTTTAGTTCACCATAGACATGGTGAAACTAGATGAAAAATGGAAAAGAATGAAAGATAGAAGTCTAAAAGTTGAAGATCGGAGCTTCCGCATCCAAATCCGCCTCCAAGGGTTGAGAAGGAGTGTTTCTGCACTTCTTTCTGTCAAAAGATACCAATCTAGATCGTCAAAATAATTAAATAGCTCGAAGAAAACATAGAAAATAGGTCCAAGCCCACGTCGCCAACGCTCAGCGCCCACTTAGGGCGCCCAGGCACGAATGCGTGAGCCCAACACTCAATGCCCTTAAAAGGGCACCTAGGCAGTATTTGCAGAACTAAACTGACGCTTAGAGATGGCGCTCAAGCGCCAATGCGAGAGCTCTGCACTAAGGGCCTCGAAAAAGGCGCTCAAGCACCATCTGTGATTCATTTTTGTGCTACTTTTCCACCTTTCCTGAGTCCCAACTCCTTGCTACTTCACCTTCTTTTTCCAATTCATCTTAATTCCTGTCAAAACAAGGAAAACCAAGCATAAAACCAATAATTCCACCTTCAACTCTCGTATCTCATAAGTCAAGCAAAAACATGATTTCAAGCTAGTTTCTAAATCATAAAGGGTGTTTTTAGTATCAAAATTAAGTATAAAATAACGGTGTTTTCAACCATTATCACAACCCCAAACTTAGAACTTTGCTTGTCTTCAAGCAAATAAGATGTAACTCAATCTTCAAACAATCAATACAATGGTTCAACACATTCCAAACTCTTTCTTCCAAAACATGTAATTCCTCAAATTAGCTCATCATAAAAATATCAGTTAAGAAGTACAAATGTATTACTTCAATTAACTCAATATGGTCTCACATAATCACATAATATCCAACAGATGTTATTCTCATGAATGATCAATTAACCAAGCATAGATGTAATAATGAATTCAAGGAACTACTCCTCACCAGACAAAGTGTTTTACTGTATCACTCAGGTGTATGTAGAAAGGTATCTCCTTCACTCTACTATTCCAATGTCACACAAGACAAAATTGCCTTTCATTTAACCATAATCAAACATACTCACAAACAAGCATCATCACAAGGACTTTCCATGGCTTGTAACGTGGTCGGGCTAAGAAGAACATTGGTTTTTTAGGATCACAAAATCCTTGAGTTAAGAGTTTCTAATTCAAGAACAAAGTCTCTGTAAACACACCAAACTCACTCATTCCCAACTTTCCCCTTTTTGCATTGAGCTTTTCTTCATTTTTTTTCTTTTCTTTTTTATTTTTCTTTTCATACTTGCTCAACACTTAGCTCAATGCTTATTCTTTAAAACTTCCCAACAACCCCAAACTTGAACCTTTCTCAGTACCATACCAAAATTCTCAACTTAACTTAAGGTAAAGATTTTCAAAAGGGTTTTTATATCATGTATAAGGCTTAGGGTTCAAAAATGGTATAACACATTTTTATATTTTATTTGGGCTAAAATCACGCTTTGGCTAAGAAAGGGATAATAAAAAATGGTCGTAATCATATGACACAAGTAAGCAAGTCATTCAATCACAGAAACCGGGGCAAAATCATTCATGTTTTCAAAAGAATAACAATCATTCACAAAAAAAACTCTGGAGTTCAAAACCTCACCTACAAGCTAATTCCAAGTTCCAGATATCTTAGATACACATCCTGCTCAGCATCATAATCAGAATCATAACATCATGATTTGTTCATACATATTGTGAATAACCACCTGTATATAAGCATCTCATCTCAACATCAATCAATATCAAAGCATCATCAAGTGATAACGGTTGAAAATACCATTATTTGTGATGTAACTTTGATACTAAATGCACCCTTTTCTGGTTAGAAACTTGCTTAAAATCATGATTTTCTGTTAAGTTGTGTGAATAAGAGAGTTGACGTTGAATTTCATGATTTTATGACTAATTTCCCTTGTTTTGGCAGGAAATGAGATAATACGAAAAATAGAGATGAAGTGTCAAGGAGATGGAGCTCAGAAAGGCCTGGAAAAGCACCAGAAGGGAAGAATGCTCGAAGCTTGGGCGCCCTTTTTGGAGGCTTAAGCGCAGAAGAGTGTCGTTCACTGCCCAGGCGCCCCGTTTGGGCAGTTGAGCGTTAGAAGCACGAAGCTTGGGCGCCCCTTTTGAAGGCTTAAGCGTCAAGGACCACCGCTCACCGCCTGGGCGCCATCGACATGGGCCGGACTTTGTTTCTGTTCTGTTTTCACTCTATTTAAAGGACCCAGACATCATAGGTTTTGTATCTTTGGCAGGAGGAGTGCAACAACACACTCTTTCACTCTTTGGAGGCGGATATGAAGGCGGGAGCTTCCATCTCCAATTTTTAGGGTTTTTCTATCTCATTATTCTCCATTGTTCATCTAGTTTCACCATTTCTATGGTGAACTAAACTTTATTTGTTGTTGGGGGATGATGTAACCTTGTGAACTCTAATGTATTTGACTTGATTATTAATCATATATGCTTTTTCATTATCGTTATAGTAATTCATTTTTTTCAACGCTTGCTTTATTTAACTCATTCAATAGCATGATTTATGCATTGCATGAGTGCCGGGAGGTTCTTAAAATTCAGGTTCTTGTTCCCAGGAGTAATATTTCAAAGGGATGAGGGTATGAGTCTTGGTCGTCTTAAAGCTCTTGATATTCACATTTAATTACTAGGAATGCTAGCAATTGCATGAACTGGTGATTAAGGACATGCTTATTCGTCGAGGGATCGGGTTTAAGTGATTTTGGTGAATTCTAACCCTAACAACATACTCATCTCATATTAAAAACAACATCTGTTCATCATTGTGCTCCTCTACTATTGATCAAACTGCATTCATATTTAATTTTTTGTCTTTGCATTTGAAACCAATGATCTCGTTTTCTTTAAGTCTTAATTAATCGAGTTATCACACGACTTTCTAGTGTCGGGAGTCTCTTGGGACACGATACTTGGTCTTACCATTTTATATTACTTGTGCGACTCGGTACACTTGCCTACATCAAGCAATACTCATCACATAAATCATTATCAAACTATCGCACCAAATATAGGTTTAGAACCAAGTACATCCACACCTATTCTAAAAATAGAAGAAAATAAAGTTCAACAAGATAAAGATAAGTAAAATCATGTTCTACTGCGAATAACATTCAACAGTAAATGCTATCATCCTCTACTATCATCTGAGTTCTCATCCTCCTCTTCGTCATCCTCCTCTTCCTCTTCTTCTTCATCATCGCCATCTTCATCATCCTCCTCCATGGCTGAAGCTCAAGCTGCTCTAGATCCACTAGCCTGTGTATGATCGTCTGGCCACCCCACACAAGTGTTAAACTCCTCCATCGTCCACTGTCGTCTAGGAGGTGTATCATACATTCCTATAATCACCTGCCCAATATTTATATTTAGTCCTCTAAGCACACAGAGAGGAAAATGGCCCTACTAGTAGTGATGTCTAAGACATGAGTACACGGCTGAATGTTGGCATGCATGAATGATATCCAGTATTTTGCCAAAGGAGTCAAATAGGATCTCATGATATGAATGGGTGAATCATTCCTGTTCCTCTAGAACCATCCCCTAGGCACACACAGTGTCCTCTCTATATCATCAAAATCTACTCCCTGCTCCATAGTCAATGCAAACTAACACTGTTTACCAGCACACTCAGTGTGCAAAAACTTGTTAATAGTGTCAGGATCATACTGAATAGTCTTTCCTCTCACATAGCTAGTGTAGTCCTCTCTTTGAGTTTTGCCAAATGCCCTTGCATTGGTGTAGAATTCCTTGACAACTGCTATGTTTGGTGGTGTGGGGGTAAGCAGCTACATTCTCCCATTCTCTGCTTTCCAATTCTTGTCCAAAGCATGGGTCCAAGATTGGAATCAACCCCACTTTTCTCTACATTAAGAGTCTTCGATTCTGGACTATTTGGAAGTGTTGATCATGCCTATAAGAAAGAAATTTGTTAGAATAAACAAGCTCTAGCTCCTTTCTCTTATGCCCCATGGTCTTAATTCTCTTTCCTGATGAGGAGGTCATCCCTGCATAAAATGTAATTCACAAGACCGCAATAAGCAATATCAAGCATCAGTGTATGAACATCGAAAACAATCTAAACCCACTCTTCTTATCACCACTGAGGGCAAAACAGGGGCCCTCAGCCTCACCTACGAGGAAACCATCCAACTAGACAACACACAAATGGCTAAAAACAAAAATAAAACATTCTGCAGAAATCGCGCTGAGCGCCCTCGCTCAGCGCCAATCAGTTTTCACAAAAATGGCCTTAGTCGGCCTTAAACGCTACTCACATGCATTTTTCACAATTCAAGTCCTCAATCAAGCAATTTAATCGGTCCAAATAGTTATTTCAACAAATCATGCATAAACATCAAACTTCCTCAAGAATCATGCTTAGACAACCACATTCATTCAAAATCATGCTTTCAAATGCCCTAGAATGTAAAATGCACGTACTAACAGTAGTGCTTATAGCAAACCCCAAATTTGGATGGAGAAGTGGTGCCAAATGGGTGAAGAAAGGGTTTTATGAAGGGGAATGAAAGAGAAGGTGAACAGAGAACCTTTAGAGAGTGATTTGGAGTGGTTGGAAAGAGTGCAAACAGAAAGTGACGGCTAGGGTAAGTCCTAGGGTTACAAAAGTGTCTAATGGGTCAACCCACGTTGAGCCCAATTTTAACCTAAAACCCAATTCTGCAAAAGTCGCGCTCAGCACCCCAAACTAGATGAGTGGCATGCACGACACAAACTCCTCTATTTTCTAGCTCGGCCTAAGCGTTCTTAACCAAGGCCCCTCAGCTTGAACTCTAAATTTTTCGAATTTCATGTATTTTCCACCCCACTCACACATCAACATTCAATCAAAACAAATCATCTCTCTACACCTCTCAAGCATTCATCAAATAAGCATAACGATGCACAATAGAATAGAAACAAAACAAAACACACAAAGATAAAGGTTTAAAGACTGGGTTGCCTCCCAGTTCGCTTGTTTAACGTCACGAGCCTGACACATGCATCTTCTAGCACCCATCAGTAAGTGCAGATCATCTCATCAACACCCATCAGTAGGTGTTTAACAACCTAGTGTCCTTCAGTGAATACTCAATCACCTAGCATCCATCAGTAGATGTTGTGCCTTAGCAGGCTCATAACCAAATGTCAAAATATAAAAACCAAAGTTCAAATTACATCACCAAAATAAATAAATAGAAGAAAATTAAAATTTATAAATGACTAGGGTGCCTCCCAGCAAGCGCTCTTTTAATGTTATTAGCTTGTCCAATAAACCTTCAGTTCCATCTTCAATGTTGGTGTTCTTCTTGCTTTCATCACACCAACTCATCAATTGTTTCCTGTCCACCTTCTTGACTAGTCTTGAATATGGAACTTCAATCTCTATCACTCCATTCTCTTTAAAATCTTTCACAACCCACAACTTGTTCTTGAATCTTACAGGTGCACCAAGTTTGAATTTTGCATCCACCGAGTCATGATAAATCATCTTTCCTTTGTCATCTTTTTCTTCTTCCCTAACCTGTGACAAGAAACATTTTTTACCTTTGATGATTGGCTTAGAAGCTTTAGGGTTAGTCACTAGTGCATCCTCACATGCAACTTTATGACTAGTCTTCTTTTCTTGAATCTGCTACTCAGCTTTGAAAACATTAAAGATCACCTTTTCCTCTTGGTCTTGAAGCACTATCATCCCATCATCTACATTGATAATTACCTTTTCCATTCTCATAAACGATCTTCCAAGAATAATAGGTATCTTCTCATCTTCCTTCATCTCCATCACCACAAAATCAACCAGGAATTTCAGTTTCTCTTTACAAACCACAACATTTTCTGCTACACCATAGGGTTTCTTGGTAGATCCATCTGCCATTTGCAAATTAACCTTTGTAGAGTTGACTTCAAGATCACCAATCCTTTCCAGCACTAATAAGGGCATCAAATTAATGCTCAACCGTAAATCAATTACGGCTTTCCCTATTTTAACCTTCCCAATGATGCAAGGAAGAGTAAAACTTCTTGGATCTATAACTTTTGGAGGAAGTGATTTCTTCAAAACAACACTACAACTACCTTGTTCATCAATAATTTCCTCATCTAAATATCTCTTTTTTATGAGGAATTGCTTCATGTGCTTCACATAAGCAAGAATATGTTGCAGTACTTCAGTCAAAGGTATCGTAATCTCCAATTGCTTGAAGATCTTATCAAAACACTCATATTACTTCTTTTTATCAATTTTTTCACACTCCTTAGGATAAGGAAGAACTTTTTCAATTTTTTCAATTTTCTCTCCCCTCTTCTTTTTTTTTCTCTTTTCTCTCAACCTCACCTATTTTTTCTTCGTTTTCTTGTTTCCTCCCTAACTCAACTTTTTCTTTGCTCTACTCCACTTTTTCATTACCTATACTCACAATGGCTTTACATTCTTCTTTAGGGTTAACCTCAGTATTAGCCCCAAATTGATTTTCAGCTTTATCTTCCATCTTCTTGGCCAGTTGGCCGACCTGCATCTCCAAATTTTTTATAGTAGCTTTAGTACTCTTATGATTTGAGATGGTCACCTGCATAAATTGTTGAAGTGTTTCTTCAAGCTTTGTGGTTCTATCATTTAGAGCAGATATTTGTTGCCATTGTGATGGTTGTTGTGGTGGTCTATTGAATTGTCCCGCTTGCCCAAAATGTCCACCACTTTGACCTTGACCCATGCTTGGGTGAGGTTTCCACCCTTGGTTAAAATTACCTTGGTGGAATTGGAATTGATTCCCATATAATTAACATCTTCTTGGGCCTCCACTGGAAAAGCACATTGACCATTGATATGATCACCACCACATAGTTCACAGAGTTGTTGTTGAACCTATGAAATGTTCTTCAACTCCTTAGGTAATTGGGCGAGTGTCTTTGTCAAATTCTCCAACTGTCGAGTTATGATTTTATTCTAAGCAAGCAAGGCATCTTAAGATTGTAATGTAGAACTCCCTTCTGTTGAGGTGGAGCTCCTCTTTCACTATGCATCTCGTTATCATTAGTCGCCATATTTTTAATCAATTCAAAAGCTTCCTCTAGAGTCTTACACTTGATATTACCTCTAGCTGAGGCGTCTAGCATCAATTTCGTTTGAGAGCTAAGACCTCCAAGGAACAAAATGACTATCGTTGCCTCATCAAAGCCATATGTGGGTGTCTTCCTTAGCAAGCTCTTGTATCTATCCCACGCTTGACCTAGAGTTTTATCCATGCCTTGCCTAAAAGAAGAAATTTCTTGTTTACCTTTGTTGATTTTCGACTGTGGGAAGTACTTGTTCAAGAACTTTGCTACCATAGCTTCCCATTCATTAAAGCTATCCTCCAAGAAAGAATTCAACCATAGCATAGCATTGCCTCCCAATGAAAAAGGAAACAAGGTAAGTTTTATAGCGTCATCCGGCATATCATTGATCTTCACAGTGTTGCCAATCTCGTTGAATGTGGTTAGATGCTCATATGGACTTTCATGAGACAAGCCATTGAATTGGTTGCTCTTCACCAATTGTATCAACGTCGGCTTCACTTCCATATTTGCAGCAGTAACCCTCAGTCTACCTACATTGTTAAAGTGGCGAGGACCAACTACTATTGTGTAATCTGCCAGAGTGCGTCTGCCATTATTCTCTCCTGCCATATCTTCAATGCTCTGGTCAGATCCTTGCGATGAAGGTTGTAAAAGTTTCTCCGGAGAAGGAAGTAGTTCTCTAGACATTCTGTTTCTCCTTCTCCTTCTTGTCTCGCTTAATCCCTCAAGAAGAGGTTCCAAATTTTTCTTGCTTCTAGTGTGAATTGTACATTGCATACACAAGAAAGCAATTATTATAACAAACAAATACAAAATAAATAAAAAATCAAGTCAAAGTTAATCAATAATCACAAAAATAGAATAGTTAAACCACGATTCCCTGGCAATAGTGCCAAAATCTTTTTAGGACTTCGGCAAGTGTACCGAATTGTATCAAGTAATATAATTGGTAAGACCAAGTATCGTTTTCCCTAGAGACTCACGACATAGACATTCATGTGGTTTCTTGATTAATGAAGACTTGGAAACAAAATCATTGGGTTTATAATGCAGAAAATAAATATGAATGCAAATGTTGATCAATTGACAATAAGAATGCACAGGTGATTGATGTATAAAATATGGAATGATTATGTTGTTGGGGTTTCCGACTTATCCTATCCACTCTCATGTATTTACGAATTCGTCTTCTTCATTAATGTTCATGCCACTTTCTAATTTACCTTAAGCTCGATGTCTCGGTGAAGAAAGCCTACTTTTAATTACTAGTTCACAATGCCTTGTATCCCCAACAATTAATTATGCATTACATTCATACAAAAGCTTAAAGGCAACCAACCCTCATATCCCTATGTCTAGGTAATACTGCTTTTGGGAGAATTTCTCCAGTTCTAGATTTCTCCGTATGTGTCCATATCGACAAAATCATTAATCACGCTATTGAATAAGTTAAACAAAGCATGCATAGAGTATAGAGGAAAAACCCTAACAATTAATGAAGTAAAGCATTTATAATATAAATCAATTGAATACATGAGAGTTTCAAAGGATTACATCATTTCCCCAACAACAAATATGGTTTAGTTCACCATAGACATGGTGAAACTAGATGAAATATGGAAAAGAATGAAAGATAGAACCCTAAAAGTTGAAGATCGGAGCTTCTGCCTCCAAGGGGTGAGAAGGAGTGTTTATGCGCTTCTTTCTGTCAAAAGGTACCAATCTAGGTCGTCCAAATTGTTAAATAGCTCGAAGAAAACACAGAAAATAAGTCCAAGCCAACGCTCAGCGCCCCTAAAAAGGTGCCTAGGCGGCACCTGCGGTTCTGGAGTTGCGCTCAGCGCCCCAAAAAGGCGTCGAGGCGGTATTTGCGGTGCTAAACTAGCGCTCAACGGTGGCTGATAACGGTTGGAAAACTGTTATTTTTATACTTAAATTTGATATTAAAACACACCTTTTATGGCTTAGAATAAGCTTAAGACTCAAGTAAAACACTTAGTTGAGTCACATGAGAGTCAAAAAGTTGTTTTTAGAGATATTATGCTTGTTTTGCAGGGTTTTGATGAGAATTTACAATGGAAGTAAAGAGGGGAGGAATTCGACTCATGAAAGAAGGAGAAAAAGGATGAAAAGAAGAGCCAAGTGCACCGCTCAACGCCAATTCCAGCGCTGAGCGCCAGTTTCGTGGGTGAAGTCACTGTTTCTCGCTTGAGCGGCACCGCTGAGCGTCCTGTGTGATTAGAGGGCCACCGCAAAGCGGCGTATTGGACCGCTAAGCGGTTTTGCGATTAGAGGCAAACCGCTGAGCGGCCAAATTAAGCGTTAAGCGTCCATCAGATGGGCTTGGGCTTAAATCTGTTACTTTTATGCGCTATAAATAGCCGTAGGCGATTCTTAAAGCAATCCTTTTAGGCTCCAATCTACCAAATTTAGGGTTTATTCTTCCATACTTTCATTTAATTCCATCTAGTTCACCATATCTATGGTGAACTAAACCCTTTGTTGTTGGGGAACAATGTAATCTTTTGAAACTCTCTTATATTGAAATTCTTATTTTATTCATATGCTTGCATATGCTTATATTATCAATTGTTGGGTTCCTTACCTTTGCTTAATGCTTTTATCGTTTAACTCATTCGGTAAATGTTGTTTGTCTTTATTGATACAGAGACGTACAGTAATGTCATGAACTAGGGGGAATTCCTTGATTAAGCTAATATCGCTTAGAGATAGGGGTAGAACGATCAATTGTATTTTGCTTCCGTTTATCATGCATTATTAGTTACTAGGGGAGGCTAGAGATAGCAAGCCAGTAATTAGTAATAGGCTCTATTCGCCAAGAGATTGGGTTTAGGGAAGACCAAGAAAGTTTGAATGACAATATGATAAATAGGCGAATTAAATAAGAAGAGTAGATATAAGAGGGTGGATAAGATGAAATTGTAAACCCCAACAACTCCATTCATCCATAGTTTCTTCTAGCCAATTGATTCATTGCATTTTGCATGCTTATTTTCGTCTTGCATTCAAAAACCTAAATTTAATTCTTTTCTCAAGTCTTATGTGATCTCTTTACATGAAAGTTAAGGCCTAAGAGTCCTTTGGGAGAACGATATTTGGTCTTACCATCTATTATTACTTGATACGATATGGTACACTTGCTAGGGTTTTAACAGTGGCGCTTAGGTGCCAATGTGAGAGCTCTGCGCTGAGGGCCTCCAAAAGGGCGCTAAGGCGCCATCTGCGATTCATCTTTGTGCTACTTTTCCACCTTTCTTGAGTCCCAACTCCTTGCTACTTCAGCTTCTTCTTCCAATTCATCTTAATTCCTGTCAAAACAAGGAAAACCAATCATAAAACCAATAATTCCACCTTCAACTCTCTTATTCTCATAACTCAAGCAAAAACATGATTTCAAGCTAGTTTCTAAGTCATAAAGAGTGTTTTTAGTATCAAAATTAAGTATAAAATAACGGTGTTTTCAACCGTTATCAGTGGCTGATGATGCGTGAGCGTGAAGGATGAGAGAGAAAGCACATGGAATTTGGAAAAATGGAAGTGAAGGAGTGTGCTTGGACGGTAGCTTAAGGCAGATCTTTTAGACTCTCTAGCTTTGACTTTCAAGAGAGAATTGTGTTTGGATTTTCTCTACAAAAATTACAATTCATTATTCTCAAAAGTCAAGTTTACAATGGTGGAGATGGGTATTTATAAAACCCATACTCCTTACAAGCTAATAGAACCATACATTGAAAAATGTAAAACACAAAAGGATGAAGGGTTCTCAGGCGTATTTCATCATTCCCTCCCTCTTTAAAAAAGATTTGTCCTCAAATATTAGCAATCGCCTTATGAAGACGCTCCATATAGTGTTGGGAGCATGTCCATTTTGTAGTTGCCTTATTCCTTTATTCCTTGAGATATACTTTTCTTCCTCCTCGATCAAATACGAATCTACAATACACATGAAATATATTTGCAATTAATATCAATCCAAGAAAGAATTTTCTTTAAAAAAAAGAAAATAAAGACTTCTTATATTTTGTTTTATAGTCTTAAAAAAATCTAAAAGTCTATATTCACAAGTTACTTTATTTTTATCTTGAGTTACTTGTTTCCTCAAAGGTAACATTAACTCAAGAGTCAAATTGCCATATGTTGAAAAGGGTTGCACAAAATATGGAATGGCAATTGGTTTAAAAGAGAAGTTAATATTTGAAAAGTCAATAATGATTGCAAAAGAAGTAAAGAATTGGAAACCTTCCCTTTTAGGTTCCATGATTTTTGGAAGAGTTGAATTTCCCATAAGTAGCTGATGGGTTGTCGCAGCCCATGCAAATTTAATGTGCAATTAGAAATGCAGTATAGCTAGGAAATGACTCCTAGGTCGTCTCTCAAGGACCAAGTTTGTGGTTCAAAAATTAAGTCAGACACGAAGTGGGAGGGTTTGTGAAAAGTTTTGTGAATATAGATGGACAAAATAAAAATACGGACGAATGCAAACAAAGAAACGCATACAGAGATGTAGAAATATGGAATCAAACACAGAATGAAAATAAACAGTCGGTCATTAACTTAATTACAATGTTCCAATCACAGATCAACAAAATAAAGTTGCGACCCAAACCTCTAATCCAACAAAGTTAACCAACTAAGCAAAGGTTAACCCTGTTATCATAAAAGCGAACTAAGCGGACGTAGTGTTAATGTCAAATCTAATTTACACCATGCAGTTACATCAACTAAGCGAAGATGTAACACCAACTGGACAACTAAGCGTATACCCAATTGCAAGTGCAAATACAGATTTTACATTAACCAAGGTCAAAGTAGCTACCACAATTACAATACATAAATCTCAAGGAAACATCATAATATAACTAATGACCAACTGAATTAATTTAAGCTACCATGGCAATTAAATTAACACGACCAAACACATTAGACAACATTAAAACAAATTAAAATTCTAAACACCAACACTGTTACAATCAACTATCTAACACAGTGAAATTAATTTAAATGCAAACTAAATTAAAGAGACTAAAAAGCAACTAATCCTACTATGTAAATTAATTCAAAACAAAGGAATAATCAAACATGCTTTTTCCCTACACATTCACTTGACCCAAGACATGCACCAAATGAATTTTAAAAATGCAAATGGCCTAAGAAGACCTCTTGGCCGTGAGTTCCCAAGCACCAAAGTCAAACTTCAAATTCCACCTTCAATAAGCCACAAAATGTGTTGACTTCTTGTCCCATGTGCACCATTCTCCAAGGAAATTAAAATGTGTCTTCAACAATCCCAATGAAAACATCCCTTCTCTCTTCCCATGCAGCAAAATTCGGACTCCACACTTCAAGAACCAAAATTGTCGAACCACCTTCAACCTTTGTGTAAAATGAGCTCCAAAAACGAAAGTGCAATTGAAAGATACCTTGAGTGCTTTAACCAATGTGCCATGTAAGCAAAGTCAAATGAAAATAAACACCAAAGACCTCCCTTCTCATGTGCAACTCTCAGCAAAATACAAGCTAAAGACAAAGCTCAAAATGGAAACATTCTTTGAGTGAAAATAAGCATCTCATGTGTTTGCCCAAAAGTGGTAAAAAATTAAATGCACCTTCTCTCTTCCTTCCAACCTCATTTTCGGTTTTCTCACCCAACACAAACATCATTCACGTTTTCTTCCTTCATTCTACCGAAACTATACCCCAAGAAACCAAAGTTCAACTTGCACATTAACACAAGAACAAAAAACCCAAACTTCTACTCATTTGACCCAACCAAACCTTCCCATTTCTTCAAGCTTTTGGTAAAAACGAAAATCAAACTCCTAGCTCAAGGTCCAGCACCGTCCAGCCATGAGGAAACAGCAAAAAATTCAGCTCATAAAATGCGTCCAATCAATAAAAACGAAACACAAGAAGAAAGGGTCCAACCCTCAAACACCATACACCAACTCAAGCTTCTTTCACTCCAAAACCCATCAAGAACGTCATTTTCATGATTCAACCAAGAAAACTAAATGGAAAACCGTGAGTACTGCAGCAAAGGAGAAGTAAAATGGAAATATCTCTTCATTCAAACCAAAGAAACCACCATGAAAATGCAAAGAACCACCTCCAAGCTCAAGCTTTCAACATTCAAATGGAAAATGCAAGAAGAGGAGTGATAGATCTCCCTTCCATTAAGCAAGAATAAGTAAAGTTGCAAGCAAAAGAAGAAGAAAAACGTGATCTTGGTCATTCCATAGCTCAAAAACCCTAGCACCCATCATGGTCTCCAAGAGAGAGTTCATACATGCAAAGTAAAATGAAAAGTGGAGTGTTCTCCTTTGCAATGTTCGACCTTCTAGCTACAAATCCTGAGAATCCTTCTAAAATGGTGGGGTCCACCACTAAAGAAACCCTAAGGTTTTTGCCAAGTATCACACGCATTGGGCTTCTACAAAATTGCCACTAAAAAGGGCCCAATACACAAAATTCTAATTAAAGTTTCTAGAAAATTAAGTTACAACTTAATTAAAATTGAAATGACTAAATGAAGATTCTTTAATGACCACGCCACCTCCTAATGCTCCAAAATATGTCTCCAAAATTTCCCTGCAACTAAAAATGCAATTAATCAACTCAGAAAATTCAAATTAGCGAAAATATGAATTTCCGATCAAATTAAGCAGAATTAGGAAAAACGGGAAAATAATGGACAATTAAACACAATTTCCTGATTTATTTAAGTGCAATAAACTAAATACAGTCAAGAAAATATCAACTCATCAACTTCAAAAGCTTTTCTCCACCTCTCATTACCGAGAACACACCCAAGAAACCAAGTCTCCATTCCCAAATAATTTCAAGAACAACAAACCCCAAATTCTAAGTTCTACAAACCAGCCCAACACTCACTTTTCTTCAAACTTTTGCTAAAAACAAAATGCAATACCTAGACCCCTTTTAAACACCGTCCAGCCCTCCAAAGAAAATGCAATGTTCCATTTCATACATTACTTCCATTACTCAAAGTGAAATATAAGAAGAACAAGGGTTCAAGCTCCCAACAACATCAATCAACTCAAACTTTCTTCACTACAATGCTCAATGGAAACCATATTCTTCTTCATTCAACAAAGAAACTTAAACATAAACATCCAAAGTGCAGAAAAAGGGAACGAAAATACAAAATGGTTCTTCATTCAACCAAAGGAAACACCATGAACATGCAAGGAACAACCTCCAAACTCAAGCTCTCAACCTTCAAAACGAAAATATAAGAAGAGGAATGATAGATCTCCATTCCATTAAGCAAGAAAGAGTATGGTTGCGAGCAAGAGAATAAGAAAATCGTAATCTTGTTCATTCCATAGCTCAAAACCGAAGGCACACACCAAGGCTCCTAAGATTGTTCATACAAGGCAAAGCAAAATGAAAGTGTAGTGTGCTCAAAATGCTAGGGTCGGCCTCCACTCTAAATTGCCGAGAATCCACTTAATGGGTGGGGTCCACCCCTAAAAGAAACCCTAGGGTTTGGTGCCAAGTGTCCCACAAAGTTTGGGCCTTTACATAATTGTCATTAAAAAGGGCCCAATGCACAAAAGCTTAATTAAAGTTTCTAATCAACTAAGTTACAATTTAATTAAAAAATGAAAGGCCTAAATGTAGATTCTTTAATGACCACGCCACCTCCTAATGCTCCAAAAGATATCTACAAAATTTCCCTGCAACTAAAAATGCAATTAATCAGTTCAGAAAATTCAAATTAGCGAAAATACGAATTTCTGATCAAATTAAGCAGAATTAGGAAAAACAGGAAAATAACGGACAATTAAACACAATTCCCTGATTTATTTAAGTGCAATAAACTAAAGAAAGTCAAGAAAATATCAACTCATCAGTAGCAATTTCTCTTTTTCTCTATTTTCCTCTTCTTTCTTCTTTTCTTCTACTTTCCTCTTCTCTTATTTCCTGTTCTCATCTCTCTTCTCTCTTATTTTCTTCACTCTTCTTCTCTTCTCGCTCTTTCTTCCCTCTTTCTCTGTTCTTCTTGTCTCTATTCCTCTTTTTGTCTCTCAACATCTCTTTGTAGTCTCTTAACCTTCAACTCTAGTTTCTTAGCCTTTAACTCCTTAAGTCTAATTTCAAATTCTAGTTCTCTAAGAAGGAAACCATTGTCGTTTAAGCTTTCAAGAAATGTTTTTCCATCTTCAATGTAATCTCTCAATAATTGTAGGTTTCTCTTAATATGTGAAGGCACAAACTCTTTTCTCATGCAAGATTTTAATTCATTCCAATCACGAAAGGAGGACTTTCTTCCTATTCTAACATGATATTGTCTTTCATCCCACCACTCTCTTGCATGCTCTTCAAAACTAGAAGTGTAGGGACTAAGAATATAAGGTTCACTATCTCTAGAATAGAAATAGAATTCAGATTTACTTCTTCTAACAATGAATGGATGCATGTCATCAATTTCCCTTTCCTAAGCTAGGTATGTTAATGCACCAATATCCTCACAAAAGAATGGAATATTTTCCCTAGCTTGTTTATACAAATCATCCTCAATCCTATCAAATTCATGAAATTAACAAGTCCTTCTTCTAGCTTCGTCAAGTTTTCTTTTAGTTTCTTTGAACCTAATGGGCTGATCAAAATTAGAAATCCTAGATGACCTAGACGACCTATATGAATGACAAGACATCTTTGTTTCTAAAAGTTTTTCTAGTGTAAAAGGTATACAAGATTCACACTTAGACAAGTCCCAGGTAAGAGAGGTGAGTCACGAAGACTACTTAAATACCAAGTCTTACCTTGCCAGAAATGTCTTAGGTTACAAACAAGTTACCTCTTAAACTAAAATTACCTTTAAAATCAAAGAACACGATTCAAACAATCAAAACTAGACTCCTAATATTCGGACTCTAATATGACAAAGATCACACCTAAACGTGAAACACAAAAATCAAAGGCTAGCAATATCAAATTCTACTCCTATGGTAAGGCTTATAGCTTTGGCTACCAAGACACATTCACCTGTCTAGCTATGCCAGAAAAAAAAAAAGAAAACAAGTTGCCAAGAGTTGGAAAGTGCACCATGGACTCTTCCAATCCACTTGTACTTTATAAAAGGCCATTTACAAATTATGAGAAAACCAAACAAAATGGGTAACAGATTCAACACTTCATACCAAATTAGTCTACAAAAACTATCATACCAGATTCAACACTTCAAATAATGCTAATCCATGGCAAGCTATAACAAGATTAGTTCAACCAAAACAGAAGCAATTTTAAGGTAAAAAAACTCCCTTTAGTTCAACACTCCCGTGTGAAGTGTTTCTTCCTCTGTTTTCTCAAGCTAGACTTTGTTAAAGCTCTTCAACACTCCCAAAGCCCATTCATATCAATTTTTATGAGACTCCTTGCTCAACTTCTTCACTGATGCAGCTAGTCGTAACTCACCTTCTACACAACACCACTTATAAATGGCAATCAAAACAAAAACTGCACAAATCTAATTAGTGAGCACAATTCAGTTTCAGAACTGAAGTAAGAACACACTCTCAACAAGGATATTTGGCTTTTAGATGCAGCCACACAAAGCTCACAAAAAATGGTGTATCTCTAGAAGCTTAAAGCACTCAAAATGGAAAGGTTTGGAAGGGAAATTCTCCTTGGCAGTTCAAGGCTTAAAAGTCTTTCAGACCACCACCACCTAAGATGCTACCAAACATACAAAACTTCTTTCAAATTCCAAAAGCCAGAGTGAACAACTTCTCAATAAAGAAAAGGGCTAGCTGAAAGCAATGTGAGGAAAAAATAGAACAGGACAACCACTAAAGCAAAGGAATTGATAGCACAATACAATAAGCACTCTAGACAGACTCTAGATTAGATGAAGAAAGCAATTAAAGCTCAATTAGAAACAACAGATCAAAGTTTACACGTGCACTGAGACAAAACTAGAACAACCAATAATGTCAAACAAGAAATAAGGCTATTGATCAAAGTAAGAACAACAAATAGAACCTAAGGAATAGAACTAAAACAGATTTTAAAAGCAATAAAAGACAAACAAGAAGTTGTTGAGATGTTTAAGAAAAAGTCAAATTAGGGTGCATCAGGTTTCAGATTTGAACTTGCACTGGCCTTTGAGCTTTTTTTTAAAAAAAATTATTGAAATGTTACTTTTGAATTTTGTATTTGAGATATCACACATAAACCAAGCTTTTGCTACAAGTTTACACAAATGTAGATGCACCATACAGACCTCAGATGTAAGCAATCAAACCAACAACTTGTTAATGAAAAATGCCACAAATTTGGTGGTTTAAAGAGTGAAAATGTTTAGGGAAGCTATAACTCGTGGTTTCTTTGCATCATCAGTTTCAAATAACTAAAACAAACTTGTTTGTAAAGCAACTGGATGCAGAAACACACTATCTCAAAATTTGACTTAGTCAACCCCCAAATTACTTAAACTAAGCAACTCAACCACTCAAATTTTGACTCAATGAATCAAATGACTTTTGAACACTTAATTGGAACCAGAAACATCAACTTAAACTTGAACAAGACACTAAATCAACAATTAAAGATGTTTAACAATGATCTATGTGTTAAACCAAATTTCAAGCAAAAATAACTAGACTCAAACAAAGCATTGTAGATCGGTCAACTGCTAAAACTATTTTTAGTGGAATTTGCACAATTGCAACCAAGCTCATGCCTAGCATGTCATTTCTCTTATGGTTTGCACTTGCTACCAGCTCAACTTTGCGCAATAGATTAGAATTTAAAACCAATGCAGATTCAGATGTTGAGCTTTAAAGCAACAAATTAAACAAAAAAAATTCATAACAGAAATGGCAGATTGGTTCTATTAGTCAGGGATTGCATCTGAACTCTCAATTGATATTGTCATAGCACATTTGGGATGCAATTTGAACATACAAGTAGACGATTACAATTCCAGATCAGAATTACATGAAATTTTGGGACAGAAAAAGCAAATTAACATGACTTAGACACAACAGAAATGATTTAGAAATCAAAAGACTCAATCAAACAAAATGAACCGAATTAAAATGAGAAAGAAAAAAAAACATTGACTCAAAGCAAAGACTCAAACACAGAATCAAAACCTATTTGATCAACTCGAAGAAACTAAGCAAAACAAAATTCAAATGACAGTGAAAAATAGCAATGAACACCACGGAAAAATGAAGAACAATAAACGCAAAATAGAAACGTGACTCAGAATCAAATGAACAAAACATGAATCAGACAAGACCGAATCGAAACAACGCAAGACGGTTAAACGCGTGTATTGAACAATGCTGAAGTGAAGAAAATTCAACACGAAAGCAAACAACTAGACAACACCGAAACAAATTCAACAGAAGAATGAATCAACAAAAACAATGAATGAAACAGGGAGGTGAATCAAACTCAATTCAGAATCAAACCGAATAACTCAAAAATTGAAGGAAACAACATAGATCGAGAAAAAAAATTGAAGATAGAGAATGCGAGACAACTTACCTCTGAAGCGTGCTCGAACCTGTGCTTTGACTACCAACTGATGGAAGCGACTCCACATTTCAAGCGAGAGTGCTCCACGATTCAGAATGGATGCAGCGGAATGCATAAATGAAGGATGTATCTGGTGCATGCCAAGTGTTTGTGAAATTGTTCAGTGAAGGTTGGATGAGTGTGTAAGGTTTCTCAAGCTCAGACAGCCTTCCAAAGGGAAAGGAAGCTAGAGGAAGGAGTGCTAAATTGGCACTATAAGGTTTGAACTCTACGGAGTTGAAGAATTTCTTTTCCGGAAAAGATGTAAGGGGTGTTAAACCTTGGATTTTGGTTCTGTAAATTATCGTATGATGAATATGAATGGTTTTTTTTGTGATGAACGTGGTTTTTGTTTTATGTGCTATTGGTAATTATGTTGTGAGTATACTTTGAATTTTTGGGCCAGGTATATATAATTCTGTTTTGTAGGGCTTAATTCAATTAAAAGAGGAGCAAGACCGGGTATGTACTTCATCTTTTAGAGTATGAACTTCATTTTTTTCTGTTTTGGGGTAGGTATATAATTCTTCTCCTTAATGCCTATTAATTTATCAAATATATGTGGAAATTTACTTCAACATCGAAAATTTTGTAACTAGCTTAAGGAGTGTTAATATATATATATATACATCACTGAAATGTGAATTTTTATGCACATTTTTCGGTGATTCAAAGTGAAAGGAAGAAAACAATGCACAATTTATAGTTTTTAATGTTGCTGCTTGTAGTACGTGGTGATAAGTACTTTGAGCTTTCAATGAGTTCAGCGTGTGGTTGAAAGTGGAACTAGTGGTGTTGCTTTGTTTTCAATTTGGGTACCTTCTGATATGAAAATGTCATCGATATCATGTTTCAAGTCTGAAGCTAGGTTTCTTTTTCTCTGTTGTTACCTTTTCAGATCTTGCCATTTGGGATTGTTCACCGGAATTGGAAATGGTTAAAAGGTTCGTTTGCCTTGTCCCTGATTATAATGACTTTATGATGGATGAACCAAATGGAATTTCTAACTGATTTATTCTTGGAACAGTTATGGAGTGTTCTGATTTGCGAAAGATATCATGTTGCAGTGCTTAAAGGGATTAAAGCCTTTATTTGCTTCCATATTGAGATATTGTGATCTGGACATATACAACCAGCCGAGAGGCCTTGAAGATCCTGAACTTCCTGCTAGAGAGACAATGTGAACGTACTTACTCTTACTTTATGGTTATAATTCATCACTTGTCATTTTTGTTCTTACATAATTAGATTACAAATTGATTCTAATTTTTCAACCTGTGTTTTTACTGAGAATATATGTTATAAAACTTAAATTAAGAAACTTTATTTCTTGTTGCTTAGTATTCCTAGATAGCATTAATGGTTTTAGGTGGAAGACCTATAGGCATCATCATTTATCTCTAGCATTTGAAAAGACAAAACTTTTGATTTATCTCCAGCACGTGAAGAGACAAATCTTTTGCCTATAAATACTTGTATCAGCTATTTGAAATAATACAGAGAAAAAGAAAGAGTTTCTTTTCAAAACGCAGCCAACCTTTTTGCCTTCTTGTTGCTAACAAATTGGCATCAGAGCGTGAGTGTAAGGTGAAAGAGAGAGGGAGAACGCCGCGGTGTGCGCTGGCAGAGAGAGAGAGAGCAGCAACTAAGAGTTTTGTGAGGTGTGTGAGTTGAGTGTAAACACCGAGAGAAATGGCAGGATTAACCAATGGCATCCTGTTACCCAAGTTGACGAAAGACGTTAACTATGACAACTGGAAGGTGCAGATAAAGGCCCTTCTCGGCTCCCAAGATAATTGGGACGTGGTCGAGACTGGTTATGAGGAACCGGCGAGCACAGACGGATATTCAAATGCCCAATTGAACGCGTTGAAGGCCATTCGAGCTAAAGACAAGGCGGCTTTGTATCTGTTATACCGAGCTGTTGACGAATCCGGCTTTGAGAAGATAGCAAATGCAAAATCTTCCAAAGTAGCATGGGATACACTCGAAAAGGCAAACAAAGGAGACGAACGAGTGAAGCAGGTTCGACTTCAAACCCTTAGGCGCGAGCTGGAAAACATGAGGATGAACGAGTCTGAAAGCGTATCTGAGTTCATTACTCGGGTGGAGACCGTGGTGAACAAAATGAATCAGAATGGTGAGAATCTTTCATCAAACCGAGTTGTTGAAAAGATTCTAAGGTCATTGAGAGATGATTTCGAGAATATCGTATGCGCAATAGAGGAGTCCAAGGATCTATCAACGCTCACCATTGAAGAGCTTGCTGGGTCCCTGGAAGCACATGAGCAAAGACGGAAAAGCAAGAAGGGGGAGTCCCTTGAACAGGCTCTCCAGGCAAAGGCGACAATAAAAAAGGATAATGTGTTTTATGCTCAAAGTACCAGAGGCCAAGGAAGAGGCAGAAGCCAAGGTGGTAGAGGAAGAGGAGAACGAAGAAATGAGCAAGTCGGCCAACAAAACTGGCGTGGCCGAGGTCAGGCTCGAGGTGGTCGAGGTCAGACTCGGGTGGTCGGACAAACACAAGCAACATTGAATGCTATAACTGTGGGAGGTATGGGCATCTTGCCAAGGATTGCTACTCGGTAAAATGCTATAACTGTGGAAAGATGGGCCATATTTCCAAGGATTGTAGGTCTGAGAAGAAAAACGAGGAGCCAACAAACTTCCTTGCCGAGAAAGAAGATGAAGGATTGCTGCTAGTGACAAACATTCCAGAAATTGAGGTCAAACCGAGCTGTTCTAATAATTCGGTTTGGTACTTGGACACCGGGGCAAGTAACCATATGTGCGGCGACGAGAGTTTATTCAAAGTACTTTCAAAGGTGGAATCCGGATCTGTTTCTTTCGGCGATGCTTCGAAAGTAACCGTCAAAGGTCAAGGAACGATCTGGTATCAACAGGAAAATGGGCGAATCGGAGAGATCAGAGATGTATATTATGTACCTGATCTCAAAAGCAACATACTGAGCATGGGACAGATAATGGAGAAGGGGTACTCAGTTCTGATGAAGGACCGAGAATTACAACTAAGAGATAAACTCGGGAGGCTCATCGCCCAAGTAGAAATGAAGAAAAACCGCATGTACAAACTTGAGTTGAAAATAGTTCAAGACAAATGCATGCAACTTGATATGGAGGATGAGGCTATGAAGTGGCATTTGCGGTTCGGTCATCTTCACTTCGGAGGGTTGACCGAGTTGGTGAAAAAGGAGATGGTGCTCGGACTGCCTAAAATGGAATTCGAAAAGAGGTTCTGTGAAGAATGTGTGATCGGAAAGCAAGCGAGGACTTCTTTCCCACGGAGCTCTGAGTACCGAGCAAAGAAGCAGCTCGAACTGATCCATACCGACTTATGTGGGCCAATAACTCCAGAATCATTTAGTGGTAAGAGATACTTCGTCTCTTTCATTGATGATTTCTCAAGGAAGACGTGGGTTCACTTTCTGAAGGAGAAGTCAGAAGTGTTTGAAACTTTCAAGAAATTCAAAGTGATGGTAGAGAAAGAAACAAACAAAGTCATCAAAACAGTTCGATCTGACAGAGGAGGCGAGTTCACTTCTGCCGAGTTCAACAAATACTGCGAGGAACATGGAATCAAGCGTTTCTTGACGGCTCCATATTCTCCACAGCAAAACGGTGTAGCAGAACGGAAGAACCGAACCATTCTCGACATGGTTCGATCTATGTTGAAAGGGAAGAATATGCCGAAGAAGTTTTGGGCAGAGGCAGTGCAATGCGCAGTCTATGTGCAAAATAGATGTCCACATGCAAAGTTGGGAGAGAAGACGCCTCAGAAATTTGGAGTGGTGTGAAGCCGAATGTCTCTCATCTAAAGGTGTTCGGTAGTGTGGCCTATGGGCAAGTACCAAGTCAGCACAGGACAAAATTAGAAGATCGGAGCAAGAAGTACATATTTATCGGGTATGATAAAAATTCTAAAGCATATAAACTGTTTGATCCTGTTAACAAGAAAGTAGTGGTGAGCCGAGATGTTCACGTGGAGGAAACAAAGGAGTGGTGTTGGAGTAACTCGGTCGAAAAAGAAACTAGCTCGGAGATTTTTGTACCCTCAACAACAACGACAACCGAGTCCTCAGATGAAGAAACCCAGCCACAACCTAGGATGAGAAGTCTACAGGAAATATACGACACTACAAATGAAGTTCATGTTGTATGTCTTCTGGCCGACTCTGAAAACTTGAGTTTTGAGAAAGCTGTCCAAGAAGAGAAGTGGAGAGCAGCCATGGATGAGGAGATTGGAGCGATTGAACGCAACAAAACTTGGGAATTGACCGACCTTCCTGAAGGAGCTCGACCCATTGGAGTAAAATGGGTGTACAAAAAGAAGATGAATGTTGAGGGAGAGGTTGAGCGTTATAAGGCTCGACTTGTGTAAAGGCTATAGACAAAAGGAGGGGATAGACTATGATGAAGTATTTGCTCCTGTCACGAGAATGGAGTCAATCCGGCTCTTAATCTCATTAGCTGCTCAGAACCAATGGCCCATTCAACAGATGGATGTGAAGTCAGCATTTCTAAATGGCGTGCTAAAAGAGGAGGTGTACGTTGAGCAACCACTCGGGTACATGAAGAGAGGGGATGAGAAGAAAGTGTTGAGATTGAGAAAAGCTCTCTATGGACTGAAGCAGGCTCCCCGTGCCTGGAATGAGAGAATTGACGGGTATTTCAAGAAAACTGGGTACGAGCAATGTCCGTACGAACATGCTTTGTACACAAAGAAATCAGAAAAGGATATGATGGTAGTTGCTCTCTATGTCGACGACCTCATATTCACCGGAAGCAACACGAAGCTGATTAAGGAGTTTAAGGAGGCAATGGAAAAAGAGTTCGAGATGACAGACTTAGGCTTGATGAAATATTTTCTTGGCCTGGAAGTGAAGCAATCGGAGGAAGGGATTTTTATATCCCAAGAGAGGTACGCGCTTGAAATTTTAAAGAAGTTTAAAATGGAGGACTGCAACCCGATTTCTACTCCAATGGAACCAAGCATTAAACTCTCGAAGTTTGATGGAGGAGAACAAGCTGATTCTGGGAGATATCGAAGTTTAATTGGAAGTCTGAGGTACCTTACAAGCACAAGACCCGACTTAATATTGAGTGTTGGGATAATGAGCAGATTCATGGAGGATCCAAGCTATACACATTGGAAGGCCTTGAAGAGAATTCTGAGATATGTTCGAGGAACCCTATCACTTGGTCTTTTCTATTCAAAATCAGATGACTATCAACTAGTGGGTTACTCGGATAGCGATTGGTGTGGTGATGTTGATGACCGGAAAAGTACTTCGGGTTATGTATTCCTACTCGGAAATATGGCCTTTACTTGGCTGTCTAAGAAGCAGCCCCATTGTGATCCGAGTTGATAACAAGTCGGCGATCGAGTTGGCAAAGAACCCAGTTAATCACGGAAGGAGCAAGCACATCGACGTCCATTTTTATTTCATCCGAGAACAAGTCAAAGAAGGAAAAGTCAAGCTAGAGCATGTTGAAAGCCGAGCTCAAGCTGCGAATATATTCACCGAGCCACTGCCGACCACATTGTTGGAGAATTGCAAAAGGCTTATGGGAATGAGAAATGGGAAGAGTATTTAAGTTTAAGGGGGAGATTTGTTATAAAACTTAAATTAAGAAACTTTATTTCTTGTTGCTTAGTATTCCTAGATAGCATTAATGGTTTTAGGTGGAAGACCCATAGGCATCATCATTTATCTCTAGCATTTGAAAAGGCAAAACTTTTGATTTATCTCCAGCACGTGAAGAGACAAATATTTTGCCTATAAATACTTGTATCAGCTATTTGAAATAATATAGAGAAAAAGAAAGAGTTTCTTTTCAAAACGCACCCAACCTTTTTGCCTTCTTGTTGCCAACAATATACACTTCTGAATTCCTTTATCTTCTATCATATCTTGAGGTAATTTAACTTGTGGCAATGAACAAAAAAGAAGAAGAAAAGCATTAGTATAAAACATATAGTATTTTGTTTGTAATGTTGGATTCTATAGCCTCTAACATTGCTGCTAGGAAATAAATACATAATATTTGTACTGAAAAATATCAATATATTTCTTGTATGTGCAGTCAGTGTAAGTGAAATAGAAGCACTTTATGAGCTCTATGCAATTTTATTGGATGTACTATGTGCTTGAGCCAGCCACTAAGAAAATAGTTTTGTGCTGTCAAGTTTCTTCTAAGTAATCTGTTTTGCTTTAATTAAGTGGTTTTTTTTCAAATGTTTTAAGAGTTGGATTAAGCATGGTTATAGTGCAGGTGCAATTTTAAAAAGAGTTGTTAGTTGTTTTCAGCTGCTGAAATATCCTTGTGATGTTTTAAAATTTCAGAATGTTTTCAAGTTTTTACTTAAATTATGTTCAACATGCTAGTGCAAGAGTTTTGAATTATGTGTTGTCTTTGTTCTTTGCATTTCCAAGAAATTGGTGTTTAGTTGATAAATGTCTAAGTTATGGAATGATTTTATTAGAAACTGACGCAGTAAAATGTTTCATTAGAAGCTAACCTAGGAAAATGGTTATAGTGCAGTAGTGATATTTATGATTTGGTTAAGTTTATGACAAGATTTTGGAAGTTAAGATATGCCAGATTTCGGATGAGTTTTTAAGTGTTGTTAGTAGTTTTTGAAAAGAGTTGTTAGTAGTTTTCATTTTTTTGAAACAAAACAATATATTTGCTCTCCTATTCCTTGCCTCTAACAAAAACCAATATATCAACGCAATTTGTTGTTATCTCATCATTCCTTACCTTTTATCTACATGAAGATAGAATAACTTATTTGTAATTTTTGCTCTCCTTGCCTCTAACAGTTTTCATTTCTTTTAATTTTTCTTTCTTTTTTATTACGGGGCAATAGGCAAATTAGTTCATGGGAATGTGATATTATGTGATGTATTTGATCAAAGCTATCATTCATGCAAAAATTTATAATAATTAGACAACGTTACACTTATAACTAATGCATGAATTATACGTTTTTAAATACATCACTACATAATACATTATTTTAGGTGTTTAATGATCCATCACCAATATCAAAGGAGGTAATCACGAGAATAACATATCAATGGACAAGTTATCTCCTCCAATGTGGAAATTAGGTTTTGATTAGGTGTTGTTCATGTTTCGTTTAGATTACGTTTAAACTTAAAAGTTAGCGTTAGACTTTTGTTTACACTACATACTTTATGTTAGACATCTTATTATTTATTTTGATTTTGGAACTTTTATTATGTACTTCAATGAAACAATTTAATATATATATATTATGTTTTGGAAAATTTGTTGTATTTCAAGTTTTGGTTTCGTGATTAAATAAATAAAAAACAAAAAAAATAATTCTATTATGATTACAACATATTTAAATTTGCTATTCTTTTTTTTGTAAATGTACGAAAATTTAAGTCTGTTGGTGAGCAACAGACTTAAAATTTAAGTCTGTTGGTCAACAATTGACTTAAAATTTACGTCTTCCGAATCTAAGTCTATCGTAAAACAGACTTAAAAAACTCGAAATAACAGACTTAAAAAGCCCGTTTTATACTATTGATTTGAAACCTTACATATTGTGCATGCAGGATAAATGGATTCTTACTCTTTTCAAAATTTATAATTTTTAATTATTATTAGTATTATTTATTATTATATAACTTTTAATTATTATTATTAGTAGTATTATTATTGTTATTAGTACTAATATTATTAGAGTTATTACGAGTAATAGTATTATTATTACTATTATTTCTAGAATTATTATTATTATTATTATTATTATTATTATTATTATAAACATTATTGTTATTATTATTAAGATTAAAATAGACATTAAATTTATTAACATTGTGTTGGGGTTGTCCACTCTAATAATAAAAAAACATGGTTTCTTTCATTTCATATCCTTTGTGGCAAATTTAGTTAGTAAAACACTTAGAGGTAAACAAACCCTAAATTACAAATGAATTGTATAAGAGAATTTGAAAAGACAACTGTTCATGTTGATAACATTTTTTTTATGTTACATTTCTAAATTTTTGCATGAAGTTTTGTATAATATAACGAATAGTAGAAGTAAGAAGTTAAAAAATTGTGTCTTAAAATTAATACTGTATTTAAAATTATACTTTATTATTTTATATTAAAAGTTTAAAGTATAAATAGAGTTTTAATAAATAAATTTTATTATTTAAAAATATTTTATTTATCTAAAAAAATTTAGAGTTCTCTTCCTTGTTTTAGGGGTTTTTTATTTATTTATTTTGTATTTATTTGTTTGAAAATAGGAGACACTTAAAATGGTCTTTAAGACAAACTTTCTATTTTTTTTCAATCAGTTTTTTTAATATAGAAAATTAATTTTTTCTCTTTTTTTTAGTTTGTATGTTTTTTTTTACATGTGATTCATCTTATTTTATATATAATATTTGAATCTTTTATAAGAGTTTCTACTTCTTAGTAATTCTATTAATGTGTTTAGATTGTTTCTAGAAACAAACAAGACCGCATGTGCATTTGACATGTGACATACAATATATTTCGTTAATTATTTAAACGTGTTATAAAAAAATCAAATTAACTAAAATTAATGAAAATTAGTACTTTATTAAATCCCAAATAAAATAAAAACCAAATTAAACAAAGTAAAAAATAAAAAAATAAAGGAAAAATTGCATCAAAGTTTTTGAATTATCAGGAAATACGGGATGCCGCAGTCTTCAATTGGCTTTTGATGAATGAATCTAGACTTTATATTTGTGAATCAGATTCGGTCACTGATATTAAATTTAATAACTTATAACGAAAAAGACTTGTCATCATACTTTTCCCCAGGCTTACGCCGCTGTTGCTAGATAATGTGGCAAAGAATGGCGCGTCGTAGTCTAACCTGCATATAGTATAATTATTTCTTGCCTAAATTTTACTCATGTTATTTTCACACCCAAATTTTTTTTCAATTAAACACTACTTTATCTTTTAATTTTTCTTTTTTTCATAAATAAAAATTCATGTTTTTAATGATTATTTTACTCTTAAATAAGTTGTCAGTTAACTTTTCTAATATCAAAAAATCAATTTATAAATTTTACCTCCTTGTATCATAATGGTGATATAGAAGGAACATCTTTTGTTATACTTTGCTGCTTCTTTTCTTCATTTATTTGGTTTCTATTTAGTTTCCAATCATAACAAAAAATTATGTGTCAAAGCAAACGCACACACTTTTAGCAAGTTTGAATGTACTCAGCTATGCCATTGAAAAGTGCTAAACAGTCATTAAGAGGAAAACTGAATACAGGCACAACAACCCTCCAAATTGGGTAACAATAAGAACAAAAAATGTTAAAATATAGACCCCCTTGAGCGCCCCTTTTTATTGCATGCAATAAGGACAAGAATAACAAAACATGAAGAACAATGAAATAAAGAACAGAAAGATTGATCTATCCGAATACCCCAACAAAAATAATATCCGTTAGTGGCTGTGTTAAGGTGTGCAAAATGAACTAGCCGAGGTACAAGTGGATCTTAATTGCCAGCAAAAACACACATATGAAGCCAAAGTAGAGGAGGGAGTGAATGAGTACGGAAGCACCACTTGTTTGAAAGTTCCCAAACTCCACGCACCTTCCCCTCCCAGGCACCTGAAACAGCAACCCCGGAGTTAAGAGCACGAAGAGCACCAACGACACAAAGACGGGACCCCAATCCGACATGTTTTCCAACTATAGTACTGTTTGGAAATGCGAATGTTGCCAAGTTTGTGTCGTGTATGCTTTGAGTGGAACACAAAATGGTGAATAGCGTTGTGTGGGCTTCATGGAAGGAGATTGTATATATATTAATGCAACGTTGGAAGTGAATGAGATGTGGTTGTGGGGGAACAAATAAGGTAGGAATTTTGGAGGATTACGTTACTGTGGATTCACTGCCACCTTGCATGTGGTGTATATGCTTTGATATTGGAGTTGGATTAAGAATAACTTGTTTCGCATGCATGCTATAATTACCATTGGGGATTCAACTTCCACCGATTATGTGGTTCAGAAGCAAGGAATTAGAGGCTCTAATGCATTCAGTTCGCACATGTCCTACAATGATCTCATTCATTCAACTACCTTGTGCTGAGCTTGCTAAAATTGCCATGCAATGACACTGCTGATTACTGTTGTAGTTCACTATAAAAAAACCTTTTGTAGTATACTATACAGCCAGCCGGTCGGGAACACAGTTTAGTGGGGGACGGAGGTTGAAGAATGGTCGTCGGTGAAGTCGAGGGAATCAATGATTGAAATATTTACAACTAAAGAGGAGTAAAGGAACATTAAAAGGTAATTAATAATATCAAAACAATTTAAATGACTTTAATGGACAAATATTATATAAGAAGAAATAGAATATACAGTATTAATGAACAGTTAATGTTAATTACTAATAATAACGTCTATAAATATAGTGTTAATGAACAATTTTTGATATAAGATAAAATTTGACCACTGATCTGAGTTTGGCGTCGGAGTTTTTCTTACACGTTAACACTGGTGTATTCACGAAAAAGATCTTCATCAACACACAAAGTATCAACAGTTTGGAGCAGGGAAGTCGGCAGATCCCAACAACCGAAACACCTTTATATTTTCGTATTTTTTAGTACAAAAAAGAGATTATTAAAACATCAGTAAACGAGATACTTTTCAAATAAGTAATTATTTATTCGTAATTTTTTATTTAGAATTAATTATAAGATTGTCTCAATATTTAATTTGTGTAAAGCTCTCTACACCAAAAAAAATTGATAATTAGTCGGCCAAATGCTTGATACAAAGAAGTAAAAGTCAATGCTAAATAAGAAATAGTATCAGCCCTACGTTTCAAAATTTGAAAGACTTTAAAAACATGGACACAAAATGATTACTGTTGGCGAGAAGAAGTAAAAACTAACAGTGATTTTAGCTCACCAAAACGAACACTAAAATTATATAATTTAAATATGAATACTTTCTAGGATCGGCTAGTTGAAAAGAAATGCAACATTTGAACAGTGGCACATCGCTATAGCCATTACTATGTCGTTTATATTTTTAATATCTATAGTACTTGTAGCGTGGGTTGAACGGACACTTACAAATTTTTAATTAATTGCAAAAAAATGGTATTTGTTTTGCATTTACAACTCATCTTACTTAAATTCACAATGTAGTCTTTTATCAGAGGGAAAATATCTAAGTGGCGACACTAGTGGAAAAACGCCGTTTAACATCAGCTCATAGACGTCGGTTAGAGGTTCACCGACGTAATATGATGACCGGTGGCATATCCGTAAATAACTGAAACTAGGAGACGTCGGCTACCTGTGCAACCGATGTCTCAAACAATACAGACGTCAGGCACACTAAACATGGACGTCTAAAAGATCTGTAGGAAGGTGAATAGTCGTCATATGGACGTCTAATACAACCACACCGACGTCTACACTCGTCCTTAGACATCGCTTGGAAACAGGAGACGTCTCTAGTTCTGCCAGGAAGGTCAATAGTCGCCACGTAGACGTCGGGTAGCTGAGCACTGACGTCTGTGTCCTGACAGGTTGGTGCATGTAATTAATGTTCGTGCACATAGACGTCGGTGCCCCTTAAGAACTGACGTCTATAGCCTAACAGTTAGGTGAATTATAATAATTTTTCCGCCATATAGACGGCGGGCAACCAGTTGGTGACGTCTATAACATTAGAGATGTCGGTCAGCCATGCAATGGACGCCTAAAATCAGCGCCATTAATAATATTTAAATCATAAAGACGTCAAATTAGTGAGAGCACCAACGTTTATAACATTCTAGACGTCGGTGGACTAACGTAACCGACGTCTATAGGATTTTATAGTACAGAACGCGAACCCGCGAGCAGTTACCACTATTCATCGTCTTCTTCCTCGCGCTTTCTGTTGCGGCATTGCTTTCGAGGTTGATTTTCTCTCTTTTGCGCCGTTTAAATTCAGTTTTACTCTGATTAAGTTACTATTTGATGAAATATCTTCCCTTTGAACAGATTAAAAATCGTTTTCGTTGCGTTTTGATGCAGTTTGTGGCGTGTTCTGGGGCGACGTTTTTGACCCTTTTTGGCCTATATTTTTGGGCGTGCAGTCCTCCATTTCCCTCCATTGATGTTTTAATCTGCTAAAAAGGTTAGCTTCTTTGTTGAAAACTTTTATTGTATGTGTGTTATTGTCTTTTGTGTATACATGTTATTGGCTTTTGCGTTTGCATGTTGTTGGCTCTTAGGTATGCATGTGTTATCGGCTTTTGAATATGCATGTGATAAATTTTAGTTGTGTTATTATAATTGGCATGTTAGATTATAAGTATCAAATCATTAAGTGAAACTTAATTCCCGTTTGAAATTTAATACAAACGATAAATTTTTTAATCGTTTGTATTAAATTTTGAATTGTCCGATTGGACAGTTTGGGAAAATTATTTTTCATAAATTTGTTATAACATGTATGTTTGAGTTTATGCATAACATTGATGAAATTTTGATTCATTATTTGTGTTGTTCTCCGGATGCATATTTGATTGTGGTCATTCTTGTGACTACTCTCATTTCGTGTATTTCGGAGACCAATGCGAAATGCTGCCGAAATTTTATCAAATTTATGATGTAGACTTCTTTGCACATGTCTTAGCAATTTATGAAAAGTATTTTTCCTGAATGGGTATGGCCTAACCTTCTGAGAGTTAAGAAATTTATACTAATGAACTATGTTACGAACATAGTATGGATCGAAGCTTGATGAATGCACGTTGCATATCTAAAGAATATGACAAGGGTGTTTTTGTGTTCTTGCAATATGTTAAAGAAAATGCAAAGTCTGTGAACGGGACATATTTTTGTCCTTGTGTTTGTTGTCTTAATAAAATACGACAAGACTTAGGCAATTTGCATGATCATCTATTCATGTTCGGCATAACGAGAACATATACCGTTTGGACTTGGCATGGAGAAGTACTGGACCAGCCTATGACGTCACGAGGAACAAATTATGTGGAAGAATGGATGAGTGATCATTTAGAGGACATGATACGTGATGTTGGTGAAGATAACTTTCGAAGAGATAATCTGTACGATTCTCTTATCAATGATTCAGAGCAACCGTTGTACCCAGGCTGCACGAATTTTACACGTTTGTCTGCAACTTTGAAGTTGTTTAGTTTAAAAGCAAGGAACGGATGGACCGATAAAAGTTTCACAGAGTTGTTGGAGTTTGTTAAGACCCTGGCAAGTGTACCAGATCGTTATCAAGTAATATAATTGGTAAAACCCAATATTGTTCTCCCAAAGGACTCTTAGGCCTTATCTTTCGTGTAAATTAATCTTATAATACTTGAAAGATAATTAACTTGTGGTTGAATGCAAAGAACTAAAAGTAAACATGCAAATGCAAGTGATTCAATTGACAATAAAAAGGTATGGATGAATGGAGTTGTTGGGGTTTACAATTTCATCTTATCCACTCTCTTATATCTACTCTTCTTGTTAAATTCGCTTTATTATCTAATTGTTAGGCAAACTTTCTTAGTCTACCCTAAACCCGATCCCTCGGCAAGAAGAGCCTACTACTAATTACTGGCTTATTATCCCTAGTCTCCCCTAGTAACTAGTAGTGCAAGTACCACAGAAGCAAAATACAATTGATCGTCCTGCCCCCCTATCCCTAGCTGGTATTTGTTGATCAAGGAATTCCTTATCAGTTCATGACTTCCCCGTACGTCCCTGTATCGACAAAGGAAAATATCTATTTATCAAATGAGTTAAATGATAATAGCATAAAGCATAGATAAAGAACCCAACAATTGATAATAACAGCATATGCAAGCATATGAATAAAATAAGAATTTCAATAAAAGAGAGTTTCAAAAGATTACATTGTTCCCCAACAACAAAGGGTTTAGTTCACCATTGACATGGTGAAACTAGATGAAATACAATGAAAGAATGAAAAAGCAAACCCTAGATATGTTAAATTGGAGCCTAAGCATCCAAGAAATCTTCTCCAAGGAGTGTAGAATAGCTCTGGACGTCCTCTTTTGCCAAAAGAATACAAACCCTAGGGTGTCCAAGTCTTTAAATAGGACATAAAAATAACAGAAAACAAGTCCAAGCCCAAATAGATCATAAAAATCGCAGAAAACAGGTCCAGGCCCGCGTCCCCAGCGCTCAGCGCTCAAAAACGGCGCTCAGCGGTTTGCCAACTGGCGCGTAGCGCCCAAAACTGCCGCTCAACGCTCTGGTCAACATTCTGATCAACTGGTTGACTTTTCTGGATGACTGGTTGACTTTCTGGTTGACTGGTTGACTTTTCTGGTTGACTGATTGACTTTTCTGCATTCTATTTAACTTTTCTGCACTGCAACCCTTGACACTTCAACCCTTCTTTCAAATCATTCCAAAAACCTACAAAATCAAGGGAATTTATTGATAAAATCATAAAACATATCATCAGCTCTCTTATTCATAAAACTAAAGCAAAATCATGATTCCAAGCAAGTTTCTAAGTCAACAAGGGTGCATTTAATATCAATATTAAGCATAAAAATAACGGTTTTTCAACCGTTATCAGAATTGCTGAAGGAGATGCTTCCAGAAAATAATATTCTTCCTATTCAAAATTACGAGGCCAAAAAAGTTTTATGTCCAATGGGTCTTGAATATCAGAAGATACATGCTTGCCCCAATGATTGTGTTTTGTACATCAAAGAGTTTGCTTCGCTAAAGTATTGTCCAACATGTGGTTTAAGCCGTTTTAAAAAGAAATCTAACAAAAACACTAGTGAAGAAGGTAATGATGGTGCACCTGGTAAGGTGATGTGGTATTTGCTTATAATACCTAGGTTCAAACGTATGTTCTTTGTTAAGGAGGATGTAAAGAACCTTAAATGGCACGTTTTAGGAAGAAAGTGCGATGATCTTCTTCGACACCCAACAGATTCACCACAGTGGAAGAAGATCGATGAAACATTTCCAGAATTTGGTGCAGATCCAAGAAACTTAAGACTTACACTTGCAACTGATGGTATGAATCCGTACGGGAACTTAAGTAGCACACACAGTTCATGGCCAGTTATGTTGATGATATACAATCTTTCTCCTTTGTTGTGCATGAAGAGAAAATATGTCATGTTGTCAATGATGATATCTGGTCCTAAACAACCTGGCAATGACATTGATGTTTACTTGAAACCTTTAATTGATGATTTGAAATTGTTGTGGGAAGAAGGTGTCAAAGTGTTTGATTCAAATGTTGAAGATAAATTTTGTTTGCGTGCAATGTTGTTTTGCACTATAAATGATTTCCCAGCCTATGGAAACTTGAGCGGTTATAGTGTGAAAGGACATTTTGCATGTCCGATTTGTAAAGAAAACACTAGTTACCTTCAATTGAAGCATGGTCAAAAGACGATTTATACAAGCATCATAAATTCCTTCCTCGCAATCACCTTATCGTAGATTGAAAAAAGCATTCAATGGGAATCTGAACAGAGTTACATCCACAGACAATAGGAAGATGCACCTATTTGCCCCCAGCCTGTCATACTCTTTCTAAAAAGAAAAACAAAGTTTTTGTAACTCTTTAAGAAGTGTGAAGGTTCCACAAGGTTATTCTTCTAATATTAGTAACCTTGTTTCTATGCAAGAGCTAAAGTTAGTTGATTTAAAGTCTCATGATTGTCATATATTGATGCAACAATTGTTACCAGTTGTTATTCGAGGCATATTACCTCCTTCTGTTAGGGGTATTCTGACACGTCTGTGTTTGTTCTTTAATGCCATTTGCAAGAAAGTTGTTGACCCTCGATGTTTAGATCAATTGGAAAATGAAGGAATAAGACTACTATGTGAATTGGAGATGTATTTTCCACCTTCTTTTTTTGATATCATGGTTCATTTGATCGTTCATCTAGTCCAAGAAATTGGAATATGTGGGCCGGTTTACCTAAGGTGGATGTATCTTGTTAAAAGATACATGAAAATCTTAAAGGGATATGTCAAGAATCAGTATAGACCAGAAGCTTCAATCATAGAGCGATACATTGTAGAAGAAGCCATTAAAATTTTGTTCAGCTTACATGCCAAGTTGTGAACCAGTGGGTCTACCCAAGAGCATACATGAAGGAAAATGTGAAGGTAAGGGTCGTGGTGTGAGGATTCAAAGAGTGAGTAGAAAAGAAGTTGATCAAGCTCATTTGTACATCTTAAACAACACTGATGATGTTATTCCTTACATTTCTGAACACGTTAATGAAATAAAGGCATCACACCCAAGAATGAGTGAAAAATGACATCTTAATGAACATGTCAAGACCTTCTTACAATGGTTTAAGAAAAAGATTTATGCGACTCCACATGTTTCTGAAACTCTATTGAGGTTATCTCGGGGGCCAAACACAGATGTCACTACATATGTTGGGTACTATATTAACAATATCTCTTTTCATTCAAAGGAAAAAGATGATAAAAGTAGAGTTCAAAATAGTGGGGTTACACTAAAAGTTGAGTCAGTGCACTTCTCTAGTTCTAAAGAGAAAAATCCAATCACTGCATCAATTAGTTATTTTGGAGTTATACAAGAAATATGGGAGGTGGATTATGTGAGGTTTAGAGTCCCCGTTTTGAAGTGTAAATGGGTTGATATAAATTCTGGAATCATTACAGATGGTTCTGGTTTCACCTTAGTAGATCTTAAAAAGACGAGTTTCACTTATGAACCATTTATTATGGCAAGTCAAGCAAGGCAAATATTCTACGTCAGTGATCCAGCGAATGAAAAATGGTCAGTGGTTTTGGAAGGAAAAAACATGTACAGGTTTGATGATGAAGAATCTCTTCATATACTTGAGACAACATATGGCAACTCAAGACCCATTGAACACTCAATTGATGACGTTGTCGATGACATACATGCAATTCGTAGTGATCACGATGAAGGGATCTGGGAGAAAACAATATCTTAATAAGTAACATCTTTTTTTTTGTTTAGACTTTATATGAACTTTTATTCAGATGAAAATTTCAATTTCAATTCATACTAACCTTGTATATATTTTTCAGGTATGTCGACCTCAGACTCAGCATCAGGACAGAGCAGACGTACATGAGGAGTGACAGGTTTGCCAGAGGCGAACACCGGACAGGTTCCTGGGCAGAGGAGACATCTTGAGATTGACCCCAGAACCGGTGTGGCAACAGGGCCAAATGCTGATAGATTTAGCAGTCATCTGTGTAAGATAGCCAAAACCCATGTATCTATCCTTCATCCAACTTAGGATGACGTCCTAGAGGTTGAGAAAAACCTCTTATGGCAAGATGTTTAGGTATGGTTACTTATAAAAAATTTCCTTATATACTTATTAATTTGATCTTATTATGTCATTCACACGTTCCTTGTTTTAAAAAGCTAAAATTTGATGTTCCAAACACACTTGACATGAGGAAGAAAGTCTTATTGCAGATATGTAAGAGATGGAGGGATTTCAAGACAAGGTTGACACGTCTGTACGTATTTGGAGACATACAACATGAGAATCCATCTTAGCATTATTCCTTCACAGAAGAAGAATTGATGTAGTTTCGTCAATCTAGAGAGACTGAGGAATGGAAGGTATTTATCTTAACCAACAACGTCTTCAAAGCAGTTTTTATTATTATACAGTTATGCATAAAAATGGTTTTACAGGGTAAAAGGTTTGCCACCCAAGAAAGGCAAAGGCTAAATAATGCACCACACGTGTTATCACGAGGTGGTTATGCCAAACTGGAGAAGAAACTTAGAAAGAGTCGAGCGGATGAGTTGGGGCTTGAGTCCCCGGACCTAGCACCTCCACCTACAAGGTACGAGATGTGGAAGGTTGCTCGGACGAAATCAGATGGGAACATGACATCTGCCTCAGCCGTAGTGATCTCATAGAGAATTGTAAGTTGAAATTGTAAACATTGTTTGATTGTCTTTTTATCATATCTTGCAATTTAAGTAACGTAATTTTTTTAATGTGCAAGATGAGTTGGTTGAGCAGCAGACACAGGGAACATTTACTCCCCAAGGTAGGGAGGACATTTTAACAACGACCATTGGAAAACCGGAGCACCCAGGACGTGTACGTGCAGTTCCTGGGTCGATTGGTCTTCGTGACTACTTTGGCCCTGTACAAAAAACAACTCAATCAACGAATCAGGAGGCACTGAGGCAGATGGATCTTTAGTGGGAACAAAGAATTCGTCAAATGGAGCAATGATTCACTGAGCAGCTAGAAGAACAAAAACAAATACAAAGAGCGCTTGAAGAGAAGTTGCAATCCATGACGCAAGGCACCCTGGGTGTGCCCACTGAAACTTCCACACCACCTCATGTCAGCACCAAAGGATCCTGCTCTGTTGTTGAACCTAATGACTACATTGGTTAATATGACTTGTTGGTTGATGGGGATCCCGCACGCATTGTAGCTGTCGGACGAGTAGTTGAGGGAGGCCAAATTATTCATGGTGTTCCTATATCACCCCAGCACGTGCGTGTCATGATTGACGAGGTTTGGGATCCCCAGGCTCAGGTGCTTGTACCCACTCTAGAAGTTCAATTTGTGGGGAAGGCCATAGGAAGTTTTATAGCTTGGCCTAGAGCATTGGCTATCACATACATTGGTACACAACATGTATAATATTTTTATCATTACTAATTTTATATTATCATTTAAAAATATATGTTCATAACTTTGAAAATGTTATCTTCATTTCACACGTCCTCAAAAGCAGCCGATGCATGAGGCACCAATACCTGAATATGATGATGGTGATGATGGTGATGACATGGCTGAAGCGGAGGATGATCCCATAGCAAAACTATTGTCAAACATTCCCAAGTTCAACAAAGGATCAATACAAATATACTGGGATTTAAGAGTATTTGGTCTCCCCCCCCCCATATGCCAATATATATCACATTCAATGATGTATCGGAGATCATTGCGGGAGACAAGATGTTGAATATTTCCATTATTCAACTCTGGTGCATGTAAGATAGTTAATTTTGTCTACCATAATATTTTAATTTAGATGCCTAATTTGTAACAAGTTAACTTTGTTGTTATAGGGACATGGACACAGTCATTGTAGACCAAGTTTGGGCTTCCGTTTATGGATTTGTTGAACCTCAGACCATTCAACGTTGTGGAAACACAGTTGAAACGAAACAAAATTATTTGCAAACTTGGATGGCCGAGTCAAACAGAGTCATATATCTTGTGCCATACATTGATGGGTATGTGTTGTTTTAAGTAAAAGGTAATAAAAGTTTACTTAATTAGTTTACTAACTATTTATGATGTTCCAAACAGGGCGCATTGGCAGCTGTTGGTCCTCATTCCCAAAAAAAGTACAGTTGTATTCTTCTGTTTGCTGCAAAGGAAGATGAAAAATGACTTGAGAAACATGCTTCAAGGGTAAGTGTTTCGCCAAAAATGACTTTTAAATTCATGTCGGCCTTAATTTTTTATGATTTGATACTTATATTAATATCACTTTGTGTTTTAATGTAAATAGAGTTATGGGTAAATCTCGAGGTCAACTAAATGAAGTCCTGTATGAAAAGGTTTGGTGCATTTATAGTTTTAATTCATTTACTATGTTATTCAATGATCTTAATTCTTGACTATATTTAGTTTGTCATTTTAGTGTAACAGACAGCTAGATTCATGGGAATGTGGGTACTATGTGATGTCTTGGATTAAGACCATCATTCGAGCTGGCATTACAGATATCTAGAATGAGGTAATAATCATGCTTACTTTGAAAACATCATAAATCAATTAATACTTTTGAAAACATATATCAAACTATAATCAATATTTCTTAATTGTGCAGCGCTTCAACAATTTATCTGCTTTACCCGGAGACACCATAAAGCAGCTAAGGCAGGAGTGGACAACTTATCATCTGCAAAAGTGGAACTAGCAAGACTTTTTTTTGTTGTTGAACATTACTTAGGTTTAGTTTAAGTTTATAATTTCATATTTTTTATCTTTGATTGATTGAATTATATCTATTTATAGATCAAACTCAAATATTTATTATAAATAATTGTTTTGGGCAAATTTTCTGATTTTCAGGTGTGGTTTTATTCGAAAAAAAAATATTTATTAAAAAAAATTACCCAGTAGGCGTCGGTTAATGTAAAACCGACGTCTACAGACGTCTGTCAGTGCACAAATCGACGTCCAATAAGTTACAGTGGACAAAACGTTCCAAAACGTATAGACGTCTCTTTCGTTGACGATAGACGTCTATGGTAACGTCTATTTTTTCTGTGACCGACGTCTACTTAAACGTCGTCTGTGTACACAGCCGACGTCTATATAGATGTCTATGTTATTCTGACCGATGTGTAGTTAACGTCACCCGAATAGACGTCGGTTCGATAGGTGACGTCAAAAGGCCAAAATAACCGACGTAAAACAGCGTTTTTTCACTAGTGTGGTTT